>BPLQ01014476.1:0-446588 GCA_021605075.1 Caerostris darwini
TTGCAAAATTCTAATTGGAATTCTTTTGAAATCGAACTGTGATTTATTTATTTATTTTATCTGTGAGTAAATGGCAAAAAAGCAATTTTGTCATTAAATTTTTTTTATTTACGGTAAGAAATCTCTACAGTATTTCATCATCAGAAACTTCTGTTGACTTGTACTCAAATTCTTATCTTACATCATTGATGAGTCGTTTAAACATATTTAAAACTGCATGATTCGATCCATGATTCTTGAATGATCTCGAATTCAAATGGAATTAAACATATCAATTAAAGTATTCAAATTGGAGTATGAAGGTGATTCAAACTAATTGTATGCCACAATTATTTTAATTGGAATTATTAAAAAATTATTTGTAAAAAGTATTCCTCGTATTGTAAAAAGTCATCGTCATTGTATCATCTAACTATAATAACTTCAAATGTAATGAACGAAAAGTTTTTTTCAAATAATCACTTAAACCAAGGTATAAAGTTAAAAAAGTACGAAGGATAAAAAAAACTTGACTAGAAGAGCAAAGTATACTTCTGTTAGCATTCATCACTTTGGAATGCAAACTGAAATTTCATGACAGATGTTATGAAAATATTTTTCAAGAAAGAGTAAATAAGCACTGGAAGCAAGAGATGAAATAAATATACTTTTGGAACTCAAAATAATTTTTTGACCGACTGACAGTTGTCTTCAAAATCCTTTTTCGTACGATGAAATGAAATGAACAATGCATTTAAAAAAGTGACAACTCGTTGGAAAAGTATCCAAGATTTAGCTTAAAAGATTCTCCAAGTTTTCGTCAACTCATCTATGACAAGCATGTAAATTGTACTGGTAAGTAACTTTCATTCTATTTCTCTTCTTGCATATGTATTATGTTTATGTTATAATACATCAATGCTATGATCTTTTACAAACCGAAAATCTTTTATACTCATGTCGTTTATTTGGGTTTTTTGTGTAATGTAGATGTTTTTTAACGCGATCTACCGTAAAAGAAACACAATCATTTTACATTTTTCTAACGCCATAAATATCTCGATTTTACTTTTATCACAATAAATAGAAAAAAAAATTAAAAAATAATAATTACAGTGATTTAGTTTACTAATGTCAGTTTATCAGGAAATGCTATCACTCATTTCTCCAACAGATTATGCGTAACTAACTAACTCTAATTCAATGTTCAGAAAAAATTAAACTGTTCCCACTCTTCGCTGTGTGTTCGCAGTATTATTTGACACATTCAAGTGTAAATGTCAGTCATTCTAGTACAAATTACTTAATAATGTACAGTGAACGTTGAAATCATTGACCAAGATCATCATATTGTATTTTATTTCCTTTCCATCTTTCAAAAACAGCGTCCAAAAAATTATTTCGTAATCAACTCATATAATTTAACAGGACTGATGACTGACACACATGACTATAACTTTCTTCTTGATTCTGTGTCGATAAATTTCATCAATATGAATAAAATCCCAATTTTTTCTGTATTATTATTAATTTGCGATGTTTTAGTGTATATATAAATGTACTATTAATTTATAAAAATATTTTTAATTAATAATACATTAAATTGCGATGTTTAAGAGAATACGATTTAACAGAATGACATGACCATAACTTTTTTTTTTTACTGTATGTCGATAAATTTCATCAATATGTGTAAAATCCTAATTTTTTTTTTATTATTAGACAGTTCAATTTCTAGTTATAAATACTTGCTTCTGATGTAAGTGAATTAATAAGTAAGTGATAACTAATGCTTTACTATAATGATTAATCTCTTAATATAAATTTACAACTGTCGAAATAATATTAAGGTAATGAAGGATTTATAGGCATTTCTACATTTTTTAAATTTAAAGTCATATTTAATCGTATTTTATGACACGTAAATAAGTACGTCTTAAAAAACAATTCTGGTACGTGTTATAACAAAACTACACTAAAAATAATCTTTTTGATATATAATACAATAAATTCTAAGTTATAGAAATATATTGCTTTATTAAAACCCTTTATTGAATTGTTGTGTTAGATATCCAGATCTGTTTTAATGTTTTATATCGTAGACAAATTATTTCTTATTTCGAACTAAATAAGTAAAAAATTAAACGAATTCCTGTACAGGCTCCATCAAAAATACACAAAATATTCTTAATTATTAATACATTACATTGTGATGTTTTAGAGAATACGTTGCTTTATATATACGAATATATCGAAATAAATAAATATGTTTCAATTAAATGAATTCCTGTCTACGCTCTATCAAAAATACATTAAAAAATATTTTTAATTAATAATATACTAAATTCAGCGAAGTTTCATAATTACATTATAGTATTAAAACTCTTTATTTAATTGTTATGTTAGATATTCAAATCTACTTTAATATTTTAAATTTTGGATAATTTTTTTTCCTTATTTTAAATTTCTATTCATCAAAAATAAAATAAAATTTTTTTAAACAAATTATGATTTATCATATTTTTTTAAATATATAAATAGGGTATTGTTTGAGTACATGAGATTTGTATATGAGTTACAGAATAGAAGTTACTCAATTTTCATTTTTTAACAATGCACTGATAAGGATAACTATAATGCCTTATCATACATGCATCATTCACGGGGTTTAGCAGTTCTTTTCACTCAAGTTACAACTCTTTCATTAATTTTTCGCATCAAGCAGGAGCAAAAGTATGGCCTTATATCTAATTTTATCGACTAATTGTGTGAATATTCTTTCTTTCTTCATTTATGGCAAGAATTTTCAAACTTTGATACATTCTTTTGGGTATTGAATGTGATTACGTTTCTTGTAGAATTTGGAATACTTGATCCTTCATTTACGACTAATATTTTCAAACTTTGATACATTCTTTTGGGTATTGTATGTGATTACGTTTCTTGTAGAATTTGGAATACTTGATCCTTCATTTACGACTATATTTATCTTATTTTTGTCTATTCTTTTAGAGATTCTTGAACAATTCATTCTTCATGAAGTTTTTGATCTATTCAACATATTCATGTGGCTATTTGAATTTGGCCATTCATGTAGTATTCCAACAATTACTTCACATATCTTATTAAACATTGACATATTCCTGAGTTTATTCATCCGTTTTCGAATGGTCACACATGGTTGAAAGTTGAAATTTGTTTTTAACTGATTTCTTTTATCTCTTCGATGTTGAGAACTCATCCAATAAAAATGTAGCCCGTAAGAAAACAATCAGAAACACATAGAAGAAGAATGAAAAGTATGCGTTATAGGACGACATCTTTCGTAAAAAAAAAAAAAAGAATTGTCAGAACACTTCCGAGTTGCATATTGAATAAAAGATATTTTGGGGGACCGTAACTCTCAGAGCAATCTGATTTTACGAGGTTGTAATTTTTTACGACAACGCGATTTCATGTAAATCGCGCCGAGATGTGACAGAAGAGCTGTCATCGAATCCCAGAACTCTTAGTTTAACCATTTTTTCCGATTGAAATCATTTATTGGATAGAAGCATTTGCATTTTATGAGAGGTGTTAAAGTGTAAATGCCGAACTACGCGTCTCCATAAACGCGAAGATAGCGTACTTGAAGGAAATGGACGAATGACTAAGATTAAATTTGAATTTGAGCATATTTCTTTTTCTCATTCAATGTTGACAACTATGAAATAAAATTTTTCTGGGAAGATTTTTATTCAACATGTATATTTTGTTAAAATAACAAGTGCACAGACCTACGCCTGCCTCTTTCTATTTCCGTTTAACTTAAAAATATCATTGGTAACTTTTTTTGAAAAGTTTTTAGATTGGATTGAAAGAATTAAACAGGGAACAGGGTCCAGATTTTGCTTAGTAAAAAAATTATTAAATTGGATTGAAAGAATTAAACAGGAACAGGGTCCAGATTTTGCTTCGTAAAAAATTCTTAGATTGGATTGAAAAATTAAACAAGGGAACAGGGTCCAGATTTTGCTTTCAATGTTGACAACTAAAAAAAATTTTTAGATTGGATTGAAAGAATTAAACAGGGAACAGGATCCAGATTTTGCTTCGTAAAAAAAATTATTAAATTGGATTGAAAGAATTAAACAGGGAACAGGATCCAGATTTTGCTTCGTAAAAAATTATTAAATTGGATTGAAAGAATTAAACAGGGAACAGAATCCAGATTTTGCTTAGTAAAAAATTATTAAATTGGATTGAAAGAATTAAACAGGAGCAGGGTCCAGATTTTGCTTAGTAAAAAAATATTAGAAAATAATAACAACTTAAATATTAGAAAATATTCTAACCACTGCTTCTATTTCATGATAGATTAGGAACCTACGTAGTTTTTATTTTTATTTTTTCATTTCTATGATGTTTATTGCCCAAAACCCTGCTCTCATTTTTAAAGCTGCTCTCAACAATGAAGTCTCATTGGTCGCTAAATAATACAATAAAAAGCGCTGCCTATTAGAATTCAATACGCATTTGTAAACAAACATTTTAAGGTATTAAAACAAAAATAAATACTCAAAAATCCTTTGACTCCTCGGTTTTACAATGGATGACCACAAAATTCGAATCAAATACTAAAAAAATTAAAAAAGTAAGTAGAGATTTGTGCTCTCTTTGTCTCATAATAATAATAGCAAAAGAAAATGAATATAAAATAAAATCTGCTCGACAAATTTCAACTTATCCTGTGTCAACATTGGAGAACGTATGAATAAACTCAGGAATATGCTCATGTTTAATAATGCACGAGATATAGGAAGCAATGGATTGGAATATTGCAAGAGTTACCAAATTTAAAGAGCCACATGAATATAGCAATGTTGAATAGATCAAGAACTCCGTGAAGAAGGAATTGTTGAAGAATATCTAAAAAGAATATACAAAAGTAAGATAAATGTCGTCGCAAATGAAGAATGAAGTATTCCGAATTCTAGAAGAAACGTTATCACATTCAATAGCCAAGTGAATATATCAAAGTTTGAAAATTCTAGGTATAAATGAAGAGTGAAGTATTCCCAATTCTACAAGAAACACTATAACATTTAATCAAAAGAATGTATCAAAATTTGAAAATTCTAGGCATAAATGAAGAATGAAGTATTCCAAGAAAAAATCTAAGTTAAATTTAATATATTAATCTTAATTTTTATTTTTATTTTTCAATCATTTCGTTACTGCAATTTATTCTCGTATGTAGGATCCCTTGAGTGTGAAACATGACTTTCCTTGTATGCGCGAGATTAAAATGGATATGGATTCCCCCTTTTTACTGATTATCCTTTTTTCAAACTTCGAAATATGGATTTTGGAATTTCAGTGGCGTGAGTTGCTGATCCCTATTCTACTAAGAGGAGTATGTCGAAATCTTTCTCCACGATCTTTGCATTTAGTTCAATAGTTTTGTTTTTCAAAGAATTAAGTTAAGGATAAAATTCACCTTCACAATTATTTTCGGACGCACGTTTCCAAATTTTTGACAGGACCATTCTGGCCATTCTACAACTCGTCGTTTTTCTCTGTATGCAACAAGAACTGGACAACCGCAATTCGATCGTTGCTTGAAAACTCTATTTTTATTCCATCTTACTATTAATTTGTTTTGATATTCAACTGTAATAAAAACAATGTAATTCAATCAGCAGATGAAATTAGAAAATAATTGTTATAATTTGAGATAATTAGATTAAAAATGAAAAGATGTGTCAAAACAAATGACAGATGCCATAAAACATCGATTTTGATGGATGGCGTCGCAACTTTGCGCTACAACATGACTTACAGCTAGCTGCATTCGACATTAATTTCGTTTTAAATACTACTGTGTCCAAAAAGTAAGACCCATTTTCAATTTAAAATTCCTGGGGCTTGTGAAATTTCAATTTTTTTCTTCTTTTTTAAGTTGCTGGCTCTGTCCTCGACCTCTGTGGGAAATTTGAAGTCAAAATATTCATTAGTGTTTGAGCTACGCTTGGCTTTGTAAAACTCTCAAACTGATTCCTGTTACCTAAGGTATTGGGAACAGGAATCAGTTTTTACATCCGAGTCCGACGTCAAATGCTGAAGGCATATAATGGGTCGTGACGTCGGCAAGGATATATAAATTGATATGTAAATCAAGTATTATTAGCTCAATGGTCGGTTGGCTGCAGATAACATGTTTTTGATCATGATTAAGTTGAAACCAAAAGTATGGTTTTTGTAAAGTTTTAATTTTCTACCTTTATGTATATCAAAATTTACTTTCTTAAATTTATGAAAGTGTAGTGATTATTGCTTCTGCTATACTCTACACCTCGGCACCCTGCTAAATTTTCCGACAATTCCGTCGATTTTTCAAATGTCTGAATTCCTTGAGCAAAGTACTTGCATTCAATTTTGTTTGCGGAAACGCATAGAATGTTGCAGAAGGCATTCCGTGAGCATTCTTATATAGGAAAAAAATGTTTACAAGCCAGCAGCCTGAGAAAACAAAAAAAAAAAAAAAAAAATGGAGTCCCTGGAATTTTAAATTGAAAATGGGTCTTACTTCTTGGACATAGTAATATAAAAGATCCTATGCGGAAGGTTATTTTATTTCTCCATATTGTTGGTATAATTCGTTAGAGATGCTTTTTATTTGGTCATCTAGCAAGCAGAATAATACCATTTTTAATTTTTTAAGTATTAAAGATTATATTTGTTTTCATTGTAATTAAAATGTCTTGGAAACTTCCTTTACTGAGTACTTTTATAAATACCTTTACGTCTTTTTTTTTATTTGTTTATTTATTTTTTAATTTTCTTATATGATCTATTTTGACATTTTCTACGATACTACCGTTATTTATAATTGCAAAATAAAAAAATAAAATTTAAAAGAATAAAAAGAAAAGATCTATTGGTAAGTTACGCATCATATAATGAATCTACCTTCTAAGAGGCGTAGCAATTTTCCTCCTAATTTATAAATTACATTTTCATTCTTTTAATGGCCACCCATAAAATTTCGTGATAAAGATTAGCAACTTTTCATAAAAGACGGATCACCTCTAGAATTTTATGTACATGAATCCTTTAAAACCTCTACCCTCTTCAAATTAGAAGCCTCCATTAAAGAAGAACTGTTGAAATAAAAACAAAATTCTGAGCTTTGTTTAATAATTTAAGAACGGATGTTGCAGTTCATTAAAAGAAAAATTGGAAGATCGTAAATGTTACAACCTGTTAAATTTCCCACGAAGAAGGATCAGGTCATGAATTATTTCAGGAGCACGATGGAGAAAATTTTATTCTAGGTTCATAAGGAGGAATGTTATTTTATACTGCTGTGCCCAAAAAGTAAGAATAATTTAAAATTCCCGGGGCTTATGGAATTTCAAATTTTTTTTCTTTTCTGGTTGCTGGCACTGTTCTTGATATCTATGTGAAATTTGACGTCAAAATATTCATTAGTGTTTGACTTACGCTTGGTTTTCTGAAACTGATTTCGGCGATTTTTGAAATGTCTGAATAAATTGAGCAAAGAAATTGCATTTAATTTTGTTTGCGGAAACGTATGGAATGTTGCAGAAGGCATTCGGTGAGCACTCCAATATCGGAAAGAAATGTTTACAAGTGGTATAAACAGTTCAAAGAAGGCAGAGAACGCGTAGAAGACGAAGAGCCCTCTGGTCGACCCTCCACCTCAACTGAAGAAGCTCACGCCCAAAAAAATTAAAGATTGGGTGCTTGCGAACCGTCGATTTACAATTAGAGATCTTGCTGATGATGTCGGAATTTCGAAAGGTCCATTCCCTTTTGGGCCTCAAATCTCGATTGGTACTGAAAGCACCGAATGCGCTAGCATTGATTCTTTGCGACTTTTTTGCCAAAATTGAAACCCATATCGTTCCACATCCACCGTATTCACACTGTGCGACTTCTGGCTATTCCCTAAACTCAAAAGACCACTCCGGGGACACCATTTGAGTCGATTGAACAGATTCAACGTGAATCACCGCGCGCTTTGAAGGCCGTCCCTGCCGATGACTTTTTGAAAAAAATATAATTGGTCTTATTTTTTGTTCATTCTATACGTTTCTGCAATATTCTATAAGTTTCCGCACACGAATATTAGAGAGTTTTTGCATACCGTACGTTAGTTACCGTAGGACGTCCGTTAGCTTTTTCTCCCTAACGCGCATGCTCAGTTTCCTATGAAAATTTGTCCACACTTTTTAGACACAGTTGTAGGAGTTTAAAAAGGAACAGTTATTTTATATAGAAGAATTGATAATATTAGCATAATATACTTTTTTCTTTCAAAAATATGTAGATATTCAACGTTGCGATACCTGATTTTTGTGCATAGTCAAATTAATTTTTTAATTCTCTAAATATTAATTGCACGTCTTACTGACGTTGTATATATTTAATTAAACTACTGTATTTAAATTTAATTTCCGTACTTCACTACTAAATCTTTTTTAATATTAAAATTGGAAATCTGTTTTACTTGACTTAAACTAATTTAGACACCACATTCTGTTATCTAAACTTAAATGAGGTGTTCATTTCTAAATTCAAATAAGAAAAAAAGAATACAATAAATATTTCAAAAGTAAAACTTCTCGAAGAGTTTGACGAATTTTTACAAAACTTGTTTTCACTTGCATTTTAGGTGTGAAGGCGATGATTGTTTACAAAAAATTAACAGTGTACTGCAGTGTAAATTATTTCGTAACTGTATTTATTATTTAATGTCTCTAGATAAAAATTGTTCCTGCCAGATAACAGAAAGTAGAATTTACTAAAATATAACAAAGTGTTTTGGGTTTTAAATTGGATGAAGTTAAATTAATCGTAATAATTAGGTTAAACTAAAAATTGAAACTTTTCGAAGCCAATGGCAGACGTTATGAAACATTGATTTTGAAGGAAAGTTCCGCAATTTTATGCTACAGCATGACTTACAGCTGAATTCGTCAATAAATATTCACTTGCTGCTATGGGACAGAAAGATATAAAAAAATTTGAGTATGTAGAAAAGTAAAAGTTATAATAAGATTTTCTTTAACTTCCAATTCGTGCTAGAGTATTATCTAGAAATTCATATGAGTGAGATATTGCTCGTTTGCACGATTTATTTTTCGAATATTCTTCACATATTTAAATACGGATTATTATCATGTGTGAACATGATGTTGTCCTGGTTAGGGATCCGCGACGTTATCCGAAAAAGAGGGTCAAGTAAGTAAATGTCCAAATGGCATTTTGGGCCCCTTAACTCTTGAAATGATTTATGAATAACGTTTGTCTTCAGGAATTTTCTGAAGAATTTGGCTTTTGTAGTATCGTTTTGAACCATTTTTCACATCTTGGCTTGGGATTTTAAACATTTGTATTTCCAATGGTTATAAGTACTCATAGTGCAGTGATCCAGTCCTTCTTCTTGAAGTTTCACATTTATCACTTTTGGCATTTTCCTATGTCTATTGAGCTGTAGAGTGCTTCTTATTGTATTTTGAATACTTCATTCTTCATTTATGACTAGAATTTTCAAACTTGATATATTCATTTAGAGGTTCTTGATCAATTCATTCTTCATGAAGTTCTTGATATATTCTTTTGCCACTGTGTGTGATAACGTTTCTTGTAGAATTTGTAAACCCTTAATTCTTCATTTACGACTAGAATTTTCCAACTTTGATATATTCTTTTGGCTATTGAACATTAACATTTCTTATAGAATTTGCAGTACTTCATTCACAACTACATTTATCTTACTTTTTTATTATATTAGAGATTGTTGAACAACTCATTCTTCATGAAGATCTATGCAACACTGCTATTATATTCAAGTGGCTATTGAATTTGGCCCTTCTTGTAGTATTCCAATCCATTGCTTCCTATATCTCGTGCATTATTCAAACATTGGCAAATTCCCGAGTTTATTCATCCGTTCTCCAATGTTCACACATGATAAGTTGAAATTTGCCGAGCAGATTTCAGTTGTGTAAATGTTTTCTTTTAGTCGTAATGATTTTTATCCATTTTTTATTCGTATGTTTAATTTAATTTATTTTTTTATTTTAAATGTTTTTTTAAATGTTTGCATTATCTATTTATCTTTTATTATGGGACAAATTAAGTTGAATTGCTATTATTAGTATGGGATAGAAAGATTTATTGTATATCACTATCGTGCCTTTTTAACGAAATTTAAAAAAAAAACAAGTATTATAAAAAACAAAATTTATGTAAATTCCTACTTTTTTTACACTCTATTGCAGAAAAGTCCTTTATAAATCTTTCCTCTTACATCGGACGTCATCTATCGGTAGATATATGCAACTTAAATCTAAAAAAAACTAAAACTAAAGAATTAAATTGAATGAATGAATTAATATTTGAAAATACTGCATTCACATCCAGTGTCATCCACCACAAGTGTAAAAGAAAAATGTATTTGAACGTGAGTGGATGAATGAAGAGTATTTTATGAACGATTGAAAATGTGAACGAGATAGGTATAGGAAGAGTGTGAACTAATAGTAAGAATTGAAAAAAAAAAAATATTGTCTGCTGAAAATACGAAATTAACTATTTAAAGATATTTGTTCAAGCCAAGCTCATTTGAATTATTTTAAAAAAAGCTTATAGTATCGAAAATAGTATATACTATTAATGTGTAAAAATCTTGGCCTATTATTATTTTGATAAACATAGTTTCTAGAAAATAAACTTTTTTTTTTTTAGTTTTTTGCAACTGAAAACTCTTTTTATATTTATTATTTATTTCATATATCAATGAATACAGTTTTTTTTTTAAGTACTAACTAATTTAATTAATTTTTTGGTAAATATAATATCTTGCTGCACGGAATTATGCACTGTTAATTATAAATATAGCAATAATGTTTTCTTAAATATCAAAGTGAAATAAACATAAATTATTTTCTGTAGTACTGGGAGATTTCTTCAAATCATTAGCATATTATTTGCTACTAACTACATATCATTGTGCCTAGAGCTGAGTTGCCCCTTTGCAGTTTGGGAATGATGTGGGTAAGAAGAAGTCTGTTCTGGGCTCTGTGACGTTGTACGGTCATATGAGACCGAGACCTACGGCTTTAAGTAGATTCCGAACCACTACAAACATCCGTAGGCACCACCGAGATACGAACCAGATACCTGCGGTACCGAGCGCCAGAACGCCAGATCTCGGCCATCAGCCCCCTCCCCCCTCCCACACACATACGTGCCATTATTTGCATATAATTCTTTATTAAATCCTAACAGAAATATGCAGCAAGTTTTTCTTTTTTTTTTTTTTTTTTTTTCACGTCTCACCCGCATATGGAAGGCCACGGTTTTCCTCAGCAGTTAGAAAAGTGAGGGAGGGTACATTAGTGGTCCTGATTACCCAAACAGACCACCTGTTGACTTTGATAGGAGGGCTGTTTTAAAAGGTATTTGCCGCGCATTTGCTTGTCGCAATGAAGAAAACCCAGAAAACTTCCACCAGGAAACCCGGCTGTCGATGATTTGTACACCTTGTCTCTACCTAGGATTCGAGCCGCACAGAGGATTCGCGCCTCACCCCTCCTGCACATCAGTTCAGCACACTTGCCATGGATGCATGAGCCGGTTATTTTTATAGCATTAACTGTATAGATTTAAATTCATTGCAATTTTTTTTTTTGTTGGTTTCATTAAATGTATGTTAATGAAGAGGTAATGTTAATTAATCATTAAATGTATATTTATCTCTCTCTATATATAGGGGCCGAGTGGCTAGCGCTCTGGCACTCGGTACCACAGGCTTTGAGTTCGAATCTTGATGGTGCCATGGATGATTGTAGTGGTTCGGAATCCCCTTTAAGCCGTAGGTTCCGGTCTAATTTGATCGTATAGCGTTGTGGGGGCAGTGTTACTCGCGTCCGTGGCTTATCTTTAAGCTACGCGTGCCACCTGGGTAGTACTAAATGAGTAACAGCGGTGCAACCCTTTCTTGTGTCATAATGATTAACTGTCTTAGCATTGCCGGCTGCATTAGAACAACAATATATATATATATATATAATATTAGGGATTTGAATCTATCACTCTGTATCGTCTGTTTGTCGGGTTGAAACATTGTCGCAATTTTTTATCGCGGGGATTAGACTCTTTGTAGAGAAAATAAAGTGCTCCTTTTCTCTCTCTTTGTCCAAAAACAAACATAACATCCACATTCTGTGTTTGCTCTTCGAGACGGACATAAAAGGAATAAACGATAATAGTATTTCTTGTCACGATACAGAACTCGCTGATACGATAGGAACGAGAGGTATTTCTGTCCAAAGAAGAGAAAAATCAATAGATATAGTTCGATCGATAGAATAATTCCCCATTGAGTAGCACAAGAACAGAAAAACTCTGCATTTAAAAATAAATTAAAATTTTCAAATACCTCTATATGAAATACAACAGAAGCTTCACGAAAAATTTAATTCAACTCTTAAGTTGCAGTTCAAGTGGCCGTTTGATGGGTCTCATGTTGAATTTCCGAGCAGGGTAGGCTGAGAAGCGAAATCAAATGAAGGGTCTGGTGCCGATGTTGGGCACGAATCTTTAATCCGCGTCCACATTAGCAAGTATAAGTTTTGAACACCACACACGCCCGTCTGGTTACTCAGTGGCGGAATGCGGAGGTTCCATCGGCTGGCGGCACTGCTTCAAAAAAACGGATGGCAAACTCGATGGCATTTATGATGTCCAGCATCTTGCCTCATGAATCGGCCTACCTGGTGGAAGTTTTCTGAGTTTGCAGTGACCCTCCCTAGATACGCACAGTTGATTGTTGATAGCAGAGCAAACCAGACTCTTAGTTCAAGCTGTTAACGCTTTGGTTCAATTTACGCCTGCAAATCGTTTTTTTTTTTTTTTTCCTCTCTTCTTTTCTTTTCTTCCCCGAAAATGAAATTGATCAAACTCAAAACACGCTCACACATAGCGGACGCAACACCCATTGCGATGCGCAAATACCCAAATTGCGATCGATTTGTAAAAGCTAAATGAAAGAGTGGAAAATAAATATCGCACTAGTAGTTCTTTATTTCATTTATATTTATTTATTTTTATAGTTCATTTTTAGTGTTAGATATTTATTTAGAATGCGCGTTTAATATCCTTATTATTATATTAGTTATGTTTACAGGTAAGAATAATAGTAAACGCAATAATAACTCATTACACTTCAATTTTTCACTCCAAAAAAATGTCTGTAGTGGGTCTAAATCAAATAGGGGGATATATAATTTTAATGCGGCCCGCGGAGTTAGGATGCCTTTCCAAAGTGGCCCGCGAGATCATTTGGGTTGGCCGTCCCTGATCCAGATGTTGCTGTCGTCAAAGTGGATTAAGAAACACCACACACAAGACTTGTTTGGAAAGAAGGTGAAAATATGAAAATCGAAATACATGCGATTTCGTTTGTCAATTTTTGGTTAAAACTGCGGTTTGTTATGGAGCATAGTGTAGTAATAATATGGGTGCGTTCCCTTCATCCAAAGGAACAGAAAGTTGTGGCAAATATTTCCCATCCTTCGTACTAGAGAGTTCGCTGCGCGTATTCATATAGAAAACGTAAATGAGTTACAAAGGGATTCTGAAAATTCTTCTTTTCAATAATGTACCCACTAAAGATAAATAGATGCCAGAAATCTTATGTCTATAATTACGGCTCCGTCGAATTTCGAGATCCTACAAAGATTTGAAAATTAAATCTCATGTATGATTAAAAATTCTCCCTGGTGTTTCCGAAATGAGGATATCAGACATGCTCTTTCCCTCCCAAGTTTCGAACAATTTGTTTATGAAATTGCGCACAATTTTTATAACTCCATTCCCAATATTAATAATTCTGTTTTGAATGATCTAAGAAACTATGAATACGACATTTCTGATTTCAAAAATCGCAAAAGACGTCGCTCTGTTCTGAATATTATTCATTAACATTTCGATATCTTTCTTTCCGAATGACCATGCAGTTACTCCGCTAAGTCACAATTTCCCCTCCAATTGTTTTTGTTTGTTTCTGTTGTTTATTTTTTTTTTATTACCTTCTTGAAATTATAATAATATAAAAATTATATATGCATAAATTTTTTTATTAATTAATTAATTAAGTTAATTTTTCAAAAAGATTAATAATATATCTATATATTACTCTTTTTCAATTTAATCAATGGGCTTAAAGCTTAAGAAACTTCTTTCATTCACAAAGTAGGAAATAGAGGTTGCTAAGCAACCGAGGTTCTCCGTCAATCTGGCAAATCATCATAAGTCTATAATTCTGAGCAGATTCTACGAAATATAACAAAATATTACAGGAAATTCATGTAAATGGACAGTTGATTTTTTAATTATTTTGGGGGGAAATATTCATTAATAATATAAATGCCAAATATTTAGAAAATTAATTTTGCGGATATTTATAGCTAAACTAAAATGAACCCTTTCTTTTCAAAATCGTTGTAGGATAGACGATTTTCTTCTTTATCGCCACGAGTATACGTTACTCCTGACAGTCGACGGTGACTATTGTAAAATTCACTTTATGTGTATGATCACGTGACGATTATGTTTATGCCTTAAATTTCCAACTCGGATGCGCACTCTATTATATTCCTACGCTAGGATTTGGAGTCGGTTTCAGGTCACACATCAAAGAAGTGTCTGACTTTGCGAAAGACGATTGGAAACTCGCTTGTTAGGAAAGTTTACTGTTCGCGTGTCACACTGCCATGATCAGGGAGAGACGATATTTCAAATGTGGACGCAGCTTTAATCCAGAGTTTTGTTTGTGGATGGGCAAACTCCGGCCCGGCGGAAGGTTCTATCCGGCCCGCGGATAGAATTTTAATTTGCCGGTCCGAGGCAATTTAAAAGAAATATATATTTATATATTATACATCCATCTCCTTTTCTACTTTGATTAAATATTTTTTTATTAAAAAAATTATTATTTTTATCTCATTTCCAGAGGTCAAATTCAATACCCTCAGTAAATGAAGAGAAGCTTAAGAATTATGAAGATGACTAGAAAAAACTGCATTTTGAGTTGTGACGCAGATTTCAAGATTTCAATGCCATTCAAACTGAATTGAATATTTTTATCATGCCTTTCAACGTAAATTGTGAAGCAGTGAGGTCATTCATTGAGTTGCAATCTAACAATCATCTCATGCAGTTGTTTCTAGTATGCCGAAAGGAGTTTTACAAATCGTTATCGAACTTAAGTTTCCCAAATTTAATATCTCACGCCCAGAAAATCAGTGCTGTGTGTGGTGCATCAATAAGAAATAATAATGATATTTAATTGCTGGAAATGTCTGTTTTGGGTGATGGCATCGATCTTTCAAATATTTTGTACATAATCGACTTTATTCCACATTTTTCAGTTTTCAATGTATTTTTCCACCTATTAACAATTTTTTTCAAAATTATTTCCCTCTGTATTATATTCAAATCAAAAGCAGTATATATATATATATTGTTTTTTTTTTTTCTACCAAATAGACTATTCATTTTTTATTTTAAAAATACATATTTAAACAAGGAATTTAAAAACAGATTCGATGTTATATTTTTTAGATAATGTAAAGTATTTTATGAGTCAATATGAAATGTTTCTCTTGCATTTTTTGCGCAGATGTCCCGTGATTTTATAACAAACAAAAAAAATTCGAATCAATCTTTTTAAGAGAATATTTTTGAGGAGCACTGTTAGTATAAAATTTATTATTTGCAGAGGATAAATAATTCGTCTTCTTCATTGGTACAACAGTAAAATTAGGCCATGGCAGATTGCCCACTGGTAGACTCCGAAACAGATGTTTTCTTTTCAGGGGGTTGGCAACCTGATGGCCAATTGGCTAGCCCTATGACTGTTGGTACCGAAGGCTTCAGGTTCAAATCCTGGCGGTGGCATGGATGTTTGTTGGTGGTTCGGAATCAATGTTAAACTGTAGGTCCCGGTCTGTTTAGCCTAAAGGGTGCACAAGATGACCGTAGAGCGACAAACCAAACTTTCAGGAGGTTGGGTTGTCAGCCCTACGCTCTACAGTCCTATTAGATGAGGGACACACGATTTAAAGTGGATTCAGAGCGATTACAAACATCCAAGGCATCTTCGGGGAACGAAGCCGAAATCTGTGACCTCGAGCGCCAGGGCGCTAGTCACTCAGCTATCAAGTATCTAATAAGAAATTACTTGAATAAAAATTGTCCATCTCACCCATTCAATAAGTTTGGTTTGTCGTTCTACGGTCCTTTTTTGCACACTTTAGGCTCATGAGACTGGGACCTGCAGTTTAATGTAGATTCCGAACCGCTCAAAAAACATTACCATCACCGAGATCTGGACCTGAAGCCTGTGGTACCAAAGGCCAGAGTGATAGCCATTTGTCCCTCAGGCCGACGTCTATGCAGCAAGGCACAGATTCAAAATCTACTGATAACGTCCGTTGCAGTCACCGCTGTCACACACGACTAGACTCGATGGCGATTAGGTTGGTATCGGTCATGAATGAAATATTCGGTTGTAGTAAAATGTATTTAATTTTAAAAACTTATTTAGCCTGGATTTTGAAATATTATAATTTGAACTTAAAGAAAACTATAATTATTTTATCATGTGTGAGCATGATGTTGTCCTGGTTAGGGGTCCGTGACGTTATCCGAAAATGAGAGCCAAGCAAATAAACACCAAAATAGAAAATTTGGCTTTTGCTTGAAGTGTTTTGTAGTATGGTTTTGAATAACTTTTAATGTTTTGGGTTGAGATTTTAGACATTTGTATTCCCAATGGCTATAAGTACTCGTAGTGCGCTGATCCATTCCTTCTTTTTGAAGTTTCATATTTATCACTTTTGGCATTTTCCCGTGTCTATTGAGCTGTATAGTGCTTCTTATTGTATTGGGAATACTTCATTCTTCATAGACGACTAGAATTTCAAAACTTCGATATATATTCTTTTAGCTATTGAATGTGATAAAGTTTCTTGTAGAATTTGAAATACTTCATTCTTCATTTACGACTACGTTTATCTTACTTTTGAATATTCTTTTAGAGATTCTTGAACAATTCATTCTTCACGAAGTTCTTGATCTGTTCAGCATTGCCATATTCATGTGGCTATTGAATTCTTGTAGTATTCCAATCCATTGCTTTATATATCTCGTGCATTATTAAACATTGTAATATTCCTGAGTTTATTTATCCGTTCTCGAATGTTCACACATGATAAGTTGAAATTTGCCGACCAGATTTCTGCATTTTTTTTTTATAATTTTATCTCGTTTTATTAAGTTGTAGTTGATATATTTATGCACCTGAAAGTAAAACGAGTGAATTTTTACTCACAATTTAGTACATGAGCTTTGTTCGTCGGTTGAGATTGATGGTCGACCAGAGGGCTCTTCGTCTTCAACGCGTTCTCTTCCTTCTTTGAACTGTTTTACCACTTGTAAAGATTTCTTTCCGATATAGGAATGCTACCGAATGCCTTCTGCACCATTCTATACGCTTCCGCAAACAAAATTTAACGCAAGTTCTATGCTCAATTCATTCAGACATTTCAAAAATCGTGAGGATCAGTTTTATAGTCTCACAAAGCCAAGCGTAACTGCAACAATAATGAATATTTTGACGTGAAATTTCACACAGATAGTAAGGACAATGCCTGCAAGGAAAAAAAGAAAAAAAATTGAAACTCCATAAGCCCCGGGATTTTATTTATGCATCCGGAAGTAAAATTTTTATTCGCAATTTAGTTTGTGTCGCTGCTCAGCAGGGTCTCGAGCCAATCCATTTGTCTTGGGCCTCGGACAAGCAGCTTGATGGTTTAATCGATTCGCGCGCTTCTGGTCATTCTCCTTAACGACCTTTGCCATCTGTCGATTATCCCGTCCGGGGAATTGACGTCCTGAACACACACACGATAGAGCTCTATCCCTCCATTATGTTCCGGACGCTTTTGAAATAATTTTTTAATGACTTCAAATGAAATGATAAAGAAAATCAACGCTATTCAAAGATAGTTTAAAATAAGTCATAATAGGCGCTTTTTTTAGAAACAAGTAATATAAAAAAAATATTAAGGTCAATTTTCACTCTATTGCAGAATGTGCTTTATAAATAATTTTCAGTCATTTTTTTTCAGTTAGAAAAAATTCTCTCTCACACATACACACCTTCCATCTCTCTCACTCATTTATTAACATGCTTAATTTTCCATTTTGCTCCCTCCTTCACTCAGACTAGAACCCGGAATGAAAAAAGAATCTGGAAAAGAAATCTTTTTTCCAGCTATCTACACGCTTCGCCACTGACGGTATTTGTTCCCAAATTTATGCCCTGCTAAATATCTTATAGAAGAGAAATTTTTTTTTCTTCCCTATAAAACTAAAGTTCATGAATTAAATTTAATGAATTAATTCATATTTGAAAAAACTCTATTCACATCCAGTGTCATCCACTACAAGTTTCAAAAAAATGTGTTTCAATTTGAATGGATGAATAAAAAATATTTTATGAACGATTGAAAATTTGAACACGATATATATAGGGATAATGTGAACTTATAGTAGAAATTGAATGAATAATGAAGTACAAGGAAAGTTGTAGAGGGAAAAAAGAAAGAAATACACATCGGAAGGTTAAAATTTTTATTATTATACATCATATAACATGGTTTTTTTTTTTTTTTTTTTTTTTTTATGATACCAAGTTTGAAACGTCTCATTTACGATTAGAAAGGCAGATAATGCACAAATTCCTCGTTATTTAGGATTGCAGAGAGAGAAGATTTCTGCTCTGTATCCACAATTTGACACCGTAATTCGGATCTAAGGTTCCCAGAAATCGTAATATTAGGGAAGAGATTTTTAGCCTTACCTTTGAGGCCAACGGAAGGACTGTACTGCCTATGATTTTATTATACCTATCTCTTCCACAGACAGGGAAGTTTTTGCCTCGTATTGATAGTGTGAAAATTTTGGAAGAGGGTTCTTTAATTTTTAAATCCGTCGGATCATCTTTTAATCTACTCCGTCCCTTATTCTAAAATGCAAGAATATGCAATGTTTATTTTTTTTAATTTACTTATGTTGCTACTGTAATTGTTTGGAAAAGTATAAATGTGCTCAATGAATTCAGATATTTCAAAAATCGCCAGAATCCGTTTTAGCGTCTCACAAAGCCAAGCGTAACTCAAACACTAATGAATATTTTGACGCCAGACTTCACACAGATGTCAAGAACAGTGCCAGCAACCTAAAAAAGGGAAAAAAAATTAAATTCCGTAAGCACCGGGAAATTTAAATTGAAAATGTGTCTTACCTTTTGGACACAGTAGTATTTAGAATACAACTTTAATTACAAATAACTACATGAAATATCGGGACGACAAGAAAGTAATACCGGATTTTGCATTCCTTTTAGATGGTAAAAACCGACAGAAAGTTCTTGTCCACCGAATAAAACCGGTTATTTAATTCCTCCAATCACGCGCCAACTTATCTGTGCGTATCTTTGCATCGGCGATTCTTGTCTTCAAATCAAGGAGGCATCATTAATTCATCCGATAAAAAATACCGAATGTTTAATTGGGTGGTTTAATCAAAGTTTAAATTTTCTTTTACGAACAACCTCGTGTAACAAGATCGCATACAAATCGTGTTACATGAAAGGGGTTGTCTGAGCAAGCATAAACATGGATGATTTTTAATTCTTTCTACATCTGTGAACATCGTGTCCACTCAGATAAGGATGGACTGGCTTGTGAAGGCTACATGTACCCTCTGTTACTTGACTTCGAACAAAACAAAAAAAGAAAAGCAAACCAAGTCGAAAATTACCCAACATTAATGTGCTTATGTTACATTTTTGTTATGTAATAAAAAAAAAGTAATGCAACTTGTTAAAAAAAAAAATGCCGAAATCTGCTCAGCTAATTTCAACTTATCACTTGTGAACATTCGAGAACGGATGAATAAACTCAGGAATATGCCATTGTTTAATAATGCAAGAGATATAGGAAGCAATTGATTGCAATGCTACAAGAATGGACAAATTCTAATAGCCACATGAATATAGCAGTATATATATATACATAAATATAGAAAAGTAAGATAAATGTCGTCGTAAATGAAGAATGAAGTATTCCCAATTCTACAAGAAATGTTATCACATACTATACTCAAAACAATACATCAATGTTTGGAAATTCTAGTCGTAAATGAAGAATGGAATATTCCAAATTCTACAAGAAACGTTATTACATACAATACACAAAAGAATACATCGAAGTTTGAAAATTCCAGGCGTATACGAAGAAAGAAGTATTTCAATTTATTTTCTTGACCCTCATTTTCGGATAACGTCACGGACCCTTAACCAGGACAACATCATGCTCATACATGATAAAAAAGAACAAAACAAGATTTTGATGCTGGATATTACTTTATTACAAGTCCGACTCGTGGCTTAGTGGCAACCTGATCCGCTGGTGAGCATTAGAGGGTTAATCCGCTGACAGCTTTTTTGAGACACTGTTTCAAAAGAAGAAGAGACTTGATGACTTTTGGGATGTTCAGCATCTTGACTCTTTAATTGGATTAGTTGCTGGGAGTTCTCCAGTTTTTTCCCTTAAAAGTCTTCCCAGAAGGCACTTCCCTCCTTCTTCAGAAGTCATGCTTCTACCTACGGTTGCTCCATCACAACAGAAGCTGTGTCGTGTTGCTATCTAGACATTTAATTAATTAAACTATTACCTCTAATCACGAATCAAAACCAAAACAAATCAGATACCATTATTGAATTAATTGCGTTGTGTTCTTAGATATTAACCCAGGAAATTAAAATTTTACCTAAACGACAATCAGCATGGTGTGCAATGTCTGCAGGAAATAATACTCAGGAAACATACAATCATAGACATTAGATTTATTATAACAAAATTAGGTATAAACAAATGAATTAACATTGACTAATTGCAAACCAGGGGCCCCACCTATATCATTATAATACATATACACATAATACTTAGATTTAACTTAACACAATACATTAGATATAATAGAAAATAAATCAATTCTTGTAATTTAACTTTCACTCATATTTATCACAAGCAATTTAAATACAAAAAGGGACGAAGCACTAAATGTTAACTAAATGTCTGTTGAGTTCATACGCAAAAAGGACGGAGGAATGTGCCCTAAACTCGCATCTGAGTAATCAATATCACTTTAGAGTTATTCAGAATCTGTCTCTGAATGCTGAATACATTAAAAATACAGTGTTCAAAGGAAGAGATAAAGTATTGCAAAGAAAAATCAAACATTGAAATGTGTACTCATCTCTATCTAGTTCTTCTTGGAACGTAGAATCTCTCCCTACAAATAAATCTCGTCTGCAACGGTAAATTTTCGAATAGTTCAGGTCTTCAGCGTCAACGGTGGTTCCATTACGTAGCAGGATTAGAGTTTTCCTTTGCTGTTAAATGGTGCCAAACCCTGATCAGGAGGGATTCGTTTTCAAGCAGAATTCAATACCACGAGGCAGCAGACCCCCTCTTCCTTACAGAATACAATTGCTAACACACCATCGTCCTGTCTCCGTCCAAAAAGGCCACAAGCTCTCTCCATCACCGCTTATAAGCCCGAACCATCACCGCGTCATAGCTGACGTCATTCCAGGCCTTGATTGGTCGAGATCCCGGTTCCATCCGGAGAGAACGAAGCCTGAGGCTCAATTCGTACTTCAGGGGGGCAGCCATCTTCTACCCTGACCACCGGAAGTCAAACAACAACCCCAACCAAGAACTGAGTTTGAATGAAAATGGCACAATTTAAGACAGTTTTCTTTCTTCTCTTTCCTCTTTTCCTTTTTTTTTTATTACTATTATTAATCAAGATTTGAAAATGTTTCACACATAATTTAACATAATGCAACTTTATGAATATCAAAATACAATGACAAAACAAACAAAAAAAAAAGACATAATTTGCAACCAAATTTATAAACACAAAATACATAAATTTAAAATTACACATATCCCATCAATTTCCTAATTACGTCTCATTCACTGAGTGGGTGGATGGCAGCGCCACAACAGCTGTCCCATCTATCCACGAGTAGACTTCTCATGGGATGTCCGTCCCGCACTGCAGGATACTGAGGGTTAGACACAACAACAACTTTATTACGAGTGTTTTAGTATTTGGCTCGATTTTGTAATAATTAATCGTAAAAATTATTAACTAAAGAAGAATTTTTTTTTATTTATATTCACACCAAAAAAATTTCTTTTCTCAAACAAGTGTTCATCCAGGAACATGTATTGATCCAAGAATATTGATAAATGCCTGCGTTTTTTAATGCATTGCCACTAACCACATTTATTTGTTTGGCACTAATTTATAATAGAACAGGTTTTTGCTATTAAACAAGGATAAAACAGTAAAAGAAAAAAAAAAAGTTCTTATAACTAGCTTCGAATAGCGATCGTGTATACTATATTGCACGCTATTGAAAAGAGATTGGACACGCTCCATAGTCTCTAATAAATCAAATGTAATTAAACACTAACTTTTTTTTATCATGTGGGAACATGATGTTGTCCTGGTTAGGGGTTCGTGGCGCAATCCAAAAAGTGCAGCAAGCACATAAAGTTGTATTCCATAATAAGTTGCAAATTTTGGCGGGAAAATGATAGTTTGGGCCCCTTTACTCTTGAAATTATTCATGAATAACGTTAATCCTCCGGAATTTTCTGGAGAATTTGTCTTTTGCTTGATGTGTTTTGTAGTATGGTTTTAAAGCACTTTTCAAGTCTTGTCTTAGAATTTTAAACATTTGCATATCCAATGGCTATAAGTACTCGTAGTGCGTTAATCAATTCCTTCTTCTTGAAGTTTCATACTATTTATCACTTTTGGCATTTTCCCATGCCATTAAAAAAAATTTTCCCCTAAGCTAAAGACGTACCGTATCCTTTGTTTTAACCTTCCATGAAAATCTGGAACGACGCATTATATTCAATAAAACAGACATATATCGACGCTGGTCGTGTTTTATGCATGCATCAGTGCCCGTAACTACGGTTCATCGACAAAATAGAAAGCACCGATTTTCAAGGGAAGAAGAAGAAAAAAAAAAGCGGCTGCATTTCTTAATTAGTAGATGGCACTTCATTGCAGACGCACTTCCAGGAGTGGGCAGATGATTTAATGAGTAAACAGTGTTCGAAACTTAATTAGCAGATGGAACATCTAACTTCATTAGACTTCGACTCCAGTTAATGATAAATTGACAGTTCGTTAAACAAACAACCCTGGAACTTCCTTTCTTAATTATCACAAAATTAAATAACCCATCATTTTTTATTTTTGTCACAATTATGGCTCAGAATATCGTAAATAATGACTGAATCACGAAATGCACTTGTATTCGCTCGAAGCTGGATTTTTTAAAGTACGGTGCTTCGAATCTCAAATAAGAAAGGAGAACTCAAAACTGTGTGCGCTGAATTTAAAAAGAAGAGGACGATACATTCACCCTGATAAAAAAAATATACTGAATTATTATGGGTAACATTTTTGGAAAAAAAATGTTTCACTTGACTTTATAATATGTTTTTATGTATTTATCATAAGTTAGATATAATTGTGTAGTGTTTCTTTCTAACAAGTAATATAAAAAAAATTTTTTTAAATAAAGTCGATTTCTACTTAGGCCCACAAAGAAAAACTTTATTTTAGTTACTTTTTATTAAATAATTACAATTAATACAAATATGTATATACATGTGACAGAATCACAATGTTAAGTGGCAAAATAGAAAGCGAATTTCCCTTGCCATTTTCCATTTTCTTTTCTCTATAGGGTGTTGGACTATTATTTTTGCTTACTATTTATTCGCTTTCTATTTTTTTTCCCTCGTTTCTTATTTATGAAGCTGATGGTGGTCTCCCACCTTTTACCCTTGGCGGTCTGCTTTCTTGTATTATTGACGTAAATGGTCACAGTTTTAATAATGGTGCTACAGCTGGCCCTGTAGGTGAGAGGATGATCTGGCTGGTTCATATTGCTTCCTTGCTTGGCTAGAGCATCTGCCTTTTCGCTTCCCTGCACTTCGCAGTGGCCCGGGACCCAGTGCAGTGCAATTTCGCTTTTGTTGTTAGGCAGTTGTAGTAGTTTTTGGCACTCGGCCACCTCCATGCCTTCTCGGATGGTGGGTGAACATACAGCACTGTATTATATTACTCATTTATTTTAATTTAAACAGCAATATAACTTATCACATGCAAAAACAAGGGAGCTGTTCCTAAGAGAATCTTAGCTTCTTCGCCAATTGATGCATTGAGGCCTGCCTACGTACAACAATAACTACAAAAATGTGAATTTCGCCAATCAACTATAATAGGACCACAGACAACACATAGGAACATAGACAAATCTATATCTCAGATGAATTCAAACACCGTGGTACAATAGGAGAAACAGGTAAATTCGGAGAGGTTTTATTACAATGAAAATAATTTTAATTTAAAAATTAAAATTTTAAATAACACACAATATATTACATGCAAAAAAACATTACAATAACTTTTAACTTTTATCTTTAAATTTGTTTTTCTCCGCTTCTGTGTGATCAGAATCCCTGACAGGTTCGTTTCTGCCTTTAAAATCGGATGTTTAAAATATTTACGGAATAGCTGCCTTAGTTATTACAAACGTTCTCATTACTTATTAACAAAATAATCCGCAAATTTTATTTTTTCCATCGATATATTATTCCTTTTATTTAATTCCTTCTATTAGTTCACACTCTCCCTATATATATATATCTTGCTCAAGTTTTCAGTCGTCAATAAAATACTTTTTATTCATCCACTCCAGTTCAAATACATTTTTTTTTTTTTAACTTGCAGTGGATGACACTTGACGTTAACACAGTTTTTTCAAATATTAATTCAGTAATTAAATTTAATTAAATCATTTTAGTTTTTTTTTAGATTTAAGTTACACGTATGTACCAATAGATGGCGCAGATGTAATAAGAAAATTTCAACTTTATTTGTAAGGGACTTTTCTGCAATATAGGGGGAAAAAGTAGGAATTGACTTTAAATTCTTTTTTTATATTACTTGTTACTGCTGAAAAACACTCATTAAAACAGATGGCTTATTGGAGTATTTGGAATTCACAATAACATAACATTTTCATTAAAAAAATTTTTTTTTTTTAATTCCTATTCAATTTCTTCTTCATTTTTCTTCTTTTTCTTAACAAAAATTTAAAATCAATTTCCAATTTGAAAAGGATATTTTTTGAAGACAAGATCCATAAAATTTAAATGTAGTAAATCACTCAGACAACCATTTTATTTATTTATTTAAAAACGAGACAGATTCTTCGATCCCCCAATTTATAATCCCAACAAAAAATTCCATGTCTCGGAAACAAAAGCAAAGGTCCTCTGACTCAAATGCAGTGGAACTTCGCAACGAGGAGGAAATATATTCAAGGATTTAAAGTCTTTATGATCAGACAAACTGGGATCAGACTTTTATTTGTTCTACTGTCTGTGAATTCCTGCAGCCGGAATTTCCATTTTTGCATAGGCATCTCGGTATGGATGGCCTCATACATTATTAAACACAAAATCTTCCTTCCTTTTCAAGCAAGTTTCAAAATAGAAATTTTAAATTAGGTCTGGAAACTTTTATACCTCCGTGCATGCAGAGATCATTTGGGGGTCATTTAGAATGAGCGGCAGTTTCGCCCTTGGAGGAAAGCGGCTTGAGATTCTCTTTAGTCCCGCGAGAATTCTTCGTGGCCGTATTTTTAAAAAAAAGACGTTTTCTCTTTATGGGGTAAAGTAATATTTCAGAATTACAAAACTGAAATCTGCTCAGCAATTTTCAACTTTTCCCGTGTGAACATGATAAGTTGCATATGCGCAACCCGACCGACTGGACACCTACTGCTAAGTATGCTACATTGGATATCATCATCATCACCTTCCCAGTCAATTTGTGAGGCAAAATTCCATGGATCCACAGTCCTTCCTTGGTTCGTCGTCTTCAGGTGGCCGTAAGAAGTCTTGTTTTCTCCCAGGGGACTTGAACGTATAGAGGCAAGTGATGGCTGAAAACACTATCATACAGGACACATGGCCACCAGCTGAAAACACTGCATCAATACTCGTCCGAGCTCTCGTTGTATATTGAGCAACGTTATTTCTCAAAGTCATGTAGTAAATCTCCTCTATTAATCTCGTCCGCGTCGGTATCCATATTAATATTGAAATCACCGGCCAATACTGTTTTGTAATCACGATTTTTACTGTCCAAGCTCTCGTCAATAGCGTCGGTAATGTCATCGTCGCTTTATCCTGGTTTTGCATATAAAACGACCGCACGTATTTTTATTTTAAAGTTTGCAACCAACACGTGAATCTCCAGATCTTGATTTGGAAACATTTCAACGCTTTTTACTAAGGGTTTAAGAGGGTATTTGATGTAAATAGACACACAGCTCGGCCTACGCCATGAAAGATCGCTTACTAAATGATTGTGACAAATGTGAGCGTTGCTTAACATTCGTTAAAGAATGTTTACAATTGTCCATTGTTGTATTTATTTGCTTGCTGCACTTTTTGGATTGCGCCAAGAACCCCTAACTAGGACAACATCATGTTCACACATGATAAAAAATAGTTTTATGTTTCATTGAGTTTAATTCATTTATCTCCTGTAAACCTGAAACGTTTAGAAATTTTTTTAAAAGAATGACTGGCACAACAAAATAGAAGGGATAGTAAACATGTGGAATCGCGAAATAGGATAGCTAGTGGGTGAAAATCGTAACAAACAATGATCAATCAAATTCTAGGTTTAGTTGTATTGCTTCCCTAATTTTTTGCGTTCATAATTGTCAATATTATTTTCACGTATCCCAAACGGGCACGTCACGTATCCCATGTTGAGAATAACCAATGTTGTTGTTGTTGTTATCGTGTCCCTCATAGAAGGAGGGAAGAGGGGTGCAGTTTCTGTTCTGATGGAGCACCCGTAGGTAGAAATCTGACTTCTGCTCCGTGACGCTCTTAAAGTCATAGGAGACCGGGACCTACGGCTTAAAGTGGATTCCGAACCACTACAAACATCCACGGCACCGCCGGGACTCGAACCCAAAACCTGTGGCACCGAGCGCCAGGGCGCTAGACACTCGGCCATTCAGGCCCCGAGAACCATATATATATATATATATATATATATGTATATATTGTCGCTTGCTAACGACTAGTTTGTGTCAGGTGGTTTTGGGCTGTAGGCGTCTGGTGGATGGAAAACTCCAATATTCTCCTTTGTTTTGATTTATTTACAATATTAACAATACTTAAAGTACAATGCTTTGATAACAAGGAACCGTGTGCCTCTTCTACAAAATCAATTCTATTTAATTCTTAAAAACCATGAATACATCGCATACGGTCCCTGATCATGTATCTCCCTCAGACGCTCCTAGCGTTCTGCCTCGTCATCTCAAATTCTAACCACTCGTACTTACCAGTTCAACCAGTTTACACTTTACTGGTCACAGTGGCGACCTCTCGCGTCTATTTAATTATAACTAAATCTTACAATATATATAATATCCCATAGAATACGTTTATCGCAAAGTAGCGTCCAGACGAGAGTGAATAAAAGCATATCCGGACGCGAGCACGATTCGAATCGAATTACCCTGATCCGATCTCGATCCGTTCGTGTCCGTCTGACCGCGAGAAACAAATCGCGTTGTCTCTGGCTGTGAGTGACAGCTAGTCGCAAATGGAGTTCCTTTGATGTGCGGAAAAATTACGACTCTTGCTGGAGCGAGATCAAGACACATGATTTTCTGTCAAACCGAGTTTTAATGGATTTGCGAAAGCCATTCGTCCCTCTTACGCTCTCATTTGCACGAGGCTTAAGAGGCGAAAACCCGAACGTCTCTGTCTGACCGCGAACGACAAACCCTGTTATCTCTAGCTGTGAGTGACAGCTGGTTGTAAATACAGTCCCTTTGATGTGCGGAAAAAAAAAAAAAGACTCGTCGGAGCGAGGTCGAGACACATGATTTTCTGATAGGGGTTTTGTCAAACTGGTTTTTAATAGGTGAGGGCCTGATGGCCGGTGGCTAGTGCTCTGGTGCTCGGTGCCACAGGTTTCGGGCCGAGTCCCGGCGGTGCCATGGATGTTTGTAGGGATTCGTAATCCACTTTAAATCGTCTGTCTCGGTCTAATAGGATCGTAGAGCATTGCGGGAATAATGTTACTTGTGTCCATAGCCTATCTTCAAATTACACGTCCACTTTGGGAATTGCTAATTCCTTGTTTATACAAAAAGATATCTGTCTCTGTATTGCCAGCTGCATTAGAAAGAAATGTTTTTAATGGGTCGCAAATAGGACTCGTTCTCTTTTGGACTGGATTTAAGAGAAAATTTCGTACCATACTTTCAGAGAGCAATTTTTCCATGAATTTCTCACAAATTCGGTGAGTTTGTCAAACACAGCTTTTGTCGTGACAACTCAAAAGTCTCTTCTTCCCTGAAAGTGACCTGTGAAGTTTTGGCATTACAATATTTATTAAACAATTTTATGAAGTACAACAAACGTTTCTTTTTTTTTTTTTATCATGTGTGAACATGATGTTGTACTGGTTAGGGGTCCGTGACGTTATCCGAAAATGAGGGCCAAGCAAATAAAACTCCATGCAAATTTGGGCGGAAAATGATACTTTGGGCCCCTTAACTCTTGAAATGCTTCACGAATAACGTTAGTCTTATGGAATTTTCGGGAGAATTTGGCTTTTGATTGAAGTGTTTTCTAGTAAGGTTTTGAAGCATATTTGTATATTCAATGACTATAAGTACTCGTGGTGCGTCGATCATTTACTTCTTCTTGAGGTTTCACAATTATCACTTTTGGCATTTTCCCGTAACTATTCAGCAGTATAGTGCTTCTTATTATATTTGGAATACTTCATTTTTCATTCACGACTGGAATTTTCAAACTTTGATATATTCTTTTCACTATTGAATGTGATAGTATTTCTTGTAGAATTTGGAATACTTCATTCCTCATGAACGATTACGTTTATTTTACTTTTGTATACTCTTTTAGAGATTCTTGAACAATTCATTCTCCATGAAGTTCTTGAGTTATTCAACATTGCTATATTCATGCGGCTTTTGAATTTGGCCATTCTTGTAGTATTCCAATAAATTGTTGCATATATTTCGTGCATTATTAAACATTGGCACTATTATTGGCATATTTTTATTTATTTATTTATTTTTTATTCATTGGCGGGACTCGTATTCCACTTATGCATATCGCGAACAGCTCGCCAATAAAGGATGAAGGAAAAGTATTGAACTCCAAGAGGGCTTCTAGGCGTCATTTGCGAACATTTGAATATCTTATAAGAAATAAACCCGAAAAACTCCCATACAAAGTATTGACTGGTAGTGTTACGCATGTTGCCGCAATCTCCAGCGAATCTCATCATTTCTAAAAGCAGTGACTGCAACATAAATCTCCAGTGGATTCTAAATCCTAGTCCTCCTACATCTTAGCTGCTGACATTACTACTGAGTCACGAAATCTACACTATTATTGTTTGACCTAAACGATTCATTGTTTAAAAATTTTAAATTTGTCTAACAGATTTAATAGTTTTAATTTAAAAACTTAGCGTGATATACACTACTGGCCATTAAAATTGCTATACCAGGAGGAAATGCAGATAATAAAATGATATTTGTTGGACAAATATGTTATACTGGAAATAACATTATTAAACATTGAGTTTAGTGATTCATTTTTCAAGAAATTTGGGTGCATAGATCCTGATAAATCAGTACCCAGAACAACCACCTGTGGCAGTAATAACAGCACTTATACGCCTGGGCATTGAGTCAAACAGAGATTGGATCGCTTGTAAAGGGACAGATGCCCATGCAACTTCAACACGATGCCACAGCTCATCAACCGTAGTGACTGGCGTATGGTGACGAGCCAGTCGCTCGGCAACCATGGAACAGACGTTTTCTATTGGCGAGAGATATGGTGAATGGGCAAGCCAGGGCAACAGCCGAACATTTTCCATATCAAGGAAGGTTCGTACAATACCGGCAACATGCGGTCGTGCATTATCCTGCTGAAACGTAGGATTATGAGTAAGGAAACCTAATCATTTGCATATCGTTAATCATTTGCATATCACAGCACCTTCTTCCTGTCGTTTAAATTCCACGTCTGTAACATGTCACCTTCTTGATGTAGCAATTTTAATGACCAGTTGTTTATATATATATATATATATAATCACTGAGATCTTGATAAAATTAAGTTAAAGATATAATTATTTCTACACAATTTTGTATATATTCTTGTGCTGCAATCTTTCAACAATCGTTGTAACTTTGAAATTTTAGTTAAAATAGCGATAACAGTACGATCGATAACAAAATTTCGATATCAATTATTTGAAACAAATAATATTAAATACAGAAATTGTCATAAATAGTTGGCATTCCTTTTTTTGATTTCTTACTCGGCTATAATTAATTTTAAAAATAACCGATTTGTATTCTTAAAAGCACCACTATAGATCAGTTTTAGAGATTATTACAATCATTTTAAATTAGTTTTTTAATAAACGTCTGTGTGATTTTAAAAAGCTTCAGATTATTTTGCATGTATGTGTCTTGGATGTCCATTTTCAATTTTTTCTACTGTGCCCAAAAAGTAAATCCAATTTTCAATTTAAATTTCCCGGGCATATCCCTGTCAAATCTCGATTGGTACAGAAAACAATGAATTTTTAGGAAAAACATCGTCGCGTTGAAGTGTATGAAACGCTGCTTTCAGACTATCAGGACAAGTTGAAATGCACCATAACTGGAGACGAGACAACCGATCAATCGAGCGAATATCGTGACAAAGGTGAAGCAAGACCGAAAAGAGCACGCCAAAGGCGCTCAAAAATCAAGGTCATGTTGACTGTTTTCTTCGGTTACTGGGCATTATGAATTCCTTCCGCTGGGCTCTTCGTTTTTGCATCACGATAATGCACACTGCATTGATTCTTCGTGACTTTTTCGCCAAAAAAGAAACCCATATCTTTCCACAACGACCGTTTTCACACCGTGCGACTTATGGCTATTCTCTAAACCCAAAAGACCACTCCGGGGACACCGTTTTGAGTCGATTGAAAAGATTCAACGTGAATCGGTGCGCGCTTTCAAGGCAGTTTAGCATGCATTGAGGATTAGAAAAAACATTGCCATAAGTGCATTGTGTCCGGAGGGGATTACTTTGAAGGTGACGAAATAAATCTGGAAGAATAAATAAAAGTTTTTGAAAGAAATTAAAATTGGTCTTACTTTTTGGGCACAGTAATATATGAGCTCTACTGTCTTTAAATATAGTGAAGCCTTTATTAAATCCAAGTTAATAATCAGAAAATTCTGAAACAATCCAAAAACCAAAATCATTTTTCACAAAAAAATGTTTTGTCAGCTTCAGTTCACATTGCAATTTTGCGAAATACCTCGAAGAAAAATCTTTTCCTGCAGCTATTCTCGGGTTTAATTAATTTCAGGGAATTCTTCTGGGCTCGAAGAATGCCTCCTTCTCCCTTCCGTCATAAAGCCATCATACTTAATTAACGAAGGTGTAAGAATGTGAAATTCATCTGGGGAAAGCATTTATTAAAACCTAGTTAGAGTTAACGCTTAAGGAAATTCTCTTAATTTATGGAAATTGAGTTACTAGAATTTAATTAGAAGCCTGTGAGATAATGAGCTGTCTCAATAATTTTGCAATCTTTACAACCACTTGTTGAAATTCGAGCTTCTGAGCTTGAGCTCCATCACCGTGTCTTGCATATATATTTCGATGCAATTTTAATCGTACTTTGTTAAGTTCTAAGTTTGATTTACGACTAGTCATTGGTAATTTACGAAACCTGTAAATGAATAATTTCTCATTGGATTAGAAAATTTTGAGAAATAAAATATACATGCCATATTTCATTGTCTCGTGAAGAAGGACGAAATATACGGTCACAAATCCGAGGTACTTTTTATAATACTAAATCGAACATACTGACTTGCCGAGTGGCTAGCGCTCTGCCGCACGATACCATAGGTTTCGGGTTCGAGTCCCGGCGGTACCATGGATGTTTGTAGTGATTCGGAATCAACATTAAACCGTAGGTCCCGTTCTTAATCGTATCGTAGAGCATTGTGTGGGTATTGTTACTCCACGTCCGTAGTTTATGTTCAAGCTACACGCACCTCCTGGGTAGTGCTGAGTGAGTAACGTCTGTGCAGCGCTTGCCTTAAGGCATCCAAGACAACTGTCTGAGTGTTGCCAGCTGTATTAGGAAAAAAATTGAAAATACTTTTTTATATTTAATTGAACATGCAAGGTTTTAAAGCATCGCATCCACTGAAGATCTTTTGGATTCCTGTTGAAAAAGAGCGTTTCAGCACCTCAACTACATGTAGTTTAATTGGGTAGGGTTATCAATTTCCGAGAGGATATTTTTTCTGTGAGCCTCATGCTTTACCATCAATGCAGGACGGATAGAGAATAAGGTAACTTCCCCGCATTCACGTGACATAGAGTAGAAATCTTTTTTTTGTACTTTTAAGTACGCAATTTTTAAAAAGACACAAGCACATATTGTTTGAACACATTTCATCAAAATGTTTTCCATCTACATCAATGCACTTCTGGTGACAATCTGGTGAATGGGGTAGATGAAAGCTACATACCCAGATAAGCAGGGAAAAGAAAAAGGGAAAATTGGGGAATTTTCCTTTATGTAATCATAACAATAGCAGAAGGATCTTGTTTTCTTTCATAAGAACAAACATTTTCCTTTATTTTATGGTAGCTGTACCCTATTTCAGGAAATATTGTATTATAAAATAACATTCACATCAGAACATTTAATTAAGCTAAATTAATATTTACAAATAAGAGATTTTACTTAAAATTTAAAAAACAGAAATCTGCTCAGCAAATTTCAACTTTTTAAGTGTGAACATTGGAGAACGGAGGAATAAACTCGCTAATAGGGCCAATGTTTAATAATGCACGAGATATAGGAAGCAATTGGTTTCAATACTGTAAGAATGGCCAAATTCAAATAGCCACATGAATATAACAATGTTTAATAGATAGTGAACTTCATGAAGAAAGGATTGTGCAGAAATCTCTATAAGAATAAGCAAAAGTAAGATAAATATAGTCTTAAATGAAGAATGAAATATTCCATATTCTACAAAAAACATTATTACATTCAATAGCCAAAAGAATATATCAAAGTTTAAAAATTCTAGGCATAAATGAAGTATTTTCTAAACGAAAGTTTTTTTTTGTTTTGCTATTTCACTAAAATATCCATTATACGTCGTCAGTAGGAACTAGTTACAGTGAATCTTTTTAAGTGTCTTAAAAAAATATCTTTATTTCAAACATAATTTTTTTTACGAATATTAACTTTTTTCAACAAATTCATTATAAGATCGTTGTAATGCATCTAATTTTGAATTTGCAAAAAGAAAAAAAAATAATAACTAGAGCTAAATTTTTAAAAAATTGCTGAAATCTGCTCAACAAATTTCAACTTATCATGAGTGAACATTCGAGAACGGATGAATAAACTCAGGAATATGCCAATGTTTAATAATGCACGAGATATAGGAAGCAATGGATTGCAATGCTACAAGAACGGCCAAATTCAAATAGCCATATGAATATAGCAATGTTGAATAGATCAAGAACTTCATGAAGAATGAATTGTTCAAAAATCTCTAAAAGAATATACAAAAGTAAGATAAATGTCGTTCTAAATGAAGAATGAAGTATTCCATATTCTACAAGTAAAATTATCACATTCGATAGCCAAAAGAATATATCAAAGTTTGAAAATTCTAGTCGTAAATGAAGAATGAAGTATCCCAAACACAATAAGAAGCCCTATACAGCTCAATAGGCATGGGAAAATGCTGAATGTTGATAAATATGAAACTTCAAGAAGAAGGAATGAATCAACGCACTACGAGTACTTATAGCCGTTGGATATACAAATGTTTAAAATCCCAAGCCAAAAAGGCAAAATTGCTTCAAAACCATGCTACAAAACTCTTCAAGCAAAAGCCAAATTCTCCTGAAAATTCACAAGGAGTAATGTTATTCATGAATCATTTCAAGAGTTAAAGGGCCAAAAGTACCATTTTACGCCAAAATTTGCAAATTTGGAATGTCACTTTATTTGCTGTTCCAACGCTATGGTGTTTGCTATTCCAATGTTCACCCATGATAGGTTGAAATTTGCCGAGCAGATTTCAGTTTATTTTTTTTTCCCCTTATCTTTATTCTTTCATTCATCTGTTATAAATTACAGAACAAAAAATAAATAGATAGACAATGTACCCTTAAGCGCTTTTCCACCAGACTTCGAGTAAAACTTTGTCCATTAAGAACGCCAGAAGATCTTATAAATCTTTACAAAATTGAAATAAATGACTTTGAAGCTACCTGTAATAGGTAAAGATGTTATCTCGAACGAGTTCAGCTTTAAGGAAAGAGATTCGTGAAGAAATTCTTATGGGCCTTTCAGGTATTATTTTAAGTGTAAAAGGAAAAGATAAAAGTATAAGGACGAAACAAAAGTCTCTTATATGGTGGGAGCTGATTTTAAAACTGTTTTATATTTGATATAAAAATAACCATATACTTAGGGGTTTTTATATCTAAAAATTCAATAACTAAGAATTAAATATCACGATAGATTTTGCAAATAAATTATGAAATTTTCTTTTTATTTTTAGTTGTTTACTACTGTGCCCAAACGGCTGCTGACGGTATTTATTAATAATTTTATATCCTGCTAAATATTTTATAGAAGAGAATTTTTTTCTCCCATATAAAACTAAAATTAATTAATTACATTTAATTACTTAATTAATATTTGAAAAAACTGAATCAACATCCAGTGTCCTCCACTACAAGTTTCAAAAAATGCATTTGAAGTTGAGTCGATGAATACAAAGTATTTTATGAACGTTTGAAAATGGGAACAAGATATCTATAGGGACAGTGTGAGCTAACGGAAGGAATTGAAAAAAGAGAAGATTAAATGCAAATCATGTATTCACTGAGAGATTCTTGATTATTTTAAATATATTTTTTTTTCGGCGTATGGCGCCACCTTACCAAATTTAATTATTACTCTCCCCCTTTAATAATATCAAAACAATAACGGATGAAGTTTTCATATCTAAATGTAATAAGAAACTTTTGAAAAACAAAAGTCAATCATTACAAAAATTAAAAAAGGGAAATAAACAAGTTTAAAAGGATACATTTTTAAAGTGAGAGTAAAATAAAAAATTAACATACAGCCAATATCCATTTTTATTTTTTTTTCAGAAATCGCTGCATTACCTTACCACTTGAATCTTTAAAAATGGATGCTTAAAAGAGAAACATACAAAAACGATGTCGTATAAGTGGCGTTTTTTAATCTATAACGTTTTTACTTTGTATTTTTAATAGTTTTTCCACTTTTACTACTGTGCCCAAAACGTAAGACACAATGCACTTATGCCAACTTTTTTTCCAATCATCGATGCATGCTAAAAAGTCATCGGCAGGGATGGCCTTCAGAGGGCGCGGCGATTCATGTTGAATATCTACAATTGACTCAAAACGATGACCCCGTGAGAACGGGGGGAGATTCCCCTCTTTTGAGTTTAGGGAATAGCCAGTAGTAGCACGGTGTGAATACGGTGGTTGGGGAACGATGTGGGTTTCATTTTTGACGAAGAAGTTACGAAGAATCAATGCAGTGTGTGCTGGCACATGCAGTATTTTCGGTACCAATCGAGATTTGACACGTTTGTGACTGGTCTTTTGAAATTCCAACATCACCAGCAAGGTCTCTAAATGTAAATCGACGTTCTGCAAGCACAAAATCTTTAATTTTTTGGACGTGCGCTTCGTCGGTTGAGGTGGTGGACGACCAGAAAGCTCTTCGTCTTCAGTGTGTTCTTTGCCTTCTTTGAACTGTTTATACCATTTGTAAACATTTCTTTATGATATAGTTTGCTCACCGAATGCCTTCTGCAACATTCTATACTTTTTCGCAAACAAAATTGAATGCAAGTTCTTTGCTTATTTAATTCAGACATTTCAAAAATTGCCGGAATCACTTTTAGCGTGTCACAAAGCCAAGAGTAACTCAAACACTAATGAATATTTTGACGTGAAATTTCACACAGATGTCTAGGACAGTGCCAGCAACCTAAAAAAGAAAGAAAAAAATTAAAATTCCATAAGCCCCGGGAATTTTAAATTGAAAATTGGTCTTACTTTTTGGACGCAGTAGTATGAGGATTCTCTTAAGGAAAATTGAATCTTAGCTTTCGCTGAGAGTGGCACTGATTCCTTTCATAGTCTACCAAAACAGAATTTGCTTCCTGAACTCTGTAGCGGAAGGCGGCGATCCGATTTCTTGGAAGCGGCCCGTTTTAGCACAGGACTTGACCTTTACAGCGGAAATGAAATCGGAACTGCCTCTTCCGCCGGACAGAGCGACCGTTTACACATTCGGACCTTTCGCTGCCTTTTGCGGATGTAACCAGACACCTCTTTGCCCGCTTCCCGCGCTTTCTTTGTTCAGTTCCGACTTGTGTTTCGCTTCCAACCTGGGTCGTCTGCAGAAATGAGTCAACTCTTCTTGTGTGTTTTGTATCCATTCAGACGGCTAACAAACAATGTAAAAAAAATTTAATCTCAATTACTACTTTTTTTTCGCTCTATTGCAGAAAGTCCTTCATAAATAATTTTCATTCATTTTTTTAAGTTTATCTGGCGCCATCTATGGGTAGATACATGCAACTTAAATCTGAAAAAAACTAAAATTAATTAATTAAATTTAATGAATGAATTAATATTTGAAAAAACTGTATTAACATCGTCATCCATTATAAGTTTAAAAAAATGCATTTGAACTTGAGTGGATGAATAAAAAGCATTTTATGAACGATTGAAAATGTGAACAAGATATATATAGGGAGCATGTGAGCTAATAGAAGGAATCGGAAAAATTCATTCATTTTTTTAAGTTAGAAAAAATTATCTATCTCCCATACACACTTTCCATCTCTCTCACTGATATTCACATGTTTCATTTTCCATTTTGTTCCCTCCTTCACTCAGACTAGAATCCGGAATGAAAAAAGAAATTTCTTTCCAGCGATCTACACGCTTCACCACTGATGGTATTGATTCCTAAATTTATATCCGGTTAAATATCTTATAGAAAAGAAATTTTCTTCTCCCATATAAAACTAAAACTAATTAATTGAATTCAATGGATGAATTAATATTTGCAAAAAATGCAATAAGATCCAGTGTCATCCACTGTATTTAAAAAAAAAAATTTATTTGAACTCGAGTGGATGAATAAAAAGTATTTTATGACCGATTGAAAATGTGAACAAGATATATATATAGGGAGAGTGAGAACTAATAGTAGGAATTCAAAAAATATGCTACTGAAAATAAAAATCTACAAACAATACTATATTTTAGCAGCACTTTATATCACCTTAAATAATCGTATGATTTCCATTTTTTAGAATTTGCAGTGGTCTTATGCACAAAAAAATTGCCTCCAGTATTATCAGAACATCAACATCACTCTCTACACAAATCTTTTTAATTTCTAGAAATTTAGACCCAGACAAATTTACCAGAATTCCACTGTAGTGTATGAATTACAGTGATATATTGTAAATCTTCAAGATTTTTGATATTAGGATTAGCCCAAACAGGACAATCATAAGTAATAATTAGAAGGATAGCAATGCATAATAAGATTTTTTTATTTTAGCTGATCGTCTATTAATCAAACTGTATTGTTTACGGAGGCATATAGGAAATTTAAGTATAGTATGTGTGAAGGTAACTAAGTATAAGAGAGATTAAAAAGAATTAAAATTGGAATTAAACTTAGTAAATTTTAATTCTTAACATAATTCTTAAATTAAGAATTAATTTAAGAATTAAAATTTACAAAGTTTAATTTCAATTTTAATTCTTTTCCAGATAATATTCGAATAGCTTTTGTATTTACATATAATAATCTTAAGTATTTTTAAAATTATTTTAGTACAACCCCATTATAAATATGTTAAGCTAATAAAAAAAAAATTTTTTTCATGAAAACGAATGAATGATTTCCATTAAATTTCTTACTAGGAAAATGCATTTTGGTAAAAAATGAAGTGCCACTGTATGGTGTTCAAAAATGTAAATAATATTTGACGGGATAACCCCGCAAACATCCTATTAAAATATAATTTGAAATTAAAGTCCCCTCATTTTTGTATAATTTCTCAAATATTTAAGATCTGTGCTTTGAAAACTTTCCAACCCCAGAAGCAACATCTCCAGAGGTATGGGGGCTCCACAGCTCATTAATAAAGAGCTCGCTCCCTTATTAGTTACGTTTTAATTAATGGCATCGATATTTCGCCATCGACCCGTTGGCTCCTAGCGTGCTGCTAATCAAACAGAATTACTAATTGGGCAATTAAGTTATTGAACGTGATTTTTTAACGAAAATCAATTACTAGCGCATCTCATTCCTACAACATTCCGATCATTCCATTTGCCATTTTACCAACTCATTAAATCTACCAATATCACTTAAAATCGCCATTTCAAATAAAGTACTACTGTGTCCAAAAAGTAAATCCGATTTTCAATTTAAAATTCCCGGGATTATGGAATTTCCATTTTTTTTTTTTTTTTTTTTTTTTTCTTATGTTTTTTGCGTTTGATTTACGCGTGGCTTTGTGAGACGCTAAAACTGATTCCGGCGAATTTTGAAATGTCTGAATAGATTGAGCAAGAACAAAAAGAGTTGGCATAAGTACATTGTGCCCGGAGGGGATTACTTGTCTCTGGAGTGGAATAGCCAGAAGTCGCACGGTGTGAATACGGTGGTTGTGGAACAATGTGGGTGTCATTTTTGGCAAAAAAGGTCACGAAGAATCAATGCAGTGTGTGCTGGCGCATTCAGTGTTTTCGGTACCCAACGAGATTTGGCGCCTTTGAGGCCCGAAATGGAATTGACCGAACCTTTTTAAATTCCGACATCATCAGCAAGGTCTCTAATTGTAAATGGACTGTTTGCAAGCACCAAATCTTTAATTTTTTAGATATGGTCTTCGTCGGTTGAGGTTGAAGGTCGACCAGAGGGCTCTTCGTCTTCAACGCGTTCTTTGCCTTCCTTGAACTGTTTCTATCATTTGTAAACATTTCTTTCCGATATAGGCATGCTCAGCGAACGCCTTCTGCAACATTCTATACGTTTCCAAAACAAAATTGAATGCAAGTTCTTGCTCAATTCATTCAGACTTTTCAAAAATCGCCGGAATCAGTTATAGCGTCTCACAAAGCCAAGCGTAATGCAAACATTAATGAATATTTCAACGTCAAATTTCACACAGGTGTCAAGGACAGTGCCCGGACAATTTAAATTGAAAATTGGTCTTACCTTTTGGGCATAATAGTACATCCCACAGTGTTTTTGTGGCCAGTCATAACATCCAGTTAGGTGTCGTTACCATTGTAAACGTTATAGCGTATAACGTTGTAGAATTGCAAACCTTTGCGAACTGAAATGGGGGTTCTGGAAAAATATCTGGGTTGCCTCCAAGTAAAATACGTCTAAATTTTGATATCAAAATGTCTTTGCGTACCATAAAATCCACCAATGGTTTTTCTTATATCTATTTTAGAAGAGATATCCTATAGAAAATGATTGTAGTAGGAAAAGAAATAAAACTTTTATTGCAATGTGTCGATACAACATTCCCTTACCATGCATTTCTAGGCATTACAGTTTTGAAACGCATTTAATAGTCTTAAAAATCGTTCTTAATGCTATAAAAAGCAATAATAATTTTTATGTTGCCCCGAAATCAGTATGAAAGCCCTATTTCTTTTATGTCTTCCCTAAAAATAAATAAATAAATAATAATAATAAACATACGATGTAAAAAATTTAATTTAAATTAATAAAAAAATCCATATTATTTCTTTATGAGAAATAATTTCCTCTTTCTGTAGCATAAACCTGTTGCAATAAATTACGAGGCACTATTTATATACCTTTTTTTATTTATAACATTGGAAATCTAAAACTTGCTAAATTTTTATTTACGTCAACACAATTTAAATCTCATATTGTTGATGAATATGAAATGCAAAAGGATTTTCAAGCATGATTAACTTTATTCTTAACTTTTCTATTGAAATTAATATTTTATTTAAACTATAACAAAATTTCGGTTAAGAATTGAAATTCGTAAAGAATGTATTTTCTTTCTCATTTTCATAAAATACAAAATCTGACTTCCTTTATTCCATCCCAGATTGGAAATCTGAGATTTTTAGTAAAACTGATTTTTGCATTTTTTATGATTCATTTAAAAAATTCACAGACTTTTCAAAACTGATTTGTCATGCAAATTTCAATCACAACAACAATAAATGTGTTCCATATTAAGTACTCCTCCTCCACCACCATTGTCAAAAATGTATTGTGATTTAAAAAATGTTATTTGAATGGAAAATTGCAAATTTCCCTTATTTTAAATTTATATGAATGCAATTTTTAAAATATAAATATTTATTTAATAAGAAGAATTTTATATTCCATTATCTTTATTCTTCTTTATTATTAATTTCGTAGTTTAGCCGTTTCGAATCTTTAGAAATTTTCTCTAGAAATATATATATATATATATATATATTTCTAATGCAGCTGACAAAACACTTAAACAGTTGTCTTTTATGCCTTAAGGCAAGCGTTGCACCGACGTTACTCATTTAGCACTACCCATAATATACGTGTAGCTTGAAGATAAGCTACGGATGCAGAGTAACACTACCCCCGCAACTCTCTATGATCCTGTTAAACTGGGACCTACAGTTTAAAGTGGATTCCGAACAACTACAAATGTCCATGGTACCGCCGGGACTCGAACCCGAGACCTGTGGTACAGAGCGGTTATTAATTGTAAAAAGTACTAAAGAACAATTTTCCTTAACATAACTAATATGTAATTCAGTATGAAAGAATTAAATTGTATTCTATGATTGAAGACAGATAAAAAAAATGGAAATTCTAAAAAGAATTCGAAAATTAATTCTTAAAAAGAAAATTACGAATTATTTTGTATTACTTTCTTACTGGCTTTATTATGCGTATCTGAATATGCGCAACTTAAGTGATGGCTTAATTCGAAAACGGTCTTTCGTCTGGGAATAAAATTGTGGAAAAAAAAGGGTTCTGTTTTATCAAAAGGAAATAGAAATGTGAAATATAAATTAAATAACATGAAAAAGTGTATTCTGAAACAAGGCAAACAGTTAACCACTGTCAGATGTTGGATTCTATACGGCGAAAATTTTACTATGGTACTTTGAATTTCTATTTTAAAAAATTTTAACACTCAAAAGAATATTAATTTTAATGGGTTGTATTCCTTGATATTTCTCAATTATTATTATTGTTAAGGTGTATTGTAGCATTTTTTTTCTCACGGAAGACTTTGTCATTTCCTTCCCAGGAGAGAGTATTCTATGTATTATGTATGTTATTTATTGTATGTTAATTGGCAAGTATAATTAATAACCCTTACATTTGGAAAGTATAAAATAATAACCCATGACTCAAATTTGACATTAAACAAGCAGTATTGTGGGCAGTTATATTACATGCAATTAGTGTTTTATATTAATAAGAACAATCTGTCTAATAACAGATATTCAGTATCTTGTATAAGGAGACTCATGAAATTAGCGAATGTATGTGCGGCCTTCATACTACTATAACTATAGATTGAATATGAACTGTATCATGATTTGTTCCATCGTGATGGGTGATAGACCACTGGCTGAAATATGTCTACTCCAACGAGAAGTGAGGAAAGCTGACCCTCTCTTGACGGATTGTCTTAAAAGACAGATTTTTGGTGAAGAAGAGAGAGAGTTCTGCTACGAGGCGACCAGAAGTGTTGTGTTTCTTTTTAATACGCTTCTATTAGCTTCCCCTGTATGTTTGTTTGTATGTATGTATGTAACTGACTCTTTGGGCTCGATTTTGCCCTACTTTAAGCGATCCGATTTAATTTAAACGTTGTAGACTTATCGAGGACCGACGACAATAAAATATTTTGATACGTTTATTATCTCATCATGATTAGGATAGCCAGGATTAGCGATTAAAACACACAGCCTTTGAAAAGTCATCTTAATCGGCGCTTAATTTTTCCCCTTGAGATCTGCTTCTCCTCATACACACTATATAAGCTGAAGCCAACGGCCATACCATGTTGAATATACCGGTTAGCATCATTGGGCGCGGTCAGTAGTTGGATGAGTGACCACCTGGGAACACCGCGTGCCGTTGGCATTAACAAATTTGGGACCTGAATGGCCGAGTGTCTAGCGCTCTGGCGCTCGGGGCCAAAGGTTTCGGGTTCGAGTCCCGGCGGTGCCACGGATGTTTGTAGTGGTTCGGAATCCACTTTAAGCCGTAGGTCCCGGTCTCCTATGACTGTAAGAGCGTCCAAAGTCAGACTTCTACCTACGGGTGCTCCATCACAACAGAAGCTGCTTCCTTCCCCTTCAATCATGAGTACGTATTGTCTCGTGGGCTTGGCCAGCCAAGTGGAATAAGAAACAACAACAATATAAGCTGCAAAGAAACATTTACAGCATCTTTCAGATATTCAAACCTACGTGGGACAGCGGCACAACGGATAACGCGCCTGATTACGAGATTCCCTGTTCGAATCCTGGCTGGCTCGACATATTCGCATTTAGCCTTTGTTTCACTCACTATTAAATTATTGTAAGAACCAGTCCTCCGTACCGGGACCTCATTTAAATATTATAGTTTAAAAACACTATAAAACACGCTTTTAGAGTTAATCAAACTAAATAGTAAAAAATAAATTAATAGTTTAAAAAACTAAAAAACACGCTTTTAGAGTTAATCAAACTAAAAGGTAAAAAATAATTGTTAACATAAGAATAAAATGTCTGGCGAGAAAATGAATGTCACTGTTCTGAAAGCGTGGGGTGCTTTGTATGACATTTTAAAACTAACTCTGCATTTCGGAAGGAAACTAATGAAAAATTATAACGATTGATATCGAGCACCTCGCGCTTTCAGAACAGTGACATTCATTTTCTCGTCAGTCATTTTATTCTTATGTTAACAATTATTTTTTACTTTTTAGTTTGATTAACTCGAAAAGCGTGTCTTTTAGTTTTTTTAAACTATTAATTTATTTCTCTGAAATGACTGAATAGGCTTGAATTTTCCACTTGTTTTACAAAGTGAACCCCTTGTGGTTTCATTTATTCTTCACCGTATGATAGTTAAGATCTGCCGCAGACCAGGAAATTAGATCGAGATCTGAAAAATCTCCGACCTTGGAGTGAGCTGTACTTGTGATTTACTCGTGCACTAGTGATCAAATTTTATTTTTTATTTTTTTTTCATATCTTTGTATAATAATACAGAGTTACTTATTTGTATATATATATATATATAGTGTTTGTAAATAAAAATTAAAGTTGTCCCAGGAACCTAAAAGTGGCCCTCTTCTTGAAGTCTTTATAGGTCTAGTATAGGCCAAGACGTTACACAATTCACAATTTCATTTTAAACCGGAATACCTTTTTAAAAAGTATGAACATTTAATTCTATTTCTAAACAGTTTTAACGCTGTCTGCCAAAACTAACTTGATAATTATTATTAGTATTAATATTATTACTACATTAATTATATTAATAGTATATATGAACTATTGTATTATTATTGTGTTTTAATTATTTTTATATAATTAAATAATGCTATTAATAATTACATTATTACATAAATAATTCATATTTATGCTATTAATTACTAATTAAGATGTTAAAAATTAAAACAAAAAACATGTTTTAAATTTTTTTTTTTTTCTTCCTTTTTTGCAAAAAAAAAAAAAAAGTCTTAATGGAAGGTAATGGTTAATGACTATATTTAATAGAAGGAAATAGTTAGTGATGCTTGCAACTATCTCTAGTGGCCTTCAAAGCGCGAGCCGATTCACGTTGAGTATCTTCAATCTACTTAAAACGGTGTCCCCGGAGTGGTCTTTTGAATTTAGGGAACAGCCAGAAGTCGCACTGTGTAAATACTGTGGTTGTGGAGTGATATGGGTTTCATTTTTGGCGAAAAATCAATGCAGTGTGAGCTGGCGCATTCAGTGTTTTCGATACCCATCGAGATTGGACGCGTTTGAGGCCCAAAATGGAATTGGCCTATCCTTTTGAAATTCCAACATCATCAGCAAGGTCTCTCATTGTAAATCGACGATTTGCAAGCACCAAATCTTTAATATTTCGGTCGTGAGCTCGTCGGTTGAGGTGGAGGGTCGACCAGAGGACTCTTTGTCTTTCTCTGCCTTCTTTGAACTGTTTATACCTCTTGTAAACATTTCTGTCTATTAAAGTTAGCTCACCGAATGCCTTCTGCCACATTCTATACGTTCTTTGGTGAGTTTGGTTTAAAAAATTGCCGGAATCAGTTTTAGCGTCTCACAAAGCCAAGCGTAACTCAAAGACTAATGAATACTTTAATGTCCACCCAACATCGTTCGTCAGTGGGTGGCTTGTAGATACTACATAAATATTACTACTGTGGCCAAAAAGTAAGACCAATTATTATTTTTTTTTTCAAAAATTCTTTTATTCTTCCAAATTTATTTCATCGCCTTCAAAGTCATCCCCTCCGGACACAATGCACTTATGCCAACTTTTTGTTAACAACAACAAAATTTAATACATGATCTTTTCTTAATTCATTCAGACATTTCAAAAATCGCCGGAATCCGTTTTAGCGTCTCACAAAGCCAACCGTAACTCAAACACTCCTGAATATTTTGACGTCAAATTTCACACAGCTGTCAAGGACACTGAAAGCAACCTAAAAAAAAATTTTAATTACATAAGCCTCGGGAATTTTAAATTTAAAAATGGTCTTACTTTTTGGACACTGTAGTATGTGTTTAGTAATTCTGGACTACTTATGTTATTAGTATTTAAAAGAACATTTCCGAATTTTATGCAACATAAAAGAAGAAATGCAATCCGGAAACGAATTTTCCAGAGATGAATTCCATTCGATAAAACTTAATGTATTTCAGAACATTTTCCGCTCTTCCTTCAAGTGTTCCATCTCGTTCTTTCCTACTTTCATTCAATTTATGTCTCTTGCGAGACTTTTATCATTTATTTTTCAAAAAACAGTCTTTCTTGCTAAGAACTTAAAGCTTCTGCACACAGTTTTAAGCCTACTTGTATTCTTACTGAAATTCTAGAAGATCCATGTATTATTTTTATGAAACTGGCTTTGCTTCAAGGTAGTTTATGTAGGTTACAATTTTTAAAAATATATTTGCTTTTAGTCAGCTTTACATTAAATTAAAATTACCTGGATGATTATTAAACATTATTTTATTTCTCTAAGTAGAATATTGGAATAAAAATGATGTTAAGCTATGTCAGTAATTACTAAATTTAAGGGATTATACTAAATATTAAAATATTTTTGGAATTCTAAGTAAATATAATAAAAATTTTATAACATTTAAGGTTAACATTAATTATCATCATAACTGTCTCGACAGCCCTTTGTGGGCCTTGGCCTTTTTTAAAAGATCCAGCCAGGTTGTTCTCCTCTTGGCCGTGGACCTCCAGTTTTTTATCTGAATAACATTAAAATCGGAGTCTAAACCGTCGACCCATCTGTTTTTCGATCTTCCCCTTGGTCGTTGTCCGAAAGGGATTGCATTGAAAACCTTCTAAGCGGCTCTATCAATTTCCGTTCTCATGAGATGACCGGCCCGTCTCATTCTGTTCAGTTTAACAAATTTTAGAAGGTAAATCAACTCTATATGAGTTCATAAGCTCGATGAGCACTTGTAACTTTTTACTTTTATATAGCGTACGTATGTTCCTCTGCTCTCTCTTGAAAGTTTAAGTGCACCAGATTTCACTTAATTAAATAATACCTCATGTGTTGCTATTCTATTAAAGAATGATATTCTGATTAAAGAATGATAAAACAACACCAAACTATTACAGAAACAACTTTTTCTACAGCAGGAAAATATGTCATGGCAATGGTTTTTAATATTTTTACTTATTTCTAACCCCCCCCCTCCACCCCTTAAGACGCCTCCAGATGAGAGTACGCGATTAGCGAGTCGTCCTCACGTGCCAATTATAAGTGCGGACAGAACCCTTTGAGTGAGTCGAATGTCTCGCGCTGCTCCAACCACGGCCGGTTTACCCACACATCAAAGGATTTCTCTAGAATGCCATTTTCTACCCGCTATCTCTCGCAGAGATTGATAATGTCGCTTGTTTCTTGCTGTCAGGCGGTGACACTCGGAACGAGAACGACTCGCTCGTTTCGTGCTCTCATCTGGACGCGGCTTAAAAAAAAGTGCTGCCCTTTCTCACAATTTTCATGTAAATATTATAGTAGCTTTGAGGTGTTTTTAATTTTAGAGACATAATAAGGATTTAAAGTAAGATCAATTGAATGCTCCAGATTGTACCTCCAGACCAGAGTTCGAGATGAGCGTGTCTTCAAATATTATTCAACTCCTTCTATTAGTTCACACATATATATATATATCCTCCCTATATATATCTTGTTCAAATTTCCAATCGTTCATAAAATACTTTCTATTCATCCACTCCAGTTCAAATGCATCTTTCTTTTACACTTGTAGTGGAGGACACTGGATGTTGATGCAGTCTTTTTTCAAATATTGATTCAGCAATTAAATTAAATTAATTAATTTTAGTTTTTTTTAGATTTAAGTTGCATGTAACTAATAACAGATAGCGCCAGATGTAAGAGGAAAATTTAAACTTTATTTGTAAAGGACCTTTCTGCAATATAGTGTAAAAAAAGTAAGAATTAACTTAATTTTTTTATATTACTTGTTAATCAAATATTATTCATACTTACAGTTATTACTTGATAAAGTTGCAACCATTATCAGCAATAAATATTTAATTGCTTGCTTCAGAAGTAATCCAACAGCGTCGTCGGTCCTCGATGACAAAGATTTTGAAACATTATGTTTTAGTCTGAGATGTAATTAGAAAGTTCTGTCTAGATTGTTATTTGATATTCACTTTGATATTATTATAACCAGATAAAAAAAAATAAGCAAATAAATATATATATACGTTCTTGCATAGAAAATCGGGAAAATTGTTTTTCATATATTTAGATTTAAAGTCGGGAGAGAATTACATTCAAGAATAATGATTAAAATTTTTGAAGTTGATAATTAAAGTGTATACTCATCAAGAATTGTTTCATAATATTTCAGTTAATTTTTTTTATTTCTTTAAGGATATATAATTTAATATATTTGCTTCGTTTAATTACATACTAATTCAGATTAATTTAGCATTAAATATTTGTTATCGATAATCTTTTAAGGAAAGCATGGACTTTCTTATATTATTGTAAACGTCTATTTATATTACATAACGGTGATTAATTTTATTAAGAAAATATATACACTTTTACACATGAATTATTATTTTATTATCGATTTATTATTAGACCTTTTCACCGGTTTGTGTCAGCATTATTGGTTGTAAGGGTCATATTATTTCATCTATAATTAATTAATCTCTTTATTTATGGGTTTTATCTACGAAGTTACTTGAATATTTCATAAAAGCACTCTCATTTCACTTGAACGATGTCATTCAGTGATGCCGAAATTTAGAAGAAACATTCCTAGGGAATTTGTGGTATTTATATAATCTTTAATATAGAGCATTCAAGTCTATTGATTTACTTTAATTATCCTCAAGTGTGGCTCAGTACTAACGTGCGACTCTGGTGAGCATTAAGGTTGAGGTTCAGTCGACTGGCCTTTGGGATGTTAGACATCGTGCCCCATTAGTCAGACTACCTGGTGGGAGTTTTCCGAGGTTTCTCCCATATGATGCTCAAATGATGGGTAGTTCCCCCTAAAAATCCTTTTAGAAGGCACTTCTCTCCTTCTTCAGCAACACAGAGACGAGTTAAGCCTCCTTCCCACAAAGGCGACAGGCAACGACGTGACATGCAGCAGGCGAGAAAATTTTTTCGATCCCTTCACAGCGAAACGTCAGAAATAGCATTATGCCTAGTGAAGTTCCGCTTCTAGTTGAAAGTGGGTCAACTCGAAGCGGTGCATTTCAAACTGGTTTCAGGCGAACGTGGTGAGGCTAGTGATTGACCAAATCGCGTCGCTTAAACGCTTCTCGCCTCTGTGGGCATGAGCCTTTAGGCATTTAGCTACGGGTGTTCCATCACAACAGAAACTGACCCCTTTCCCTCCCTCCATGAGTAGATTACTCATGGGATGTCCGTCCCGCACTGCAAGACACTGAGTATGAGTCACAATAACCCGATTATCATCAATGGTATTGATTTCAGTATGTATGAAATGCTTCAAAGGAACAGGAATTTTACATACTTATATATGTCATAAAGAGGGCCTGATGGCCGAATGATTAGCGTTCGATATCACAGGTTTCAGGTTCGAGTATAGGCGGTGCTATTGATGTTTGTAGTGGTTCGGGATTCACTTTTAACTATAGGTTCCGGTCTAATGCGACTGTAGAGCTTTTGGTATTGGGCCGACAACTTTACTCCATAATATGAAAAGCAACATCTAGTGTTTCGACATCAGTAGGCAGAAGGCCTTGGCCTACCATGGGCTGTAGTGTCAGGGTTTAATATCAGGGTTATATATCAGGCCATAGCAAGTGTTTATGTATCATCAAGATTTTTTTTTCCACACAGAAAAAAAAGAAATCATTAATATCCAAAGTATGCAATTCAATTAAAAAATAAACAACCAACTTCATTCATGGAAACTGCTACTAAATATCCCATTCGAGATTTCATCGCTCTACTACATTTGAAGGCTGACGTTGTGTTACAATAAAAACAAAGAAGCCCATTGAATTGTGCCTCATGAAAGACATTTATTGAAGTGCCTCTCGTATGAAGATCTTTTTAATGAAACACTTGTCAGTCGAGAAAAGTCCTCTACCACTTTCACAAACGATGTATATAAATCCGACAGAGTGGGAAAAAAGAACCCCACTTCCAACATCTTATCTTCTGCACCCCACCCCACCTCCATCCCACTGATGTCAGTGGAGAGCAAAGAACATCCGACTCTTAATATTTATGAATAGAACTACTTTTTATCGTCTTCCTCGCAGACAGCTTCCGCGCTGACCCGTAATCCTTAATTTCTTTCACCCCTCCTTCGACAACAATAAACGGCTCCTGGCGAACTTCCCGCCTCATAATAGAAGCTGACACTGGAAGGCCCACTTCTCGGAAGGGGGGAAGGGGAAGTTTTTTTTTTTCTCCCTCTCACTCCGTTCTTTTAGCTTCTCATTTTTGTTAAGTTTACTCTTGACGTTGATAGCTTTTCAAGAAAAGGTAAGATTTTGGAGAGATATTTAGCAACTTAGAGTTGCGTATTTTCGGGACCTTCGTTTTACTACTGTGCCCAAAAAGTAAGACCAGTTTTCAATTTATATTTCCCGTGCTTATGGTATTTATTATTATTTTTATTTTTTAGGTTGTTAGCACTGTCCTTGACATCTGCATGAAACTTGACGTCAAAATATTGATTAGTGTTTAAGTCACGTTTGGCTTTGTGAGACGCTGAAAATGATTTCGGCGATTTTTGAAATGTCTCTTCAATCGACTCAAAACGGTGATCCGTAGGGGTCTTTTGAATTTAGGGAATAGCCAGAAGTAGCACGATGCTAAATTAGGTGAATACGGTGGTTGTGGAACGATATGGTTTTAATTTTTGGCGTTCACGAAGAATCCGATGTAGTGTGAGCTGTCGCATTCAGTGTTTTCGGTATCAATTGAGATTTGGCGCGTTTGAGGCCCAAAATATCTTTTAAAATGGAATTTAAGCAACATCAGTAGCAAGGTCTCTAATTGCAAATCGATGGTTTGCAAGTCCCCAATCTTTAATTTTTTGGACGTGAGTTTCGTCGGTTGAGGTGAGTGGTCGACCAGAGGGCTCTTCGTCTTCAACGCGTCCTCTCTGTTCGTTGAACTGTTTATACCACGTGTAAACATTTCTTTTCGATATAGGAATGCTCACCGAATGCCTTCTGCAACGTTCTAAAAGTTTCCGCAAACAAAATTGAATGCATGTTCTTTGCTCAATTCATTCGGACATTTCAAAAATCGCCGGAATCAGTTTCAGCGTCTAATAAAACCAAGCGTAACTCAAACACTAATGAATATTTTGGCGTCAAATTTCACACAGATATCAAGGACAGTGCCAACAACCTAAAAAAAAAAAAAAATTAAATACCATAAGCACGGGAAATGTAAATTGAAAACTGGTCTTATCTTTTCTGGTTAATCTTTAAACTGGTCTTATCTTTAAATTGGTTAATTATTTCGACACAGTAGTAAAATCTGATTTGAAACAAATTGATTTTCGAACTTGGGGGATGCAGATAGTGTTAGTGATGTGTCGGATATTTCAAATATGCATTATCAATAAGAAATGCGGATTGATGTGTCAGAGAAAACTTCATTTAAAGTAAAACATTCAGAGACTTCTTCATCTTTTACTTTATTTAAAGTAAAACATTCAACAGACCTTGAGAATTCTGAGGAAACAGAAATCCAATGTCCAAATTCTTTGGGCAAGAAAAACTATTGTTATCATTTTCATCGTTTTATTTAGCTTGAATTTGAATTTAATACTTAAATGGTTTTACGCTAAGAGAAACAAGTAATATATAAAAAAAAAATTTTAAGTCAATTCCTACTTTTTTTTTTCACTATATCGCAGAAAGTCCTTTATAAGTAATTTTCATTTCTTTTTTTAAGTTTATCTGGCGCCATCTGTTGGTAGATATATGCAACTTAAAAAAAAATATATAATTAATTAATTAAATTTTAATGAATGAATTAATATTTAAAAAAAAACTGTATTAACATAAAGTGTCATCTACTGCAAGTTAAAAAAAAAAATGTATTTGAAGTTGAGTGGATGAATAAAAAGTATTTTATGAACGATTTAAAATTTGAACAAGATATATATAGGGAGGGTGTGAGCTAATAGAAGGAATTGAAATAAATAAATAAATAGGTTTAATATAACGCAACAGAAATATTTGAGACTGAATCCTACTAAATAAGAACCTAGCATAAAAACTCTGTGCAACAACTTTTAGGTGCCAGGATATCACTAAGTTTAAATAATAAATCAATGCTAAAAATATGGAAAAATCTCATTCGAATTAGTGCGGACGAGAATCGATGTCCTCCATTTTATGTTTTGAAAATTTACTTACTGTTTTTTCTCTACAGTTTCCAGGTAACTTCTTTTTAAAATCTGTCATTTAATTTCTTTTGAATAACTTTCTAGAGCAGTCATCTTATCTGACTCTAAGGCAGCACTTTTGGCTATCAATTCCTCCCTCGCACCTCAGTCTACTTCTATTGAAAAATGCATCTCTTTTCTTGAAGACCTTGACACAAAGGGCAATTATATCTTTCTGCAGTGGATATTAGTCCATTGTGGGATCCTGGGTAATGAGAAGGCGGATTCTCTTGCCAAGAAAGAAACAAAATGTCTCCCAAACATTTTTGTAAAGTCATCTCTTTTCTCTCGATGAAACTGATGATTCGAGACTTTTTCCGGAACACTCCCTCTGATAATTTCCGTGAAGACAACTGAACTAAAACCTGGTTTAACTTTATTCTAAACATCCCTGATCAGTCCAGATTCAAAGCAGTTGCCCTTTTCAGACTCCTGAACGCCATGACTGTTTGACCAATCACCTTTTTGAAAGCCCAAAATGCAAGCTCTGCAATCTGGGAGAGGACATGGGTTCAGCCTACCCTCCTCTCTTCCCTGCACTTGTTTCCTCTACCGTGTAGGGTCGTTAGTGGGAGGCTAGGGCTCTTATGGATTAAACATGTCATAAGATGTCATGCGATTTCCTCCGTTTCTCGTTGCTGTTTTTATATTCCTTATGTTCTTTTTATTTTATTGCTTATTGTAGCCTGTCCATTGAAAATAAAAAAAGAAAAGCGTTAAAAAATTGCACCGAAATTTTTACAGACAACCTCAGTTGAGTGTCACTATTACACCTACAAGCAATTTAAATTCACTATTTTATTATTATTTTTTAAGTTTTATTGAGCTTCAGAAGTGTTTAGAGGGTTTTCTCTCCCTCAATTTATTTATAAACTTGCACATAGCTTTTTCTTCAATATCCCAAACATTGCTAATGAGCTTCTCAAAAGGCTTCCCACCTATGATATCCCTAACCCAAAGAACGCGAAACGCCCAAGAACCTCTCTCCTAATTGATTCTACTTGAATTGTTTATTTTCCCCGCGCCGCCGTTCCGACTAGCGCTGACCTCGATTTGCTTTCACTTTTTTCCAGTTCGCTCTTTCAGTCTCTTGGACCGCGCTTCAGGTTGTTTATATTCGTTTATTCTGCTAAGTTCTCAAGACAATTTAGCGATTCTTTCTCACCCAGCCAAAGATTTAATCATTTCTTTTTTATTTCTTTTCCAATCTCTCTTCCAGTTGCTCGTTCATTTTATTTTAATTCTCTCCCATGTATTTTAAATACTTTCATCACTTATTATTAAAATAATAATCTTAATAATAATAATGATAAAAACCTCACTCTATTAAACTTTCTTTTAGTATTTGGGCAAGATTCCTTTTAGTCCTTACCGCTTTCTTTTCCCAGCAATGCTCTTTCATCTTTTCAATGGACAATTCAAGATAGAAGCTAAGGACCACGGAGCTTCACCAAAACTCAAATCATCATTATTAAGAGAGTTTTATAAATCAATTGTTCAGAGTGCAGCAAATGATTCAGCCCCACAACAAATCTTAAGGCTCCACTGGAACAAATCCGTCGGACGAAAGACGGACGGAATGACTCAAGCCGCATCTTGAGCCGCCGCCTTTATTAATTCGGTTAAGTGGTCCTGCAATTAAGAAAAGTGTGTGTGTTGGGAGGGGGGTGCAGGAGGTCCTTCTTGTAGCAGACGTTCGGAAAAGCATGTCAGATTAGCGGACATGCGGATGAAGGGAACGCAATTCGGCTGTCTCTGGCCGGCTAATGACGATTCCAGGAGGCTAACGAGCCTCGCATTAGACAACCGCTATCGGGGCAGAGAAAGGAATATTTGTTTCTGGGCAGCAGTAGATGGAAAGTTGCACAGAGCTCTGGACGAGGAAAGTTGTTTCCCACTACAGTTATAGGTTCATGTTGTAGATGGACATATTTCTGATGATGACTCAAATATTCATATCAATAGCTATGGAGTTATGTAACAAGTAATATATAAAAAAAATGTTTAAGTCAATTCCTACTTTTTTTCACTCTATTGCAGAAAGTCCTTTATAAATAATTTTCATTCATTTTTTTAAGTTTATCTGGCGCCATCTATTATTAGATATATGCAACTTAAATCTAAAAAAAAAATTTTTTAAACATTATTTATTAAAAAATTATTATTTTTAATATTATTGTTTTTATCTCATTTCCCGAGGTTAAATTCAATACCCTCAGTAAATGAAGAGAAGCTTAAGAATTATGAAGATGGCTAGAAAAAACTGCATTTTGAGTTGGGACGCAGATTTCAAGATTTCAGTGGCATTCAAACAGAATTGGATATTTTCACCCTGCCTTTCAACGTACATTTTGAGGCAGTGAGGTCAGATTTGCAGGTTGAATTAATTGTTTCTAAATCTGCCAAAGTTAGAGTTTTACAAATCATTATCGAAAGTAAGTTTCCCAAATTTAATATCTCACGGCCAGAAAATCAGTGCTATGTTTGCTTCATCTTATACATGGGGACAAGTGTTTTCAACTATGAACCTTAGAAAGAATTATTTCAGAAGTAGATTGACAGATGAGCATTTAGCCTCGTTCCTTAGAATCAATCCATCTCACTTCGAACCTCACTATAAGGAACTTTTAAAAATGAAATTGCAATTTCATTCATCTCATTAACATATTTAAATAATTAATAATTTTATTAAATAATTAATATTTAATAATTTTTTTAAAATTTTAGAAAAATTTATCTTGGCCCGCCAAACTTTTCTTTTTTTTTCGATTTTTGGCATGGGACCGAAAAAGTTTGCCCATCCCTGCTATTAGGGATTGCAAAACCGGGATACCGAATACCGGTATTTTGAGCCATTTGTACAATTTTGTAATACCGGTATTCACAAGTTTAAATACCGTTTTTTCGGTATTTACTAGAAATTTAAAATTCTTGTCTCTGAAAGAATTCTTATCTGTGAAATTCTTATTCTATAACAAATTCTTATTCTTATTCTATTCTCCACAAACCTATCCCCATTCAGAAGAATTCGGTACAGTTATCGAAGATTATGATGACACTAATGTCGATAGTGAAAAGGAATTGTCTCTTAAACAAAAATTAGAATTGACGATAACTAAAAAAAAATTCAACAAACCAAAATACAATACAGAAATCAGCTATATCCAAAACGACAAAAAATAGATATATTTAAAGATGAGGGATTTAGAGATAAATATTTGGAAAAAGTATATCGCTCATTGCTAACAGTACCACCCACTAGCGTAGATGCTGAAAGAACATTTTTGACAGCTGGTGATTTTTGCACAAAATTACGTTCCAGGCTTACCGATAGTACAATTGATGCATTATGTTTTTTAAGATCACATTTCAAAAATTTGTATTAGTACCACAGACTGAATAGTGATATTTACACTTTTTTTGTGATTTAAATAAATAAGATGTTCCTTTAATTTTTTGTGATTCTTTGTATACTATTATAATTTATAAGTTACAATTTGTTTTGTAATATTTACTTTCTCTAATAAAACTGGCAAATAAAACAAAAAAACCCTATGTTTTCTTTCTTTTCCTAAAATTTCTACTACCGGTATTAAAACCGGTATCCCGGTATTAAGATCTAAAAAATACCGAATACCGGTATTGAACTTTTGGTCCGGTATTGCAATCCCTACCTGCTATAGACATTTTTTGGAGTGAAAAATTGAAACATAATGAGTTATTATTATTTCATTTACTATTATTCTTACATGTAAACATAGGTAATATAATAATAATGATACTAAATCCACATTGTAAAGAAATATATAATACTAGAAAAGAAATATAAAAGAAATAAAAAAAATGAAATTATTAAAAAATATGTAGGTTACTAGTGCGATATTTGTTTCTCCGCCATTTCTCACTTAGCTTTTGCAAATCGATCTCCATTTGGGTATTTGCACATCGTAATGGGCGTTGCAGCTTAGCGTCCGTTATGTTTGCGCATGTTTTGTGTTGAGTCAATTTCATTTTAGAAAAAAACGATTCACTGGTGTAAATTGAATCAAACGCACTACTAACTTCGACTGAGAGTCTGGTTTGCTCTGCTATCAACAATCAACTGTGCGTATCGTAGGGATGATCACTGAGGTCACTTAAAGTGAAACATAGAACCTAGATGTTCCAAGATGCGCGCATCATATTCGCAGTTTGGAAAGTACAAAACAATTGCTTCAATAGTTAAAAATTTATTTATTATAAAATATCTTGGTTTTATTCTGGTAGTGAGAGGACCGTAGTAGTTCAAAAGGTAAACAAATTTGGTGTAAGAAAAACATAGTTTCCATGGTGAATGTAGATATTTTAAATCACTGTACAAGATGAACTTTTTATCATTATTACATGTTATTGACATCCTAAAATTCATTAAACTGAACAGAATGAGATGGGCCGGTCATCTCATGAGAATGGAAAGTGATAGAGCCGCTTTGAAGGTTTTCAAGGCCTTCCCTTTTGGGAAGGCATTAGGGAAGACCGAAGGGAAAGACCAAAAAAGAGATGGGTCGACTGTTTAGTCCAGGGATGGGCAAACTTTTTCGGTCGTGGGCCAAAAATCGAAAAAAAAAAAAAAAGTTTCGCGGGCCAAGATAAATATTTCTAAAATTTTAAAAACAATAGACAAGTTTACAATTTAAATATATTAATGAGATGAATGAAATGGAGATTTCATTTTTAAAGGTTCCTTATACTGAGGTTAGAAGTGAGATGTACTGATTCTAAGGAACGAGACTAAATGCTCATCTGTCAGTCTACTTCTGAAATAACAACTCTGAAAATATATTTCCAGGTCCATTCATCATTAAAAGCACGGCATTTTGGGGTTAAAATATTTTACGAATAATCCAAACTAGCACTAGCTACGCTATACTTTTAATAATTTCACTACTATTCAAAATGATGCTATATGTCCGCAATCTTTCTATACGCAACCAATAATATTAGAACTCGCACCAAAAGAAAAAGCCACTGGCTGGAGCTTAAAATGTGCAGTCTGTCACATGTGATGTCTAATTCACCTATATTGGATTCTCATATGTCTGCTCCCTGAGAAAGCGACAACGCTTGTTGCGCCAATCTACAGCTATAACTAACAAATAATTTTCGATTTTAATACTTTACCGATTGGAAGCTGTCTGTGTTTGCTATTCCCGTCGATTTATGTTTAGTAGAACAAAAATAAAGAAAGTAAAAAGATCATCAGTCCTTTGAAAAAAAAGGAAGAAAAAAATAATATTTAATCAAAGTAGAAAAGGAGATGGATATATAATATATAAATATTTATTTCTTTTAATTTGCCGGTCCGAGGCAAATCCACGGGCCGGATAGAATGTTCCGGCGGACCGTAGTTTGCCCGTCCCTGGTTTAGACTCCCATTTAATGTTATTAAGATCAAAAACTGGAGGTCCACGGCCAAGAGGAGAACAGACGGGCTGGATCGTTTAAAGAAGGCCAAGGCCCACAACGGGCTGTCGAGTCAGTTATGATGATGCGTATAAAAATATCACTGATATCGTTTTAAGAAGAAAAGCAAACATCTGTATGAAATGAATTAATACAGCCATAATAATTGCATTGATTTTCAAACGGCTGTTTTTAAATAAATACCTATTTGTTTGACAATTAGCGTTAAATGAAATATATAATTTTTTTCCTACTTCTTTTTCTAAATAGGAAACACTGCACGTTAAATAAATTTATTCAGAATTTTTTTTTTTTAAATCTCATATTCTAAGAAAGAAATCTGAAACTATAAGTCAAAGATGTGACATTATTTCAAATATATACCTGTTACTATTTTTTTCTTCTTCTTTTTTTTTTAAGTAGCTTCATTTTCTTTCAAAGAATTGAATTGCAGCAGCATGAAAAATTTAAAATATGTAGAATACTTTTATTCATTTTTCACGAAAAAAATATATATATACCTTCCTTTCTTTGCGAAACTGCTGTTCTACAAATCCTACTTTGTTCGTCGTTAAAGAAACTAAAACTGCTTGTTAAGAAAAAAAAAAATTTTCATATTCTTTTGCAAACGAGTTTACAATGTGTTATTTAAGTATCTTGTTTTCAAAAAAAGTAATTTATTTAAGCTGGATTACTTAGCAACGTAATTTCTCTCTCTCTTTAAAACGAATTTTAAGGAAAACTTTCGCTTTCAAAAATTTTAAAAGCAGATTAAAAAACTTCCATCCAATAGCCTTTTGTTGCTCAAAAAATAAATATATATAACAAAATAGGGAGGATCAGTACAAGTAAGCAAAATAGATTCTTAACTGAAATTTCCATTTATTTCAATGTACCTTGTTTTCGATGCTTTTAACTTAATGCAATAGAGTTAAAATAGCAATTTAAAAGTACATTTGAATAACGATGAAGCTTAAAGACTTTTTTTTTAAGCAGAAGAGAATTTATACATGGGCATTTAAATTAGTCTGATTCTGTTAATTGTTAACTAAATTAGTTTGTTAATTGTTAGAATTAACTAAATTAGTCTGATTCCTTAAAAAAAGTGTTGTTGTTTCTTATCCCACTTGATCGACAGCAACCTATACAGTAGATCATGTCTATGAACAATTGTATTCGCTTGGAAGGAAGGAGTGCATATTGTGTTGTAATAAAGCACTCCGTGTCTCTGAAGGAGGGCAGTGCCTTACGGGACGACTTTTAGGGGGAACTACCCAGCATTTGCGTATCGTATGGGGAAAAAACCTAGAAAATTGACACAAGGGAGTCCGACTCATGAGGCAGGATGCTGAATATCCCCAACACCACCGGATCTCCTCGTTTTTTCAAACAGTGTCTACAGCACTGCTGCCAGCGGTGCTGAATGGCCGAGAGGCTAGCATTCCGGCTCTCGGTACGCCAGGTTTCAGGTTCGAGTCCCGACGGTGCCATAGATGTTTGTAATGGTTCGGAATCCACTTGAAACCGCAGGTTCCGGTCTAACAGGATCGCAAAGCGTTGCGGTGGTATTGTTACTCCGCGCCCATAGCTTCTCTTCAAGCCACACACACTCCTTGGGTAGTGCTAAGTGAGTAACGTCGATGCAGCGCTTGCCTTAAGGCATCGAAAACAATTGTCTAAGTGTTAAAAAAATTAAGTACTCATTTGTTTGACATGTAAAATTAAATAAAATATTTAACTTTTTTCTTTTTCTCTTTCTAAGGAAACACTACACGTTAAATTTATTTATTCAAAAGATTTTTTTTTTTTTTTAATCTCAAATTTTAAGAAAGAAATCTAAAACTATAATCAAAGATGTGACATTATTTCAAATATATACCTGTTACTATTTTTTTTTCTTTTTTTTTTTAAGTAGCTTCATTTTCTTTCAAAGAATTGAATTGCAACAACATGAAAAATTCAAAATATGTAGAACACTTTTATTCATTTTTTATTATCACCATTTTTTTTTTCAATAAAAAAAAATATTCCTTCCTTTCCTTGTGAAACTGCTGTTCTACAAATCCTACTTTGTACGTCGTTAAAGAAACTAAAACTGCTTGTTAAGGAATATTCTTTTGCAAACGAGTTTACAATGTGTTATTTAAGTATCTTGTTTTCAAAAAAAGTAATTTATTTAAGTTGGATTACTTAGTAAAGTAATTTTTTTCTCTCTCTCTTTCTGTAAAAAGAATTTTAAGGAAAACGTTCGCTTCCAAAATGTAAAAGCAGATTAAAAGAGCGCACCTTCAATAGCCTTTTATTGCTCCAAAAATAAATATATATATATATATCAATAAGGAGGCTCAATATAAGTAAGCAAAATAGATTTTTAATTTAAATTTCCATTTAATTAAGTATTATTTGTTTTCGATGTATTTAACTTAATATAAGATAGTTAAAATAACATTTTTAAAATAAGTTTGAATAACGACGAAGCTTAAAGAATTAAAAAAAAAATTATACATGGACTAAATGTATCGAAAAATAGAAATTTAGTCTGATTCTCTAAAAAAAAAGTATTGTTGTTTCTTATTCCACTTCATTGACAGCAGCGGCCTGGTGGCCAAGTAGCTATTGGTACCACAGGCTTCAGGTTCGACTCCTGGCAGTGGCATAGATGTTTGTGAGTGGTTCGGAATCCACTTTAAATTGTAGGTCACAGCCTGTTTAGCCCTCCTGTGCACAGGATGACCGTAGAGCGACAAACCAAACCAAATCGTTGACAGCAACATATAGATCCTGTCCACGAACAATTGTGTTCTCATGGAAGAAAGGAGTACAGTTCGTGTTGTAATGGAGCACACGTAGGTAGAATTTTGACTTGACTCCGTGTCGCTGAAGGAGGATAGTGCCTTCCGAGATGATTCTTATGGGGACCTACCCCGCATTTGCGTATTTTATGGGAGAAAATCTGGAAAAATCCCACAAGGGAGTTCGACTCATGAGGTAGGATGCTGAACATCCCAAACGCCGTCGAGGTTCCTCGTGTTTTGAAACAGGGTCTACAACAGAGGAGACCAACCCAAATAATCTTGCGGGCCTCTTTGGAAATTCATCACAACTCCGCGGGCCGCATATAAAACTATATATTCCCATATCAGATTTAGACCCACTATAGACATTTTTTGGAGTGAAAAATTGAAACATAAGGAGCTATTATTTTTGTATTTACTATTATTCTTACATGTGAACATAGATAATCTATACTCATGTTTGTGAAAAGTGCAACACCATGAAGGACTTACGCGAGTGAGCTGAAATTTTCAGGAAATGCAAATTAGCGCATGATATGCAAATGATTAGAATTTCAAATCCGTAGCGCATGCGTATGCTGAGCAGCTCCCTCTGAACGGCGGATGGATCCGAATAAATAGACGGCTGTAGCGAGGCGTGTATGGTTATCGGTGGTTATCTGCTAGTGGTAAACGTTAGCTCAATCGTTACTTATGCCTCTCCGAAGAACGAGAGCGAGATTTGAACAACTTAAGAGTTTGAGCGGGGGAGAATCATCGGCCTTCGTGAAGCTGGATTGTCTTATCGTGCAGTAGCCGCTCGTGTGCAGCGTAACAGCAGCACAGTGATGCGTCTTTGGAAGCAGTGGACGGACGAGTGTCGGACAACTCGGAAATCCGGGAGTGGACCCGGAAATGTGACGTCAGCTCGCGATGACAGACACCTGGTCCGCATGGCGCTGACGGATCGTACAGCTTCCTCTAGACAATTGGCAGCACAGTGGTCAATAGCTACAGGTGTTTCATCGTGTGCTTCATCAATTCGCAGACGTCTGCTGCAGCGTGGACTGCACGCAAGGACTCCTTTATACAGGAAATATCTCACACTAAACCATCGCCGCCTGCGGCTACAATGGGCCGCTCAGCATAGAGACTGGCGTGCTGATTGGCAGCATGTCGAGTTTTCTGACGAATCCCGCTTTAATTTGTGGTACCATGATGGCCGCATTCGTGTCAGACGCTATGCCAGTGAACGCCACCTTCCGGAGTGCATTATCGAACGCCACAGTGGACGAACACCCGGAGTTATGGTCTGGGGTGCCATAGCATATCATGGACGATCTCAATTGCTAAGAATTGTGGGCAATCTGAACAGCAACCGGTACATCAGTGAAGTTCTACAGCCCCCCGCTGTTTCCTTCCTTCAAAGCTTGCCAGGCGCTGTATTTCAACAGGACAATGCCCGCCCTCATATCGCTAGGACTGTTCAATCCTTCTTTGCAACGCAGCAGGTACAGCTTCTTCCTTGGCATGCGTATTCCCCGGATATGTCGCCGATTGAACATGTGGAGGATTTCGTTGGTCGGCGTCTCGCTCGTGATCCTCATCCTGTTGCTTCCGCAGACGAACTTTGGGGGCGCATACAAACAATATGGAATGCTCTTCCTCAGACAGACATTCAAAATTTGTTTGACTCCATGCCACGTCGTGTAGCAGCACTAATTGCGGCGCGTGGTGGCTACAAAAAATACTGATTCCGATCTCTTGTTGTTGTTTGTTTGCTTTGAACATTTAATCATTTATTGTTACCACTACCACTCAACTGTGTATTAAATTTCATTCAATTATGACGATTCCTTCATGGTATTGCAATTTTCACAAACATGAGTTTAATAATAGTGATACTAAACACACATTGTAAAGAAATATAGAACACTGCACATCGTAATGGGCGTTGCAGGTTAGCGTCCATTATGTTTGAGCATGTTTTGTGTTGGGTCCATTTCATTTTAGAGAAAAACGATTGGCAGGTGTATGTTGAACCAAAAGCTCTCACAAATTCAACGTAAGAGTCTGGTTTGCTCTGATATCAACCATCAACTGTGCGTATCTACGGATGGTCACTGACGTCACTTAAATTTAAACATGGCACTTGTTATATTAGATGTAAGATGCACGCGCATCATGAGTTCGCAGATTATAATTTAATTATTCTGTGAACTCATAACTGTAAACCCATCAATAAAACAGGCACTATATGTCCTATATTCGCAAGAATATTATTTTAAAATCAAAGTTGATTTTTTCTCATAATTTTGACAGTTCATTTTTGAATATAGATATGCACACATAATGTATTTCTTTAATACATTGGTTTTCACTTCTTTAGCCTTTATTATTAAATATATTTCGCAAAAGTGTGATACATCTCGCTGATCGAAAAAATATTCAAGGCGGTCGCGGGTTGGCCACCCCTGGTCTACAGCAATGCCGCCAGCAGATGGAACCTCAGCCCTCATGCTCCAAAACGGCGCACGTTGCCACTGAGGCATAAATTCTTTTTAGTTATTAGAATGCGACAAAATACTAAAAAAAATATTAATCTTGATAGTTAGATTAAAATTTAATTAATTTTGAAAAACAATAATTTACTAGATTGCCACTATTTCAAATAAAAGTTATTTTAGATAATAATAGCTTAAATAATTACTTTAATATGCAACTCATAAGAGACTTTCTTTCTCGAATTAATCTTATTTATTATATTATTCCTTCGTGTGTCTTAAATACTTCGTATTTAAATAACGTCAGCTGCATTAACGATATCCATGGATGGAATACATAGTTTTTATAACCAATGTTTTATTACAATTTTAAAATAAATAATATAATTATTTTAAAAGCATTCTTCTTATTATAAAAACATGAGATTTAAATATTTTATAACACTGAATGAATTGACTCTATTTTGTAAGAAAAATATTTAATTTCGTCAAACAGATACTTGTAGATAATAAAAAAAATATGTGTTTTAAGTAATTTTCTTTTCTTTTTTTTTTATCACTGTTGGTTTTAATGTATATTTTTATTATAGGTTTTAATGTATATTATATTATTCCGAAAAATATATGCATTTAAAATGTTTACAAGATTTAAAAAAAGCACTTCAACCAAGTCAATATATTTTAAGACCAACCAATAAATGAATCTACAACTATTTCCGAAGCAGATTGTTATTGAAGTAAACAAGTGCTATGAAAAAAATTAAGTCAATTCCTACATTTTTTTCACTCTATTGCAGAAAGTCCTTTACAGATAAAGTTGAAATTTTCCTCTTACATCTGGCGCCATCTATTGGTAGATATGTGCAACTTAAATCTAAAAAAAACTAAAATTAATTAATTTAATTTAATTAACGAATTAATATTTGAAAAAACTGTATTCACATCCAGTGTCATCCACTGCAAGTTCAAAAAAATGTATTTGAACTTGAGTGGAAGAATAAAAGGTACTTTATGAACGATTGAAAATTTGAACAGGATATATATATAGGGAGAGTGTGAACTAATAGTAGGAATTGAAAAATGGAAAATGTGATGATGTCAAAAATTTTAAATAAATATTAGACGAATTATAAAGTTTCAACTAAAGTTGCTTTCAAAGATTTCATTCACCCACGGGTTAAATTTAAAAGTTATAACATTTTGTATTTCAAAATTAAAAAAGAGTGACTTATTAATCATTGAAAAAATCTATAAAAATGAGTTTAATTTTACATCCCAAATATGAAATTAATTTTGAGAAAGTAATTTTTTTTATTACGTTAAACAAAGTTAGTCATAAAACTAAAAATAAAGATAATAAATAACATGGAAAAAAAATGCAATAACATTTTTGAGTTAGACTCTGTGCAGTATTGTTATTAGCATACCTTACTTTCTTACAGATTATAATGAATTATTTTTATTTTATTTCCTTCAATTATAATCACATTTTCTTTATCATTTGCATATTTTTACACTCAAAAAACTGCTCCGAAAATTAATTTACAAACAAATTTTTCTTTTTAATTAAAAATGGCTACACTGATGTGCAATTCAAGACTGTTTGAAAAACAGTGTTAGAATAAGCTTATGCAATACAAAGTTGAAAAAACTAAACAGTTTTCCATTTTATTTATTTTTTATTTATTTATTTGTTTTTGATTAAGGAAATAACTAATAAAATGAACTTCGCTTATCCGATTTCAGTCATATTCAATTTGAAATATAATCAGTTTTAAAAGACACTCGAAATTATTTTAATTTTTTTTTTTTTTTTAAATATTTGTTACAGCAATTTTTTTTTATTTACGAAATTCAAAGGACTTGTACCCGTTTTAAACTGCATCAAAACATTAAAATTATTTCGCAATTACCATAAGCAATTGTGCAACTCATTCAATAGTATAATTTAACTTCGAAATTTTCACTCTCAAAATAATCTGAATTTATTTTTCTATTTGCACTGTTCTACTTTTCTATTTATTTTCTGTGTAATAATTCGAAGTAATTTTTCAAATCTTCATTACATTGCCCTAACATTTACAAAATGTAATAAATGTTCGCCAATTTAATGAAGATTTGGGCATTTGATATTTTTGACGTACACCGGGGTTCCGTGTATCATTTTTGATAACTGGAATTTCTTAATACATAGTTTGAAAAACATTTTTAAAAAATGAATATTCAACATAATTTTTTAATAAAAGTAATTATTTTCTCTCTATAAATATATTATTTGTAACAGAAAGTGACCGACGGAGAGAAAAATAGTACTGCAGTGTCCAAAAAGTAAGACCAATTTTCAATTTAAAATTCCCGGGGCTTATGGGATTTCAATTTTTTTTTCTTTTTTAGATTGCTGGCACTGTCCTTGACATCGGTGTGAAATGTGACGTCAAGATATTTATTGGTGTTTGAACTGCGCTTGGCTTTGTGAGACGCTGTAACTGATTCCGGCGATTTTGGAAATATCTGAATTTATTGAGCTAAGAACTCGCATTCAATTTTGATAGCGGAAATGTATAAAATGTTGCAGAAGGCATTCGGTGAGCTTTCCTATATCGGAAAGAAATGTTTAGAACTGGTATAAACAGTTCAAAGGAGGCAGAGAACGCGTTGAAGTCGAAGAGCCCTTTGGTCAACCATCCACCTCCAACTGACGAAGACAACGGCCAAAAAATTAAAGATTTGGTGCTTACAAACCGTCGATTTATAATTATAGACCTTGTTGATGATGTCGGAATTTCAAAAGGATCGGTTAATTCCATTTTAGTCCTCAAACGCGTCCAATCTCGATGGGTACCGAAAACACTGAATGCGTCAGCTCACACTGCATTGATTCTCCGTGATTTCTTCGCCAAAAATGAAACCCATATCGTTCCACCACCACCGTATTCACACCGCGCGATTTCTGGCCATTCCCTAAACTCAAAAGACCACTTCTGGGACACCGGTTTGAGTCGATTGAAGAGATTCAACGTGAATCAGCACGCGCTTTGAAGGCCATGCCTGCCAATGACATTTTAGTGCATTGAGGATCGGATAAAAACTTAGCATAAGTGCATTGTGTCCGGTGGGGATGACTTTGAAGGCGATGAAATAAATTTGGAAGAATAAATAAAGGGTTAAAAAAAATTTGGTCTTACTTTTTGGGCACAGTAGTATAGGTGAAAAAAAATCCGTAAATATTTCTCACCTGTTTTCTCGACTATCGTTGCTTTCCAGAAAATGTGTCTCATTTTGTGATGCAATATTGATGGAAACTTCTCGTGCTTCATATTTGATAATGTTTGTTCATGTAAGTCGTGACAAACTACTGGCCATAAAATTATACAATTTCTTCTGTCTTTTTTTATTTTTATTAAATAAATCCCTGCATTAGCGGATGAAGCAGCATTTTCCATCACTTTCCATCTTTTCTGACGGATGAAAGCATGTTTCTTCGAGAATTTTTGAAGCGTGTCACGTTAAGAAATGCTAAGTTTAAGTGTCAAGTTAAGAAACGACATTTTATTTTATGTACAAAAAGACTAACTCTATTTTTTTTACGCTTTATTTTTAAAATCTTGCAGAAAGTCACAAAAAAATAGTGCCGTTTTGGCAAAGCGCGAGATCGGCAAATTTATATTCTGAAAAAAGAATGAAATGCTTTTTTTGATAAATAAATGAAATTTTGGTTCTTTTATGAAATGAAACAAAATTTCACTCTTACAATTGTGTTAACTTCCTATAATTATATCAAATATTACCCAATATATAATTCATTTATTTCAAATATCTTTACAAAAAAATTTTTACATCCCAGTATAATTTAAAAAAAATTCACTCTTCAAATTATAAAGGACTTAAAATGAAATAATAACCACAGTTTGAAACCAACAACTGATAATATTTCTTTAATTAATAAATTAAAAACAGAGCGCTTAATGAGAGTTTTTTCTTGATAAAGTATAAAAATTTTAACTATTTAACCTCTGTAAGTTCGAATAAAGTATCACGTTCCTTATCAACATTCGAGAACATCCATTCACTTTTTCATCAGTGAGTTTTCATTGCATTAAAAAGCGGACTCGAGTTCACATGTATTGGGAAATACCCATAAATAGCATATTGTAGTGCGCAGGGTGGACAACCAAATTGTAACTGCGTGGTTGGATTGAAATACTTGTGATACAGATTGGAGAACTCACAGTTTTATTGAGACACGCATATACACCACAATATTTAACACATTTACAGACATATAATTAAAGATTCGTGGAAGGACTCCACTTCTAAACCGAAAACCCGATAAATACACTCCCTCTTCGGGTGAGAGTCTGTAGGCTGACTAATACGCAGAGTTGCGCTAAATATATTTCCTCTCGAGAAGAGTGTCTATAAACTAAACGTTTCCTCAGTGGCGAACTCCTCAGTTGCGCTGTACTTCCTTTTGAGTGAGAGTCTCGAGGCAAACAAACCATCTCTCCTGAATGGCACAGAGGGCACTCTCGCCAGTGTGTAGGATAAACTAACGCATAAATTTTTGTAAACATTTTTTGAATAATAATTTCAAGAAGAAATCACAATGGCATTTCATCCAAAAAAAAATTCCCAACTGACGTCTTTACCCCTTGTCCACACTCATCTCTGCTGAATTATAATATTTACAAACTTTCACCTGCGAATCATATTTAATAATGAGCTTCTTTTGTGTGTAAATAGGAAAGTTATTTGTTTTGTGATCAGTGCATTGGCTTTACGAATTGAGGGAGTTTGGTTCTGGTTCTTCCTTGTATGTTCTGGTTATAAGCGTGTCAGTAGACTAGAAAATTTTACGACCGAGTTTGGAGGGAAGGATACACATTTCCATCTACCGCCCCTGGTTGTGTTAGTTTCAATCTGGAATGACACAAAATGGGTGTACTAGTAAAACATTTTCGTCCGGGTAACACAATGTATGCCGCTTCTTATAGCGAATGGCCTCAATGAAAAGTACCAGATCATAACAAGTAATATAAAAAAAAAAATTTAAGTCAATTCCTACTTGGGTCACCAATCTCATTGCCATTATCAGATATTTCAATCTCATCATCAACATTTGGCTCTGTGCAATCGATTGGAACCATCACTGATGTTTGCATTAGTGGTACTGCTTCCGCTTGTGATGGTTCCAATCTTCCAATCTCTTGAATTGCTGCTTCTTGATCTATTCCATAATTACGAACGATGTTACTTTCCACATGGACATCTATATAGTTCACCTTGCATTGGACATTTTTCGATCCTGTTGTTCTTTTGTATACTCGCAGAAGTTCATCAAATGCATCACCTTCTATTACACATGCTTTTCCGTTTGGTCCTCTTGCTTTACCACCTACAGCACCCTATGAATGAGAGTCGGTGAAGTAGTATTTATCAGCATTACGTATAACTCCATATGAATATCCTTCTGCTATTAATACACCATCTTTATGGTAATCAGTGTTGAACATTGTATTGAGATTACTTTCTAGCAGGTGTGCGAGTTCTCCATCATTTACAGAATTACTAAGACTGCCAACGTATGGTTTATTATCATCATATTCTATTGAGAAGGCATTGTTGTACATGATTGAAATCATGCTTGATAGCAATTTTTTTCTCCCGTATAAAACTAAAATTGATTAATTAAATTCAATGAATGAATTAATATTTGAGAAAACTGTATTCACATCCAGTGTCATCCACTGCAAGTTCAGAAAAACGTATTTGAACTTGAGAGGATGAATAAAAAGTATTTTATGAACGACTGAAAATTTCAACATTATATATAAATATATATAAGGAGAGTGTGAACTAATAGTAGGAATTTAAAAATTAACAACATTTGAAAGTTAACGAAATGAATTATCATGTGTGTGAACAAATAACATCAATAACTCAAAAAAAAAAAAAAAAAAAAATATCAGCAACTAATCAGTTTTTTTTAAAATCAGCCACCATTGTTAAATCAACAAACCATAATCCGTCACGAACATGAAAGAAAGCAAAATTCTTAACGATATTCCATTCAAAATACAACAACATCATTGACACCTCCACCCAGCATCTTGTAATGCATGCCCATCTCGAATGAATTAAAATATTTACAATCCTTCTATCGGCAAAGTTTGCTGAACGACGGGGTATCTGAGTTATGCCTTTCAAAGCTAATTCTGCGGACGACCGTTGTGAGATAACAAGCGACCCACTCTGTCTTCCCTCCCACACAACTCCAGGGCCTCGCATTTCCACTTGCAGCAGTGCTTGCGTCTGGCAGTGAATAAAGCTCCCCCCCATCACTGCATCATTAACCGCGGTGATTTGTCACTCATAGTCCGAACTTGGTCCCTCCCTCGCCGTTATTGGCTTTACTGCTTCGCTTTTAATGTCATTATGCAGATTCAGTATGGAGAGAGAGGAGGACACGACATTGAAAAGGGGACAAAAATTCTCACGGCATTGTGCTCTGGCGATGATGAGGGCAGCAGTGAACAAAGTTGGCCCGGACAGTGTTTGGAAGATTCTGGAGAATTTTGTTTAATGGAAGGAGAGAAGACTCGGTAATTAGGCTCTGTGCGTGATTTCTGCTGGGTGTTTTCGAATTCTGAGTTCAGTTTTGGGATATTAAATTAGATCGGCAATGACTACTGTGTCCAAAAAGTAAGACCCATTTTCAATTTAAAATTCCAGGGGGTTTATGGAATTGCAATTTTTCTTCTATTTTTAGGTTGCTGGCATTGTCCTTAACATCTGTGAGAAATTTCACGTCAAAATATTCATGAGTGCTTGGCTTTGAGAGACACTAAAAGTGATTCCGGCAATTTTTGAAATGTCTGAATTCATTGAGCAAAGAACTTGCATTCAATTTTGTTTGCGGAAACGTACAGAATGTTGCAGAAGGCATTCGGTGAGCATTCCTATTGCTGAAAGAAATGTTTAAAGTGGTATAAACAGTTCAAAAAAGGCAGAGAACGCCTCTGGTCGATCACCCACCTCAACCGACGAAGTAAAATATATTATGGCTCAGAAAACACAGTTCTCAATTGACGGTAACAATTTAAAAAAAAAAGGGTAAATAAAATAAAAAGAAAAAGAATCTCTGTCGGTAACCTTTCATGCTATGTCAATTGCCTGGTAACACAACGATAACAGTACGCGCAATACGTCTCAAGTTTGACATCCTACAAGCTCACACAAAACTGTAAGAAATAGCTGCAATGATGTTAACAAGGAGTATAAAAAAATTAAGACTACCTTCTATAGTGAAGCAAGAAAAGAATATTCTTAGATGTTGAAGAATTAGAAACATTCGAATAGACGAATTTAACTCGAAATACCTATGCGAAAAGAAATTCCAAAATGCAATGGACGTATTCATTGTAGCCAAGAAACAAAAGTATTTCATGAGCATTCAAGTATTTCTTTTGTTGTTATTCACCACAAGAAGAAGGAATTGAATGGAAATTTGAGCATTTTTTCCATCGACAGTTAGTGGATGGAATTGTTGAATCCCTTTCACACCAACAATTTCAACCTATGGACATACGTATAAATATTAAATTTATTTTATAAATGCTAAAACTCGGTTAGAAAGGGTCTTTTATCTGATAAATATGTTGCAGATGAGAAAAAAAAAAAAAACACAATTGAAGATCGCAGTTCATAGGACAATGGGAATCATAAAATTAAATTTTTAAAAATACTACAATTTTTTTAATTAATTCCAAAGTTGTAGCCTGATGACCGAGTGATTGGCGCTTGGTCCCGCAGGTTTTCAGTTCTAGTCCCGACGGCGCCATGGATGCTTGTAGTGGTTCGGAATCCACTTTAAACCGCAGATCCCAGTCTAATACAACTGTTGGGCGTAGGACTGACAACCCTACTCTTTAAAATGAAAACATCTCACGTTTCGAAATCTGCCATTAGGCAGACAGCCTATGCCCACCATTTGATTGACCCACCACCACCGTTGCACCATCGAAGACGAATACCAAAGATAATTTGGCTACGGTCTTGGCCCACAATGGGGCTATTGCGCCAACAAAGAAGAAAAAAATCTCCATATTTAAATTTTAATTCTTTTAATTATGAACATAATTAAAATTTTAAGGCTTTAATTTTATAATAGTATTTTATAACTGTACATTATTTTAGATCGAAGATGTTTATTAATTATCTATTATTGATTATTATTCATTAACTTATTATTATAACTTTTATTGATTATTTATTTCAGTTTTGACTTTTTTATGGGGGGGGAGAATATGAAGAAAGAGTAGCTTTGATATCAAACTTTTTTTTGTGTAAGACTTGTTTTCATTTATAACATTTACTCAAAATAAACATGTCATTTACATAAACCTGTCACTAGCAAAAAAATAAATAAGTAAAATAAAAATAAATTGTATGGTTTCTTTTAAATGTCTAAATTTAAAGCTGTATCACTCTTACTTAAGTCTGGCGTTTATTGGTGGACATCCAAAATCTCTGCAAAATTACTTCTACATAAATCAATTCGTGGCCAGAAATCTCTGCAATTCAATCTCGAAATAAAGAACTTCATTCCAGAGTCTGTTTGAGATTATTCCGAATGAATTAATATCTGCTCTCCAAAGAGCAATAATTTAAACTTAATTCTCGGAATTTGTCCTTTGATTAATCTCTCCCGAAATCATTATGATGGAGGAGTTGGCACCCTACCAGATACACGAGTTTTCGGCTTGTTTCATTTACCAAGAAGGAAGCCCCCTTTTATCAAACTTTTCCCTTTCTATTAACGTCACAGAACTATTTAAGTAACGTTGCTTTATAAAATGGTAATTATTCATTTCCATATCTAGCTTTAAAGCACTAAAGTCTGAGATTTTCTAAATTTTTAATCTTTTAAAAGAACGTACTTTAATTAGATTTGGCGATCCATTTTAGTATTACTTAAATGGAAAAAAAAATATTTTTTGGCATTGATGAACCTTACAGCGCATAATTCTTCCTCGTATAATACGAAAATACTCATTTCAAAGAACGAGGAAATTTAAATGTATTGCTATGTTACTTTATAATTTCAAATGAAACATTTTGATTTATTCTAACGTGAATATAACTAACCTGTTATTGGATAAAATTCATCATGGAATTACGTTGCACGAAGTTATAAGTCATTTAGTATTATAATTAAACGATGTTATTTTGAAATTTTATTCAGTTTTTTTTTTTAATTAAGCGCTATATTAATAGATTTCCTATTAGAAAGTTATATATATTTTGAAAACGAGACAAAATTAGCTTAAAACATTTAAACTTAATTTATATGAATACCGAAACATAAAAAAGGTTCTTAATAATGGAACTTTTCAGCACTAAAACGTATTGTAATATCGGAAATGAACTTGAATAAAATAATATATTTGACTTTCTTGCTAAAACGGAACATTATGCTGCAGTTATCTCATGGATCCAGATTGTTGCGCAGACCCCATGAAGCCATGAACTCAAATTGTCAGCACGTCATTAGCGGTGACTTCATATTGGTGCAGACTGTTTTTACGTGGAATGGATGGGTTCTTCTGTTTAAACTGAACTAGTCATTTACTACTAATTCAGCACACCACATCACTGTGCCTAGAGCTGAGTTGCCGCTATACAGTTTGGGAGTGATGTGAATGAGAAGTCTGACAGGACTCCGTGGTATTCTTGCTGTCATCTGAGACTAGGACTTACTGGTTAAAGTAGATTCCGAACCACTACAAACATCCGTGGCTCCGCCGGGACACGAACCCAAAACCTGTGGCACCGAGCTTCAGTGCCCTAGATACTCGACTATTCAGAGGAAACTGTTGCTTGGAGATCTTTTGCAGCCTTTCATGGACTTCCTGTACCCAAACAACGATGGAATTTTCCAGCCGTGCTCCATGTTATCGGGCCAAATCCGTTCGTGATTGGTTACAAGAACATTCTGGATAATACTGGCAAATGATTCGGCCATTCAGATAGCCGTTCAGGGGTCCTATCGAACTTCAAATACAGGATACATCATATATAGGATAGGATCGAAAGATCGATACGTGCATGAATTCCTGCACTACTACTACTCCACTCCACATCACTGTGCATAGAGCTGAGTTGTCCCTTTACAGTTTGGGAATTATGTGAGTGAGAAGTCTGAATGGGCTCTGTGACTCTCCACGGTCATATGAGACCGAACCTACAGCTTAAAGTGGATTCCGAACCACTACAAACATCCGAGCGCCAGAGCGTTAGCCACTCGGCAATCAGGCCCCCTTAATTCCTGCACTGTTAACACTTGCAATGATGGACGGCTATGAAAGGCAGTAAAACTGAAGATTCTTCCGATGACTTATTGAGTTCATGCCGCGTCGAATTGCTGTCTTTCGGTAGAAGAATGGAGGTTCCACATGATGTCCCATGATTTGGCCATGAGGTATTTTCCCACATGACGCTTCTCGGCTACTTGGAGTATCGTGCATATCACATGACTGCCTCTTAAATATTTATATACTTCTTTGGCTCTCCCGATCTCCAGATTTGTCATCGATTAAAAATGTATGGTATTACCTTAGTCCATAAGTTGGCAGTTTGATAGGAACGTAGTAGAGGAATGTACACAGAAATTTGAAAAGAAACTTTTGTTTCACTCTATTGTAACATGCATTTTCTCTAGAAGTAGTCCAACGATGTACTATAGTCTGTTTTCGTTGCTAGTTTCCAGAAATAAATGATCTTTTTACATTCATTTTGTAATTACTTATTTCTATCAATATTGCAAATGCAAATTTAAAATTTAGGTGCGTTCTGTCAAAACTCTTTTTGGTGGGCTAATTTTTATGGCGATGAATATATTTAGCACAAATTAATGATGGTTTTTTACTGATCCTTTTTCTGATGCATCAGCACGCCTTCTAGTTATCGCATCCCACAGTTTGAGTAACAGTAGCGTATATCAATAAAACTTATACCATCATTTTTACTGTTCTAGTATGTCCGATTGTAATAATTGTTTGCAATGATCCAAAAGACGGCCCTCTTAGTAACAATCGTCATCGCTCAACCGGGCAGTGGGGTGTGGCATAAGCAGTGCTCTAATGAGTCAATAAGCATTCAGGGCCCGAATTGAAATATCATATCACTCCGTGGCGATAATATCGTATCGCTCCATTAAGCAGAAGCATCAAAGTTTTACGAGAACTCATTATGACGAGCTTTATTAGCTTCAGATTCGGAAAATATATTACATCTAGTAGCACTCGTAAAAAAAGAGGAATATCGCTGATCGTGTACGTAACTGTAATTACATTACAGCAACCGAATAATTTGTATAACATATTAAATAAAAATGATATTGCATACTTTTTAGAAAAACCTTCGCTTATGCCTAGTAGTAAATGTTCTTTTTGACATAAGAGCGTATTTAACTAATGAATGTCACGGACAGTCGTCTTAAGGCTGTGAAGAATTAATAACTTCCTGAAAGAAAACCTGTGACACCTTACCAAGAAGTTTTTTTCTTTTCTTCACACCACACCACCATACATTGAGCTATACTATCTATAGTATAGCACAAAAATGTGTAGGTGAATCATCAGTCAGACAGATGTGATCAGATGTAGACCACAAACAGCCCACGGATGGAGGACATTTAAGATTAATTGCCCAGAATAATAGATCACCCAGAAAAATATTACCAGACAGTTTGACTATCGATGCTTTGCACACATTCTCCTTAGATGGCCCTAGAGACAATGGACCATTGAACCCTAGATGGCTTTTATTTCTTTTCACCCCGCCTCATCTCCGTACATAGCGGTATATAGTCCCCTACCAGTTAAAAATGTGAGGGGAAATCATCAGTCGGTCTGATGTAGGCCACAAACCGTCCTCGGATGGAGGACTTTTAGGGCTAACTTCCTAGAATAGAACACCCAGCAAAATCACACAGGCAGTCTACGATGATTTGCACACATTCTCCTTAGATGATCTTAGAGTCAATGCACAATTGACATCCAGATGTTTCTTTTTTTGTTTCCTTCTTTTCTCCTGCACCTCACCTCCATACATTTTTTCAATGTCAGACAAATCATCATTGATTTAAACAAAACAAACGTTGAGACTGGAACCAAGTTTTGGGCTACCAAGACGAACGTGGCGAGACGGTGGGGTAATCTCCATTGAGTACCTCCGTTTCTAAAAGGCAGCCTACGAATTGTGTCCCCCAGCGCCCTAGCATACCACTGGTCAAAGAGATGTGTTGGCCAATTTTATTGAGTGCTTCTTGTGTGGCCAATGACATTGCATATAGGTTTGATTCTAGTGATGAGGTGTATTGGACATTGCCTGAATCAATAATTTGGCAGTTTGGTTGTACTAGAGGCATATTTATTCTTATAGGAGGTAAGGACTGAGATGCAGACTAATTATATGACGAATTCTATTATGGATCTAGATTGAATGCACTTTACAATAGATCCAAACAAAGTTTTATTACGGTCCAGCAGCATCTCAGTCCTCATTTCTTATAAGTGTGCCTCTAGTACAACCACACTGCCAAATTATCGATTTAGACACTACCATAAATTTTTAATCGATGACAAACCCGGAGATCGTGTAGGCCAAAGAAATATATACTTTGGAAATAGAGGATACTCCTTCGAGTTTGTAACTCTCATCTGTAATCGGACTTTGCGACACACATTCTATCAACTGGGTGTTTTTCTTGTATGAGATGCAAATACAGAGCAATTATCATCGGAAGGCTACTAAAAAGATATTATTCATTACTTTCCCACATGTGGGTGTTGTACAACAGTGCCGCATTGCATTGCGTTGTGGGTAACGCTTTTATTCCACCCTTAATCAGAGGGGAATGAAAAAAAGTGAACGCAAAGGAAAGAAATAGTGGAATAGTAGGAAAGAAAAGTGTTTCCAAAAGGATCATTTTTTGGGGGGGGAGGGGGTCCAGCTGCAGACGATCTTAATTATGTGAGTCGCTTTTTGTTTTGCAAAAGAGGTTTTTTTATTCCATTTTTTTTAAAGAATAATAAAAACTTTAATTAATTAAAAGTAATTGAAAGGGGAAACTGTCCTTTTTTTTATTCCTTTCCATAATTCGTCGATGAATAAAAAAATACATATAAAACTAATTAGTAAACATTCAAAAGAATAATGTATCAAAATTCCACAAGATTTTTTTTTTCAATTCATTAATGTTCTTAGAAAAGAGTTGATAAAAAAAATATTCAAATAAAGTTATTAAAATATGCCGTGTAAAATAATTAAATCTATTTTGTATTCCGTGTTTGTTGGTTTTTTGTTTGGTAAATAATTCGTGTTTTGCGCAATAGCGTTATTAATTAAAATAAAATATTCCATGCTGAAATCGTGGAAGATGTTATGAATAACAAAAAATAATAGCAAATAATAGTGAAGAAATAATAGTACAAAAATTTTAACTTTTTAAAAGAAATATATTTTATACTTTGCGATATTTTTATCAAATCTTATAAAAGCGGTATTCATTTTTTAATTTTATTTCATTTTTAATACATAAATTTTAATAATAAATAAAAAATAATTTTTTAATCAATCAAAAGGACTTTCTATAAAATAATTTAATACATTAAATGAATGCCTATTATTTACAAATTTCTTTCATATTTTACAGAAAAGCTGACTAATTAACTACCGTTTTTATTTTAATTTTTATGTGTATGTTAATGTTCTCAGTATAAAAAAAATTAATAAAATAAAAACATTACTATTCCTTCTATAAATTCCAATATATTTGTTATTAAATATTTTAAATGAACTAGTTTATATTATTTTTGAAGTAGTATGTTACTTTTTAAATGTTGTACGCTTTCGTTTGAAGTTATTCGTAACTAAAGCGACAGCAGATTCAGCGTTACCCAATATATATCTTGAGGCCTGCTACACGGAACCCACATTATTAACCAAGGGTAGGGAGTGGGTCAAAAAATCACGACACCGATTTTTTTATTTATTTATTTTTATTTTTTTTATTTATTTATTTTTTTTTTTTTATTTATTTATTTTTTTACAGAGTCTTAACTATTTACCGTATTCTTATGAGCAACGATCTTTACTAATGGATTTAGAAAAATGTGTGAAATAAATTCAATGACTTTTATTAGACATATATACCTATATATATATATATATATAAAACATATAAATCTATATATGTAAAAAATATTTTTGCATTAACAAATTTTTTTTTTGCAACTTTAAAAGTGTAATATTTGCACTCACTTAAGACAGTTAAATTTGCTTACATATATAAATAAATTACTACTGCCAAAAAAATAAGACCAATTTAATTTTTTTCTCAAAAACTCTTTATTTATTCTTCCAAATTTATTGCATCGTCTTAAATGTAATCCACTCCGGACACAATGCACTTATGCCAACGTTTTCCAATCCTCAATATATGTTGAAAAGTCATTGGCAAAAAGGATGGCATTGGCCTTCAAAGCGCAAGCCGATTCACGTTGAATCTCTTCAATCTACTCAAAACGGTAGAAGGCGTATATTGAATTTAGGGAACAGCCAGAAGTCGCACGGTGTGAATACGGTGTTTGGGGAACGATATGGATTTCATTTTTGGCGTTCACGAAGAATCAATGCAGTGTGAGCTGGCGCATTCAGTGTTTTCGGTGTCAACCGAGATTTGAAGCGTTTGAGGCCCAATCTTTTAAAATGGAATTTTGTAATTCCAAGATCGTCAGCAAGGTCTCTAATTGCAAATCGACGGTTTGCAAGCACCCAATCTTTACTTTTTTGGACGTGAGCTTCGTCGGTTGAGGTTGGTGGTCGACCAGAGAATTCTTCGTCTTCAACGCGTTCTCCCCCTTCTTTGAACAGATTATACCACTTGTAAACATTTCTTTCCGATATAGGAATGCTCACCGAATGCCTTCTGCAACGTTCTATACGTTTCCGCAAACAAAATTGAATGCAAGTTTTTTCTCAATTGAGTCAGACATTTCAAAAATCGCCGGAATCCGTTTCAGCGTCTCACAAAACCAAGCGTAACTGAAACACTAATGAATATTTTGACGTCAAATTTCACACAGATGTCATGTACAGTGCCAGCAACCTAAAAAAGAAAAAAAATTGAAATTTCATGAGCCTCGGGAATTTTAAATTAAAAATTGGTGTTACTGTTTGGACACAGTGTTATAGAATAGCTGACGTCCAGCAAAAGAAATATGTACATTTTAAGCACAAAGTTGCTGTATGTGTAATTAATGCATTGAATCTTAATAATAGAATCGCTTCTGTAAGATCTTCTTTCATGGTGGATCCAAGACAGCATTTTATGAAGCCTCAGTGCTGAGAAAAGTCTCTCAACACTGAATTCGATTGCTTTAACTGTCTTTGCTGCAGCTTGCATTACGGAAGGAAATCATTGAATAGCTCCCTGAACATTTCAGTTTAACATCAACTCCTTGAATTTTAGAAAAAGGAAAATTGTTTTTATAAAAATGTCGCAACTGCTGACTCCAACATCTTCCAATACTCTTCACTCCAACTCCGGCAATTTATAGCAAAAACTTTCAAGGACATGGGTTCATAGAGATTATAGGGGTTCATACCATTCTCCCATCCTACTTCAACTCAATGAAAGAACATGTTTATAATGTCTCGAAAATAGCATAGGGTTTAAAGTAATATGTTCATACTAATTTAATGAGGAACATAAAATACCTTTTTGTTTCATTTCATGAAATTTTTCAAAATTGCTTTTTATAATTAAAAATGATTTTTTTAACACTATAAAAAACTAATTGATAGAATTATTTTTAAAATTTAACTTATCAATGATTTATAAACGGAAGACACTTACTTTTCTTAAAAAGCTCTGTATTTCAACACTATTTGCTAATCTTGGAGTATAAACAAGAAATTCCTTCCCCAGAGTTCATTCCAAAAGGACTTAATTAAATCGAACGCAAACAGAGAAACGAAAACAACTTGAAATTCACGAGGATTTGTGACGAGGATTCTCAAAGATTTAAGACGCCTACATCGGCCGAGCCATTCGCCATCCAAACAAATACAAGAAAAGCGGATCGAAACATGGGTAAACGTCGGTTGTTTACGAATGTCAAATGAAAACTGCTGTCGCGAAGGAGATTTGGCGGAGGAATTTGTTAGTCAAATATTTCCAGTTTGATCCCGAGGTTTTATTTTGTATCCGTCACCGACAATCCAATACAAATCGGAGATTTCTTTCGGAGCAAGGTCTGTATGAACCGTACTTTGCTATTCAAAAGACGGTCTATTTTAAAACACGATAATACAATTTAAAATTGTACACACATATCAAAGAAAGGTTTTCAATTCCTACAATTAATTCACACTCTCCCTATATATATTTATATACACTGCCCTCCAAAAGTTAAGGAACAACCGGTTTTTTGCGCCTCATTTGCAAATGAATGAATGTGGAAACACCAAATTTGGATGTCATGTGCAAAATACAGTTATATATTGACTGCAACATAGTAGTTTACGTAAGAAAAATGATTTACAATAAAAAAGACCATTCTGGATGGAAAAGACCATTCTTGAAAAAAATAATAATCACAGTTTTATGTGGTAAAATGTCATAGGAACATACAAAAATGAGTTTTAATAAGGGATATGCCCTCCTCTAGATTGAATGCATTGGCGGCATCGACTTTCCATGCTGTCAATTAAGTTGTCGGTTACCGAAATGTGAAGTGAAGGCCAGACAAGGAATAAGCTTTGTTCCAGTTCTCCTAAAGACCTTGGAGTAGGACTTAAAGCAGCAACTTATCTACGAAGATAGTACCTTAGATGCTCTATCGCCTTCAGGTCTGGAAATCGAGCTGGTTACTCCATTCACTCCAAACCAATACCCTGAAGATATTCCTCAACAACTACAGCTTGGTGAGGTTGTGCATTATCATCCATCAGAATGAAAATACAGGTCCTTGTGGCCACCGAGTGAGATCCCTGCCCAAACCATTATTCCACCTCCTCGGTAACTGTGATTTTCAAGTGTTGGATGGATGGTATTTGGTGCTTTGATCCCTCCAGATCAGCAGACATCCTGAATCGCTCACCGGTATGAATCAGGACTCGTCTGTAAAGAGTAGAGGAATCTATCGCTGTCTGGTCCAGGAAACGTGCTCTCTTGCCCAAGATAAGCGGGCCCTTCTCTGTCGTCCTCTGAGGGGGACACGCACAACTGGTCGCTTTGCATAGAGACCTGAATTGTGAAGACGCCTTCGCACCGTACTAGCGGATATTCTTCTCCTTGATGCTACAGAATGGATTGCAACAAGTTGTGGCACAGGAATGCTTCTTCTCCTTCGGGCCGAAAGAGCTATAAGACTGTCTTCTGCAGGTGTTCTGGATAAAGTTAATAATAATAATAATAATAATAATTACATTGTTTGTAAAACTTTTTTTCTTTGTACATTAAAGAAACTTGTTTTCCACATAATTTATGTTCCCGAAACTGTATCCATTGCTTTTCAGAAGGGACTTTCAGGATTGCTTTCCCGAATTTGCGTGTTGTATTGGAGAAAATCAGAAAAACATCCGCCTGTCGATGCTAATCGCTGACGCACGCCTTCACATTCGCCATAAAAACTCCTCGTTCCTAGAAGCTGACCAAATACTGAATTATAATTTTTTTTTTCCTCCTTGCAATTTTCCCAACATTTCTTTTTTTTTTTTTTAATCATGTATGAACATGATGTCGTTCTGGTTAGGGGTTCGTGGCGCAATCCAAAAAATGCAGCAAGCAAATAAATTTGCAAATTTTGGCGGAAAAATGGTACTTTGGGCCCCTTCACTCTTGAAATGCTTCATGAATAACGTTGGTCTTCAGGAATATTCTGCAGAATTTGGCTTTTGCTTGAAGTGTTTTGTAGTATGGGTTTTAATCACTTTTCATGTTTTGGCTTGGGATTTTAAACATTTGCATTTACAACGGCTATAAGTACTCGTAATGAGTTCTTCTTCTTGAAGTTTGATATTTATCCCTTTTGGCATTTTCCCATGCCTATTGAGCTGTAGAGTGCTTTTTATTGTATTTGGAATACTTCATTCTTCATTTACGAAGACATTTATCTTACTTTTATATATATTTTTAGTAATTCTTGAACAATTCATTCTTCATGAAGCTCTAGATCTATTCAACATTGCTGTATTCATGTGGCTATTGAATTTGGCCATTCTTGTAGTATTCCAATCTTCCTGTATCTTCCTATATCTCGTGCATTATTAAACATTGCCATATTAGCGAGTTTATTCATCATGATAAGTTGAAATTTGCAGAGCAGATTTCAGTTGTTTTTTTTTATTTGTGCTACAATATCATTCATTATATTCAGTTAAAATAAAAATAAATATTTTCTCAATCAATCATTATTAAGGCTAATTGTTCTTGTAAAATTTGAAATAGTTTGGATATTTATGTTTCAGTTTTTTTTTTCTGTATTAGGGAAAGAAGGATTAAAAGTATTTTCTGAAATAAAGATGGAATTCACATATTATTGTAACAATTTTGAACAAAGAATAAAAAGATATATGCTTATTTTCTACTAGTGTCGGTCCGCTAGTCGTTTTGCTGAACTATCCTAATGCATTTTGATTTCTAAGATTAATTATTCGTTTTTAATTATATTATACTTACATTTCTACGTTTTATAATTTTAAGTTTTAGGAAGTACAATAGAAAGAGATATCTTTTGCTTTCTATACGTGGACATTCGGTAATTTAGGATGATCAAGTTATTTATCGCAGTTGGCGAAGAAAATGTTCGCCAATTTTGGTCCAGCCCCCTATGTGCAATTATCTTCCATATATTACAGTAAATTTTATATTTAAGTCCTACAGAAAATTTAGATCAAACAGAACTTCTTAATTCACATCTAATACATGACTAAATCATGAATTAATAAAAAACAAGTAATATAAAAAAAAATTAAGTCAATTCCTACTTTTTTTTTCACTCTATTGCAGAAAGTCCTTTATAAATAATTTTCATTCATTTTTTTTAGTTTATCTGGCGCCATCTATGGGTAGATATATGCAACTTAAATCTAAAAAAAGCTAAAATTAATTAATTAAATTTAATTACTGAATTAATATTTGAAAAAACTGTATTAACACCAAGTGTCATCCACTACAGGTTTCAAAAAAATGTATTTGAACTTGAATGGATGAATAAATGTGAATGATGAATGTGTAAATGTAAACGATTGAAAATTTGAACAAGATATATATAGGGAGAGTGTGAGCTAATAGAAGGAATTGAAAAAAACGTTGAAAGAAAAAGTAAAATAAGTGCACTTTCTTTTTTTCTCTGTATTGAAATATTTTTTTTTTCGTGATGGACATTATATTTATATTTATTATAATAATGAGTAAGAAATGCGATTTTTAAATTATTTTTCTTCATTAGCAGCCATAAGTAAGGCACTAATTACTTGTCTTAACTATATGCCACAATTTTAAATTTTTTTTCTCACTCATTGTCACGTATTATTAAAAAGACTAATCAAGCATTTGATTGTAAAAAAATCACTAATAAAGATAATTAATTTATTAAATGAAGATTTGAATCCTGTATACTGGTTGCTTCATTTCTGAATTTCGCAATAAAGATAGTTTTATTCAGCACAATTAAAAAGAAAACAGTATCTTAAATCCAGAATAAAGCGAAATATACATGTTGAGAACTTTAACTGTATTTCCACCTACGCAACCATGTTTCTTCCTACGCACTGCAAAAGCTCGCCTTGCGTTGTGCAGGAGAAATCGTCAGCAGGCATCCAGACTCTCGCCAGAGAGGACGTACGGCAAAACAGGCGCTGCCGTTAGTTAAGAGCTCTCATTCCGAGAGCTAGAATTGGAATCTTCAACAAAAGTATAATTAGATGTTTTAAATGAGATATATGTTGTGTATTAAGTGATCGTGCTTGTGTGCTCGTGCCCAGTGTGGGTTAAGGCCGTCTACCTACTGGTAGATTTCGAGACGAGAAAAGTTTTTCTTTTTACGGGATAGGGTTGTCAGCCCAACGTCCAAAGTTCGTCAGTTATATATGACCAGGACCTACGGTTTCAAGTGGTTTCCGAAACACTACAAACATCCATGGCACCACCAGGACTGGAACCCTAAAGCTGTGGCACCGAGCGCCAGAGCGCTAGTAAAAAAAGGTATTTTAAATAAATTAAAATTGTGATATTTTAATTGTAAATTGTTAATGTAATTGTTACAATTACATTTAATACAGTTAAAATTGTAAAAAAAAAATTAAAATTATTTTCATTATTATTTTAATTAAACAAGGTAGTGATAAAGCAACTAAAATGATGAAATACTGAATCCTCCTCCGCAATGTGTTCCCAAATTATTCGCTGTCCAAATATTTGCACCACTTCACGGTAAAACTCATGTTACGCATGCGCGGCTCCTGGCGTTCAAAATGAAATTTTAATTGCGATTAAGAGATGAGAAAGGCATTATTCAAAATGCAGAAGGGGCCTCGGCAATGTGCAAAGTCGTTCAAATGCAGAAATCGTGGCAATTATTAACCCGGAAGACTTGGCGCATCCTAATGAGTTGGCGCGCCTCTGCGCCCTTCAAAGCATGCCAAACCCTGATTATTCCCATTCAGTGGAAATTCCAATTGTTAATTGGACTCATTGAGACGTTGGACTCTCCACATTCACCAACTCATGAAACCGGAATGGAGTGCTATGGATGGATTTTTATTCCTTGTGATGATGTATCTGCTAAAATTTGAATATGCATTTCAATAACTCCATTGGATAAGTAGCAATGCTTTTATGGAAATGCAGCACAATTTCAAAAGCATTGCCAGTCTACCCTATTCTAGTGACAGCACCCGAAACGGCTTGGAAGATAGCAGCTTTTGACTGTTGACGATGTACTCTGGTTAAATTTCAATATGCATTTAAATAATTCAACAGCGAATTATTTAATTGCATAGTGCAAATGCATATTCATAATGACTTCAGATGGACAAATAACAATATTTTTTTTTTCAAATGCAGGTTCTCCTAAAGCATTATTCACTGTACAAAATTCTAGCAATAGCATATGAAATGGTATAATGGATAGTATGTTGGATGGTGTACTTTTTTTTTTTTTTTTTTTTTTTTTTTTGTTCTAATGCAGTTGACAAACACTTAGACAGTTATCTTGGATGCCTTAAGGCAAGCGCTGCACCGAAGTTACTCACTTAGCGCAACCCAGGAGGTGCGTGCAGCTTGAAGATAAGCTATGGACGCGGACACAACGCTTTACGATCCTGTTAGACGGGACCTACGGTTTAGAGTGGATTCCGAACCACTACAAACATCCATGGCACCACATGGACTCGAACCCGAAACCTGTGATACCGAGCGCCAGAGCGCTAGCCACTCGTCCATTCAGGCCTCGGATGGTGTTTAAAACGTTGATTTCAACAGTTACCAAAATATGCTTATGTTCGATACTAGGTACGATGTATCAGTAAGCTGAAAAGTCTTATCAGTTGTGTTCGACAAGGAAGAAAGTACAAATACAAAATTTACCTTTCTCGTAAACATTATATGAGCAAATGTAATGCAAAGACGTCCCGTGGTTTACCTTGGATAAGGCTGAATCTGCTAAATATTTATTAATTCAGTGATGAATGACCTCACGTTAAAGTTCCAGGTAGTTGAAAACAACTAAACTTTCACCTATTCTTAAGTCAGAACAATTTTAGTTTGTTAAAAGAGTGATGTGGGGCCTGATGGATGAGTGACTAGCACTCTGGCTTTCAGTGTTATAGGTTTCGGATTCGAGTCCCGATAGTGTCATGGATATTTGTAGTGGTTCATAATCCATTTTAAACTGTAGATCTTGGTCTTATAGGACTGTTGGGCTTAGGGCTGACAAACTTACACCGCAAAATTATTTTGATCGAATCAATCTTCTTCATTCCAATTAAATTTACTAAGAATTTGTACTTATTACACAAATTTCATCAACATCCAACCTTTCCGCACAACATTGTTCGAGGCAGGATCATCCTTCAATTTTAATAGCGTTCATGTCCAAAACATTTTCCGTCGACATAGCTCAATGGAGTCATTAACTAAAGTGGTCTTAATTCTGTCGCTCACCGAATCTGCGTCAGAGCTTCATGGTTGGTTAGCGAAATTTAAATAAAATTGATTAATGATTTCAATAACGACATTAGATATTTTTTTCCGAAAGGTTTCGACTCGATTAGATCCAAAGCACTTTGGATGTGAAACTTTTTAATAAAAGAATCGGTATCCAAAGTTTTGATACTACTTTGCATTTTGTTTCGTGAAAATGCATCACATAAGTTTCAGAGTGGTAATTCATTATTTAGACGTTGAAAATGGTTCATACTTTTTAATAGTTTCTAAAGAATGCTCAGAAAAGTGAGTTCCTTCAATAAATTTGATGAAGCGGGATCAAATTGAGCAATTCAATTAAAAGGACGAGTGTCCTGATAGCCGAGTGGCTAGCTCTCTGGCGCTCGGTAAAGCAGGTTTCGGGGCCTAGTCCCGGCGGTGCCAGGGATGTGTATAATGGTTCGGTATGCAGTTTAAACTGTAGTTTCTGGTCTAATAAGTTTGTAGAGCATTGTGAGGTAGTGTTACTCGCGTCTGTATCCTATCTTCGAGCTACACGTGACCCTGGGTAGTGCTGAGTGAGTAACAGTAGTGCAGCCCTTGCTTATGGCATAACGATTAACTGTCTCTGTGTTGCCAGCTGCATTAGAACATCAACAATTAAAATGAATTTCAAAAAAAAAAAAACATTTTTTTACTGAAATTCTTAAACGACTGTAAATTTTATCAAAAAAATAAAACGAAACGGTGTTACTTGATTTGAATCGTACGTCTAGATAAAAGGTGGGAAAATATTCAGTTCAGTGGATACACACTTAATCATGTCGTATCTGTTGTTATATTATTGTTGTGCTTAATCCTCAGTGTCCGGTAGCGAGGCACGAATACCCCACTACTCTATTACTCATCTATGTACCCCACTACTCTCATATTCATCTACTCTTTCGTTCACCGTATGTGATGTGTTCATGGATTTTATTAAATAAAATTGCTATCGTAGAAGTGGCGCAGGGTGTCTTGTATGTAAATTATTGTAAATAAATTACTGTAAATAAGAAGATTGGAGTGTTTCCGTCCACCTGACACAACTAGTCGCTAGCAAGCGACAACAGATTTGCCAGCTGAATCCAAATGAGTTCATGAAAGAACTAGAAGATCGAATGAATGTCGTAGATGAGAACTTAGCTAATAAGAAACTGCCACTCTGTAACAATTTTTTGTTGGATTATTAATTAAATTTTAGCGCTCTGGCGCTCGGTGTCATAGGTTTTAGTTTCGAATCCCGCCGGGCCATGAAAGTTTGTAGTGGTTCGCAATTAACTTTAAGCAGTAGGCCCCTGTCTAATATGACTGTAGAGAGTTGGGAGTAAGGCTGGCAATTCTACCTTGTAAGAAGAAAAAAAAAATTACTGCTTTGGAATCTGCCAGTAGGCAGATGACCTTGCCCACCATGGGACCGTTGCGCCAATGAATAAAATGAAGATCTGCAGCTGAAAGGAATGGAGGGAATGAAGCCAAATTTCATACACAGACTACAGAGAGGATGGAAATGAATTCTACTACAAAAAGATTAATTCCAAAAGTCGCTATTGATTCTGGCGCTGTAGTCACGTACTTGTTTTGGAAATTGGCACAATTTCGGAAGATGATAGAGTTTTCCATTATTGTCCTACGGAATAGATATTGATATCAATATAATTATTTATTGATATTGTTGACATCAATATAAAATTTATCACAGATACAATTGGCAAATGTTAAAAAAAAATTAAAAATGACTTTGATTTTATATCTGTAATGAGTAAAATCTGCTAATTTGTGCCGCATAGTTACGAAGCTAGATCCAGATAAAGAGTTTATGCCACAATGTGAGTTCAGAGACGACAGTTATGGACAGTGCCAGAGATTTATTTTATTATTAATTGAAGTTAACTGATGTAATATAGTGATTATCTGTTGTTTCATGTAATTGCAGGAGTTATTGAACATTAGCATATTTCTGCGGCTGAAAAACCTGACTGATGTTTTTGCAACGTCCTATTTCCAATTTGAGAAATCTGGCACAAAATGTTGTTAGCTCTTTTGATTCAACTGAACCTGCGAATCGTTTTTTTCTAAAAGGAACTTGACCCAACACAAAACGCGCTCAAACATAACGGACGCTCACCTGCAACACCCATTACGATGTGCAAAGACCCAAATGGAGATCGATTTGCAAAAGCTAAGTGAAAGAGTGGAGAAACACATATTGCACTATTAAAATAAATATTTTTTAATGATTTCATTTTTTTTATTTCGTTTATATGTATATATTTTTTATATTTCATTTTTAGTGTTAAACAATTCTTTACAATGCGCGTTTCATAGCATTATTATTATATTATCTATGTTTGCATGTAAGAATAATAGTAAACACAAAAATAATAACTCATTATGCTTCAATTTTTCCCTCCAAAAAGAGGTATATAGTGGGTCTCTATCTAATAGGGGGATATATAATATTCTATGCGCCTCACGGAGTTTTGATGCATTTCCAAAGTGGCCGGCAAGATCATTTGGGTTGGCCACCCCTGATCTCAGTTGAAAACTGCCTAAATTAAAACAAAAAATTATTAATTAATCATTTTTAATAAATTACTAGGCACTAATCAATTCATTGATACGGCATATGAAATCATCTACCTACCTACTATCAGAACTCTGTTTTACATTTTACATTCCTCGAGATCATCGTTAACGTGAAAAGTGTTTTCTCGACATTCATGTACTCTTGTATCGTCCGGTATTAGTGTACCGTCAACAATTCCCACCATTGACGTTTATGCAGAGACTCCCGAGTAATCCTTTCTCTGCTATTGTGCTCCTAATCAGCATGCTCCGGGCTTCCTGGATTTCGATGTGACACCCCCTACCTCTCGTGCTGCTTATTATGAACGGTATTGTCCTGTGTCCTCTCCACCCTCGCAACCTACTGATGATCCCGTGAGGATACACTCGAAAAGGTTTATTTCCCCCGCCTACTTTCATGATTTTCTCAAACAGCCCTTCAGAAACAATGCGAATGCATTTATTGCTTCATTAGCATTATCTTCGCAGCAGATAATGGAAGAACAAAACATCGAACAGGGCCAATTAAAACTGCATTTTAAAGTGTGATATTTTTTTATAGATAGGCCTACTCATTAAGAACATAATACAAAAAATAAGTGACTGATTCTTACGTTATTTTATTCTAAGTGGTAGAAATACTTACTACTGTGCCCAAAAAGTAAGACCCATTATTTTTTTTTTCAAAAACTCTTTATTTATACTTCCAAATTTATTTCATCGCCTTCAAAGGAATCCCCTCCAGACACTACGCGCTTATGCAAACTTTTTTCCCCATCCTCAATGCATGACAAAAACTGGTCGGCAGCGATGGCTTTCGAAGCACGCTGGCGATTCACGTTGAATCTCTTCAATCGACTCCAAACGGTGTCCCCGGGATGGTATTTCGAGTTTAGGGAACAGCCAGAAGTCGCACGGTGTGAACACGATGGTTGTGAAACGATATAGGTTTCATTTTTGAGGAAAAGTCGAGAAGAATCAATGCAGTGTGAGCTGGCGAATTCAGTGTTTTCGGTACCCATCGAGGTAAGGCCCAAAATGGCAAAATTCCCGTTGACAGTAAGGCCCAATGTTTTTACTTTTTTGGCACAGTAGTAAAAATAAAATACTAATGTTTTCAAGACAGTCATCTGACTTTAAACCATAGCTATGAATCGCTGAATTCGAAATGCATGAATTAGAATAATTTTTTACAAACTAAATCGGCCACGTTTACGTAACACATCATCCAATATTAAAGAGAAAACATAATTTGTTTTTGGATGAAAAATAAAGTATTTAAGAAAAGAAACTGTTAATTAAGCTCACGACAGTTGCAGATGGCAACGAAAAATGAATTCTCTCCGAAACAACAGAAAAGGCATTCTTCACATTTTCGCAAAAAAAAAAAAAAAAAAATTAAAGCGTTAAAAATCCAAATTGAGGAACTTGAGGATTTTGCTTTTAAAAGAAAATTGCTTTTGTTCTCTGCGAGCTACGCAGTCATGTAGAGATGCAAAATGCAGACAATGACATCTTCATCTTGGGTTTTTTTTTTTTTTTTTTTTTTTTTGTAAATATCGTGCTCAATTTTATTCGTGTTGTAAAGTAAAATGTGTGCAATTAAATGAAATCTGGGGTCAGTCATGACAGACACAACCGTTCGATTGTTCCCTTCTGCTTACTGGTTGTGATCGTTGTTGATTAGCACTGGCTTAGAAAATACTTTCTTTACATTTTTTTAAATATTTTACATATTAATATCGGGTTGGTGCATAATTAACAGCCATTTCTTTGACGTGCTATATTTTAATAAAAATGTACAATATTTTATAAATTTATGAATCAAAATGTCCTTCTACTTTTAGGTTATAAGAATGCGTGTCGATAATCATACTCATATTCGTCATATTATGCTGTACCACTTTGAGAAAGGATAGAAAGCATCGCATTCATTTCGCGATCTCAACGAACTTTCCGGTGAGGGCACAATCAGCAGGGAATGTTTCAAATCTGGCGACACTACCTTGGAAGATAAGGCAGGAAGAGGTCGACCATCGCAGTTCGACGACCAGGCACTTTTGGCAGCCGTGGAAGGGGACGAACGCTTGACAACTCGAATGCTTGCCGACAACTTCAATATGACCATTCAACCATCGTTCGGCATCTCAAAAAGTTTGAAAAGGTATTTAAATAGGCTGGATGGATCCCCCACGAACTCAGCGACTACGATAAAGCCGAATGTGTCCGAATTTTCTCCGATTTGCTTCTAGATCTTTCTTCCTTGATCTTGTCTCTAGGGTTGAATCGTGGCTTCTCTTCAAAATCCTCAAAAGAATGAAGGTCTGCGTTTCGCCATTAGTTTCACCAAAAGGAATAACAAAGGAGGTCCATTGTAAGAAGGAAATGTGGTGGGTTTGGTGGGACAGAAACTGAACCATATTCATTGAGAAATCATCTTAAACGGGATTTGTTATTTGTGGAACCCAACCCAAAAATGAGTATGAGTATGATTGTCGACACGCATTTTTATAACCTAAGACTAGAAGGACATTTTCATTCATAAATTTATAAAAATTGAAAATTTTTATTAAAATATAGCACATCAAAGAAACGCCTGATAATTATGCACCAGCCTAATAGTATGCCAATGCTTCGTGTTTCATAATTTGAATCGGTACTCTCCAGATTTAAAGCTAGGCCATTGATGGCTAGGCCTCCGATGTGTATAAAAAAAATCCTCTGCACCAGTAATCGCTGACTGTGAAGAATATGCAGAAAAGGAGCATCTTTTTTTTAAAGATTATTAAAAAAAACAAGTAATATAATAAAAAAAAAATTTAAGTCAATTCCTACTTTTTTTTCACTGTATTGCAAATAGTTCTTTATTTATAAAGAAATATCTGCAATATAAATAATAGTGAATTTAGCAGTGAAAAAAAAAATAATAATAGTGGAAATAAATTTGAGTAATAATAGTGAAAAAAAATTTTATTTATATTTTCCTCTTACATCTGGTGCCATCTATTGGTAAACAACTTAAATCTAAATAATAACTAAAGTTAATTAATTAAATTTAACGAATGAATTAATGTTTGAAAAGACTGTATTAACATCCAATGTCCTCCACTGCCAGTTCAAAAAAAAAAATGTTCTGGAACTTGAGTGGATGAATAAAAAGTATTTTAGGAACGATTGAAAATTTGAACAGGATATATATAGGGAGAGTGTGAACTAATGTTAATAGTCAACTATGAAAAATATGCAAAAAATGCACATCTCATTTTAAAGCTTATTAAAAAAACAAAGGGGAAAAATAATCAAACATTATCGGATAAAAAAAGCGGATTTTTCTCCCTCCTCGTATGAAGTCCCGATGCACTTGAAGTGAGGCAGACGCGATTGAATCTTCCGATAGATTTCATCTGTAAGCGGTGCGCGCGGTGCATTAAGAGTCATTTTATTCAAATGCGCCGTTTTCGTGAGTGCTTCCTGCTGCCTTGAAGCATCGATCACACTTTTCCCAAAGATTCTCCTTTTTTTTTTTTTTTTTTTTTTTTCTTTTGCATCCACTGCATTGATGCATCTACGCTAAACATCCACTAAGCAAACACATTTATCAAGATTCCGCATTTTTTGGTTTTTTCTTTTTCAAGCCAAAAACATATTTTTCTGTTCTTTTTTATATTACTTGTTCTGAGTAGGATAGATACGAAATATTCAATACGTAAATGAACGATTTTCTCTTAGTTTTTCTTCTTTTTTTTTCATTCTTCAGGAGTTTCATATTCACGTAAAAGAACTATTTTTTTTTCCAATGCGTCATCTTTTTTCTTTCATTTTTTTTCCTTCAAGAAATATCGGAAGGGAAAGCAAATTCCCGTCGACAGTCATAAACAAAAAAAAAAAATAAGAAGAAAGAGACATCCATTTTTTTTTTATACTTGAAGTCACAAATAATATAAATCAATGCAAAAATAAGAAAAATTGACTGAATATAATCAATGAATTAGAATGGAATGAAATTGATTGAATATAATCAATTAATTAGAATGAAAAAAAAAATTGATTGAATATAATCAATCAATTAAAATGAAAAAAAATTGATTGAATATAATCAATGAATTAAAATATAATCAAAGAAAAATGAAAAAAAAAATTGATTGAATATAATCAATGAATTAGAATGAAAAAAAATTGATTGAATATAATCAATGAATTAGAATGAAAAAAAATTGATTGAATATAATCAATGAATTAGAATGAAAAAAAAATTGATTGAATATAATCAATGAATTAGAATGAAAAAAAAAATGATTGAATATAATCAATGAATTAGAATGAAAAAAAAAAATTGATTGAATATAATCAATGAATTAGAATGAAAAAAAAATTGATTGAATATAATCAATGAATTAGAATGAAAAAAAAAATTGATTGAATATAATCAATGAATTAGAATGAAAAAAAATTGATTGAATATAATCAATGAATTGAATGAAAAAAAAAATGATTGAATATAATCAATGAATTAGAATGAAAAAAAAAAAAAATTGATTGAATATAATCAATGAATTAGAATGAAAAAAAATGATTGAATATAATCAATGAATTAGAAAAAAATTGAAAATATAATCAATGAATTAGAATGAAAAAAATTGATTGAATATAATCAAAAAATTAGAATGAAAAAAAATTGATTGAATATAATCAATGAATTAGAATGAAAAAAAAAAAAGATTGAATATAATCAATGAATTAGAATGAAAAAAAATTGATTGAATATAATCAATGAATTAGAATGAAAAAAATTGATTGAATATAATCAATGAATTAGAATGAAAAAAAATTGATTGAATATAATCAATGAATTAGAATGAAAAAAAAAATTGATTGAATATAATCAATGAATTAGAATGAAAAAAAATTGATTGAATATAATCAATGAATTAGAATGAAAAAAAAATATAATTGATTGAATATAATCAATGAATTAGAATGAAAAAAAAAATTGATTGAATATAATCAATGAATTAGAATGAAAAAAATTGATTGAATATAATCAATGAATTAGAATGAAAAAACAATTTAGAATGAAAAAAAATTGATTGAATATAATCAATGAATTAGAATGAAAAAAAATTGATTGAATATAATCAATGAATTAGAATGAAAAAAAATTGATTGAATATAATCAATGAATTAGAATGAAAAAAATTGATTGAATATAATCAATGAATTAGAATGAAAAAAAATAATGATTGAATATAATCAATGAATTAGAATGAAAAAAAAAAAAAATTGATTGAATATAATCAATGAATTAGAATGAAAAAAAAATTGATTGAAATATAATCAATGAATTAGAATGAAAAAAAAAAAAAATGATTGAATATAATCAATGAATTAGAATGAAAAAAAATTGATTGAATATAATCAATGAATTAGAATGAAAAAAAATTGATTGAATATAATCAATGAATTAGAATGAAAAAAAATTGATTGAATATAATCAATGAATTAGAATGAAAAAAATATAAAATTGATTGAATATAATCAATGAATTAATAAAAAAATGAATGAATCAAAAAAAAAAATGATTGAATATAATCAATGAATTAGAATGAAAAAAAATTGATTGAATATAATCAATGAATTAGAATGAAAAAAAAAATGATTGAATATAATCAATGAATTAGAATGAAAAAAATTGATTGATTGAATATAATCAATGAATTAATCAATGAAAAATGAAAAAAAATTGATTGAATATAATCAATGAATTAGAATGAAAAAAATTGATTGAATATAATCAATGAATTAGAATATAAAAAAATTAGAATGAAAAACAATTGATTGAATATAATCAATGAATTAGAATGAAAAAAAATTGATTGAATATAATCAATGAATTAGAATGAAAAAAAATTGATTGAATATAATCAATGAATTAGAATGAAAAAAAAATGATTGAATATAATTAGAATGAATTAGAATGAAAAAAAAAAAAAATGATTGAATATAATCAATGAATTAGAATGAAAAAAAAAAAAATTGATTGAATATAATCAATGAATTAGAATGAAAAAAAATTGATTGAATATAATCAATGAATTAGAATGAAAAAAAAAAAAAAAATGATTGAATATAATCAATGAATTAGAATGAAAAAAAATTGATTGAATATAATCAATGAATTAGAATGAAAAAAAATTGATTGAATATAATCAATGAATTAGAATGAAAAAAATTGATTGAATATAATCAATGAATTAGAATGAAAAAAAAATGATTGAATATAATCAATGAATTAGAATGAAAAAAATTGATTGAATATAATCAATGAATTAGAATGAAAAAAAATTGATTGAATATAATCAATGAATTAGAATGAAAAAAATTGATTGAATATAATCAATGAATTAGAATGAAAAAAAAATTGATTGAATATAATCAATGAATTAGAATGAAAAAAATTGATTGAATATAATCAATGAATTAGAATGAAAAAAAAAATTGAATATGATTGAATATAATCAATGAATTAGAATGAAAAAATTGATTGAATATAATCAATGAATTAGAATGAAAAAAAAATATAATTGAATATAATCAATGAAAAATTATTGAATATAAAAAATTAGAATGAAAAAAAAATTGATTGAATATAATCAATGAATTAGAATGAAAAAAATTGATTGAATATAATCAATGAATTAGAATGAAAAAAATTGATTGAATATAATCAATGAATTAGAATGAAAAAAATTTATTGAATATAATCAAACCTTCAAAAATGAATGCAAAACAGTTCGTATACGAAATTGCTTCCCCAAAATAAGTAAGATTTTGAATTAAACGAAATATTATGAAGCGTATAATCTTAACACTATACTATTCGGATAAGCAATGTTATTTATTATACAATTAGTTCAAAAAACTAAAAGACGGATTTTTTCAACTCGAAGGAGATCATTAAGAACTAAATCAATAAAAAAAAGGTAAAAGCAATATTTGTCTTTTATTTTTTCCTTGCTGGTGAGTAAAATTACGAACTTGCAGTTAAAACAACTAATATTGAAAAAATTTTTAAATTCAATTCCTATTTTTTTTTTCACTATAAAGTTGAAGTTTTCCTCTTACATCTGGCGCCATCTTACATGCAACTTAAATGTAAAAAAAACCTAAAATGAATTCATTCAATTTAATGAATTAATAATATTTGATAAAAACTGTATTCACATCCAGTGCCATCCACTACAAGTTCAAAAAAAAATGTATTTGTACTGGTGTGGATGAATCAAAAGTATTTTATGAACGATTGAAAATTTGAACACGATATATATATAGGGAGAGTGTGAACTAATAGCAGGAATTGAATAATCGCTTGTACCAGTAATCGTCAACTGTGAAGAATATGCACAAAATGCGCATCTTTATTTAAAGCTTATTAAAAAAAAAAAAAAAAAAAGACCAGGGAGAAAATACAAACATTATCGGATAAAAAAGCGATTTTTTCTTCCTCCTCGCGAAGTCCTAGTGCACTTGAACTGAGACAGGCGCGATTGAATCTTCCGATAAATCTCATCTCTAAGCGGTGCGCGCGGAGCATTAAGCGATATTTTATTCAAATGCGCCCTTTTCGTGAGTGCTTCCTGCTTAGTTGACGCATCGATCATACTTTTCGAAAAGATTCTTCTCCTTTTTTTTATTTATGTGCTTTTTTGCATCCACTGTATTGATGCATCTGCGCTAAACATCCACTAAGCAAACACATTTATCTAGATTCCGCATTTTTTTTTTTTTCTTTTTTTTTTTTTTTTTTTTTTTTTTTTTCAAGCCAAAAAATTTTTCTATTCTTTACTTTTTTTTTTACACTACCTGTTCTCAGTATGATAGATACGAAATATTCAATACATAAACGAACAATTTTCTCTTAGTTTCTTTTTTTTTTTTTTTTTTTTTTTTCTTCAGAAGTTTCATATTCATGTAAAAGAACTTTTTTTTTCCAATGCGTTGTCTTTTTTTGGATGTGAAAGCAAATTCCCGTTGACAGTCATGAGCAAAAAGAGCGAAAAAGAAAGAAAGAGACATCCATTTTTGTTTTTGAACTTTTTCTGGAAAACAATGTTTGCTGTCATTTTATTAGAACTATTTTCTGTATCACCTTTTTTTCCTCTTTCTATTGTTCGATTCCCATTAAAGTTGTAAAACCATGTTCTAAAATTTTTATATGAAACAATCAAAATCAAAAACAGGAAAAATACAAATTTGTTTCCTGACATCAATTCACTTAACACACTAGATTTTGACTTTAGTTTTGTATGTGTAATATGCTTCTCATATTTTCAATATAAGAATACTTTTTATTATCCAATACTGGGGTATTTTTTTACTAATGAATAAGTATTATCTACAGTAAAATAATTATTAAATAAAAATATAATAATATTTTCAAATTAGTTATTATTTAAAATTGAATTGAATCAACGAATAAACAAATCATTCTGAAAATAACCTATCACAGTTTTTCTTGATCCGATAGTTTGGGTTTTGGGACCTGAATGGCCGCGTGTCTTGCGCTCGGTAAAACAGGTTTCAGGTTCGAGTACCGGTTGTGCCATAGTTGTTTGTAGTGGTTCAGAATCCACTTTAAACCTTAGGCCCCGGTCTAACAAGATCGTAGATCGTTGCAGAGGTACTGTTACTCTGCGTCCGCAGTTTATCTTTAAGCTACACCCCCTGGGTAAGGCTAAGTGTGTAACGTCGGTGCAACGCATGCCGTAAGTCATCGAAGACAAATGTCTAGGTGTTTGCAGCTGCATTAGAAAAAAAAGTTAACAACAAATCATTTATAGTCAAAATCCTAATGTTTTGAATTGTATCTAAGGGGTATATTGGGATGTGAAGCAACAAGGACTATAACTTTCTAATCACTATATAGGAACAGTTCTTTTTTACCTATTTAATACGTCACTCTCCACGATCGTGTTAGACCGGCACGTACGGTTTAACGTGGATTCCAAACCTCTACAAACATCCATGGCACCGCCGGTACACGAAACCAAAACCTGCGGTTCCGAGCGCCAAGAATGTTTGTAGGTTCCGGTATAACATGATCGAAAAGCGTTGCGAGGGTATTGTTACTCCGCGTCCGTAGCTTATCTTTAAGCTACACGGACTCCCTGTTTAATGCTAAATGTGTAATGTCGGTGCAGCTCTTGCCTTAAGGCATCCAAGACAACTTTCAATGTGTTTGCAGCTGCATTAGAAAAAAAAGTTAACAACAAATCATTTATAATCAAAATAGTAATGGTTTTAAAGCAGTCATCTGGCTTTCAACTATAACAAGGAATCACTGAAATCGAAATTCCAAAAGTAAATACATAAATTAGAACAATTTTTCAACAACTCAATTGCCAAGTTTACGTAACGCATCACTCAAAATTAAATATAAAACATGTTGTGTGTTTATTTATCAAACACCTAACTTCTTTTTTTGGTGAAACCTAAATTACTTAAGAAAAAAAACTGTTAATAAAATTCACGACAGTTGCAGCCGGCAACGAAAAGTGAATTCTCTCGAAAGAACAGAAAAAGCATTATTCACATTTTGGTAAAAAATAAATAAATAAAAATAAAGCAATAAAAAAGCAAAATGGAGGAACATCAGAATTTTGCATTTAAAAGAAAATTGCTTTTTTTCTCCAACTTCCAAAATTTTTTTGAACGGATAGTAATTTTTTTATGTGTTAATTGAAAACAGCAAAACACAGTATTGCAAAAATGTATAAAACGAAACTAAAAGTAGCTTTAATAATTCCGGGAGAAACCTTCCGAAGAAAGGAAAATAAATTCTATGCAAATTGATAGAAGAATTACAATAAATTAAAATCGGTAAAAAAAAAAAAAAAATTGTTGTTTTTTTTTTCTTCTTATATGTGGTTTTTGTTTGTGATTCGTTTTATATTACATTTTTTTCTTTTATAACTTACTGTAGAATCTTTCAAATGTTTTTAAGAACATTTACAGTTTTTTTTTTTTTTTTTTTTAATCTCTTGCAAAATTTGCATTTTCTATTTAGTTCAAAAACGGCATTTTCTATTTGTAGAAAAAGATGAATCATTTCTTCGGCTGATTTTGACTTTGTTAAAAAGAAAAGAAATTGATTGAATATAATCAATGATTTAGAATGAAAAAAAAATGATTGAATATAATCAAACCTTCAAAAATGAATGCAAAACAGTTCGTATACGAAATTGCTTCCTCAAAACAAGTAAGATTTTCAATTAAAAGAAATATTATAAAGCGCATAATCTTAGCACTATATTATTCGGATAAGCAATGTTATTTATTATATAATTAGTTAAAAAAACTAAAATATGGATTTTTTCAACTCGAAGAAGATTATTAAGAACTAAATCAATAAACAAAATATAAAAGCAATATTTGTCTTTAATTTTTTCGTTGCTGGTGTGTAAAATTACGTACTTGCAGTTGAAACAAATAATATAAAAAAAAATGTTTTAAGTCAAGTCTAATTTTTTTTTCACTATAAAATTGAAATTTTCCTTTTACATCTGGCGCCATCTATAGGTAGATACATGCAACTTAAATCTAAAAAAAAAATAAAATTAAATAATTAATTTGTTATTTTTAAAAAAAATTATATTAGCATCCGGTGTTCTCCACTACGAGCTTAAAAAAAATGTATTTGTACTTGAGGGGATGAATAAATGGTATTTTATTAAAGAATGAAAATTTGAACAAGATATATATAGGGAGAGTGTCAGCTAATAGAAGGAATTTGATAAATAGCGAAGATATTTCATTTGTGTTTAGTTCTGTAAGCAAACATAGAAAAAATGCGCATCTTTTTTTAAAGCTTATTTAAAAAAAGAAAGGAGGAAAAATACAAACATTATCGGATAAAAAAAAGCATTTTTTCAAGTCCTAATGCACTTGAATTGAGGTAGACGCGATTGAATCTTCCGATAGATATCATCTCTAAGCGGTGCGCGCGAAGCATTAAACGATATTTTATTCAAATGCGCCATTTTCGTGAGTGCTTCCTGCTTAGTTGACGCATCGATCATACTTTTCGAAAAGATTCTTCTCCTTTTTTTTATTTATGTGCTTTTTTGCATCCACTGTATTGATGCATCTGCGCTAAACATCCACTAAGCAAACACATTTATCTGGATTCCGCATTTTTTTGTTTTTTTTTTTCCTTTTCTTTTTTTTTTTTTTTTTTTTTTTTTTCAAGCCAAAAACATATTTTTCTATTCTTTACTTTTTTTTATATATTACTTGTTCTCAGTATGATAGATACGAAATATTCAATACATAAACGATCGCTTTTCTCTTAGTTTCTGTTCGTTTTTTATTATTATTTTTTTTTTTTCTTTTTCATTTTTCAGGAGTTTCATATTCAGGTAAAAGAACTTTTTTTTTCCAATGCGTCATCTTTTTTTTTTTCTTTTTTTTTCTCCCAAGAAATATCGGAAGTGAAAGAAAATTCTCGTTGACAGTCCTGAACAAAAAAATTAATGAAAGAGACGTCCATTTTTGTTTTGATACTCGAAGTCAGAAAAATCATTTCCTAACTTTTTCTGGAAAAGAATGTTTGCTGTCATTTTATTAGAACAATTTCCTGCGTCGCCTTTTTTTCCCTCTTCTATCGTTCGATTCCCATTAAAGTTGTAAAACCATGTTCTAAAATTTTTATATGGAACAATCAAAACCAAAAACGGGAAAAATACAAATTTGTTTCTTGACATACATTCACTAAACACACTAAATTTTGACTTTAGTTTTGTATGCGTAATTCTATTCTCATATTTTTATTATGATAATAGTTTTTATTATCCAATACTGGGATATTTTTTTTTACTAATAAATAAGTATCTTCTTCAGTAAAATAATTATTAAATAAAAATAGAATAATATTTTCAAATAAATCAATATTTAATTGAATTATTAGTTATTATTGAAATTGAATTGAATCTACGAATAAAAAAATCATTCTGAAAATAACCTATCGCCTTTTTTTTTTTATCCAATAGTTTGGCTTTTGGGACCTGAAATGATCGAATGTCTGGCGCTCTGTACAACAGATTTCAGGTTCGAGTACCAGTTGTGCCATGGATGTTTGTAGTGGTTCGGAACCCACTTTAAACCGTACCTCCCAGTCTAACATTATCGTCGAGCGTTACAGGGGTATTGTTACTCCGCGTCCGTAGCTTATCTTCAAGCTACACGCACCCCCTGGGTAATGGTAAGTGTGTAACGTTCGTGCAGCGTTTGCCTTAAGGCATCGAAGACTACTCTAAGGTTTGCCAACTGCATTAGAAAAAAAAGTTAACAACAAATCCTTTATAAACAAAATAGTAATGATTTTAAGGCAGTCATCTGACTTTAAATCATAGCTATGAATCACTGAAATCAAAATGCCAAAATCAAATACATAAATTAGAATAACTTTTCAACAACTCAATCTGCCAAATTCACGGAACACATCATCCCATATTAAATAAAAAACATATCGTGTGTTTATTTATCAAACACATAATTTCCTTCTTTGGTAAAAAACTAAATGACTTGAGAAAAGAAACTGTTAATTAAGCGAATGGCAGTTGCAGCCGGCAACGAAATGTGAATTTTCCCCGAAAGAACAGAAAAAGCGTTATTCACATTTTTGCAAAAAAAAATAAAATAATAATAATAATAATAAAGAGTTAAAAAAATAAAATGGAAGAACTTCGGAATTTTGCATTTAAAAGAAAATTGCTTTTGTTCTCCATTTTGTTAGAATTTTTTGAACGGATAGTAATTTTATTATGCTTTAATTAAAAAAAGCAACAACACAGTATTGCAAAAATGTATAAAATGAAACTAAAAGGAGTTTTATAATTTCGGGAGAAATTTTCCGAAGAAAGGAAAATAAATTCTATGCAAATTGATGGAAGAATTATAATAAATTAAAGGCTGTAAAAATTGTTTTTCTTATTTTTTTGTATTATATGTGGTTTTTGTTTGTGATTCGTTTTATATACATTTTTCTTTTGTAACTCACTGAAGAATTTTTTAAAGGTTTTTTAAGAAAATTTACAATTTTTTTTTTTTTAATCTCTTGCAAAATTTACATTTCTATTGAGTTCAAAAACTGCATTTTCTATTTGTAGAAAAAGATGAATCATTTCTTCGGCTGATTTTGACTTTGTTAAAAAGAAAAGAAATTGAATGAATATAATCATTGAATTATAATGAAAAGAAATTGTTTGAATATAATTAATGAATTAGAATGAAAAAAAAAATTGAAGGAATATAATCAAAACGAATTATTACAAAGCGTATAATCTTAACACTATATTATTCGGATAAGCAATGTTATTTATTATACAATTAGTTCAAAAACTAAAGGATGGATTTTTTTCAACTCGAAGGAGATTATTCAGAACTAAATCAATAAACAAAATATAAAAGCAATATTTGTCTTTAATTTTTTCGTTGCTGGTGTGTAAAATTACGAACTTGCAGTTAAAACAAATAATATAAAAAAAAAATGTTTTAAGTCAATTCTAATTTTTTTTTCACTATAAAGTTGAAATTTTCCTTTTACATCTGGCGCCATCTATGGGTAGATACATGTAACTTAAATCTAAAAAAAAACCAAAATTAATTAAATAAATTTAATTACTGAATTAATATTTCAAAAAAACTGTATTAACATCCAGTGTCCTCCACTACAAGTTTAAAAAAGATGCATTTGAACTTGAGCGGATGAGTGAAAAGTATTTCATGAACGATTGAGAATTTGAACACGATATATATAGGGAGAATATGAGCTAATAGAAGGAATTGAGCAAACATGCACAAAATGCGCATCTTTTTTTAAAGCTTATTAAAAAAAAAAATAATAAAGGGGGAAAAAAACAAACATTATCGGATAAAAAAACGTTTTTTTTCTTCCTCGTATAAAGTCCAGATGCACTTGAACTGAGGCAGACGCGATTGAATCTCTCGATCGATTTCATCTCTAAGCGGTGCGCGCGAAGCATTAAGCGATATTTTATTCAAATGCGCCGTTTTCGTGAGTGCTTCCTGCTGCTTCATACTTTTCAAAAAGTTTCTATTTTTTTTTTTATTTATTTGTGTCTTTGCATCCACCGAATCGATGCATCTGCGCTAAACATCCACTAAGCAAACACATTTATTTAGATTCAGCTTTTTTTTTTTTTTTTTTTTTTTTTTCTAAAAAAACATATTTTTCTACTTTTTACTTTTTTTTTTATATATTACTTGTTTTCAGTATGATAGATACGAAATATTCAATACATAACCAAACGCTTTTCTCTTAGTTTCTTTTTTTTTTTTTTTCATTCTTTCATATTCATGTAAAAGATTTTTTTTTTTTTTTTTTTTCCAATGCATCACCTTTTTTTTTTCTTTTTTTTTCAAGAAATATCGGAAGTGAAAGCAAATTCCCGTTGACAGCCATGAACAAAAAAAAATCATAGAAAGAGACGTCCATTTTTGTTTTGATACTTGAAGTCAGAAAAATCGTTTCTTAACTTTTTTTGGAAAACAATGTTTGCTGTCATTTTATTAGAACTATTTTCTGCGTCCCCCATTTTTCCACCCTTCTATCGTTCGATTCACATTAAAGTTGTAAAACCATGTTCAAAAATTTTTATATTCAACTATCAAAATCAAAAACAGGAAAAATACAAATTTGTTTCCCGACATCGATTCACTAAACACACTAGATTTTGACTTTAGTTTTGTATGTGTAATATGACTCTCATATTTTCAATATAAGAATACTTTTTATTATCCAATACTGGGGTATTTCTTTTTCAATTCCTTCTATTAGCCCACATTCTCCCTATATATATTTATATATCTTGCTTACATTTTCCATCGTTAATAAAATACTTTTTATTCATCCACCCAAGTTCAAATACATTTTTTTTAACTTGTAGTGGATGACGATGTTAATAAAGTTATTTCAAATAGTAATTCAGTAATTAAATGTAATTAATTAATTTTAGTTTTTTTTAGATTTCAGTTTAATATATATCTACCAATAGATGGCGCCAGATAAACTTAAAAAAAGGAATTAAAATTATTTATAAAGGTCATTCTGCAATAGAGTGAAAAAAAAGTAGGAACTGACTTTACAAAAAAAAAAATTATTTTACTTGTTTACTAATAAATAAGTGTTATCTTCAGTAAAATAATTATTAAATAAAATTATAATTATATTTTCAAATAAATCAATACCTAATTGAATTATTAGTTATTATTGAAATTGGATTGAATCTACGAATAAAAAAATCATTCTGAAAATAACCTATCACCGGTTTTTTTTTTCACCTGATCCAATAGTTTGGGTTTTGGGACCTGAATGTAAAATGAAATATAGATTATAATGAAATATAATCTACATTTCATTTTACAATGTAATGAAATGAAATATAGATTAAGATGTTTGTCCAACATCTTAATCTATATTTATAGTTTATAGTCTTCATCAAAAGTCATAATGTAATATTCATAATGTTCAGTTGCTAGCACAGCATAGCAAATATGAGAGTACAAAATAGTGTCGATACAATATAGACTAAGATTTTGGAAAATATTTGGCAACATATGCAAGAATAGCATCAGAAGGAATTCCTGTTATTTATATTTACTTAAGTTTCCATAGGTTAGTAACTTCTGTTTAAATCAGGGGTGGCCAACCCAAATGATCTTGCGGGCCACTTTGGAAATGGCCGCATATAAAATTATATATCCCCATATTATATTTAGACCCACTATAGACATTTTTTGGACTGAAATATTGAAACATAGTAAGTTATTATTATTGTGTTTATTATTATTCTTACATATAAATATAGATACTATAATAATAATGATACTAAACGCACATTGTAAAGAAATATATAACACTCAAAATGAAATATAAAATATATATAATTATAAACAGAATAAAAAAAATGAAACCATTAAAAAAATATTTATTTTATTAGAGCGATATGTGTTTCTCCACTCTTTCACTTATCTTTTGTAGATCGATCTCAATTTGGGTATTTGCACATCGTAATGGGTGTTACAAGTGAGCGTTCGTTATGTTTGAGCGTTTTTTTTTTTTTTTTTTTTTTTTTTTTTTTGTTCGCTCAGTTTCATTTTCGAAATAAGCGATTCTCAGATTAAGTTGAACCGAAAGTGCTAACAACTTTTTGTTTCTCTTTTGTGACATAAGTGTCAACTCATCAATTAAACAGGCACTATATGTCCTATGTTCGCAAGAATATTATTTTAAAATCAAAGATAAATTTTTCTAAAAATTTTGACAGTTAATTTTTTAATATATGGACGCACAAATGTTTTTTTTTAATTGATTGGATTTCACTATTATGAAATATATTTTGTAAAAGTTTGATAAAACTCGGGGGTCGGAAAAATTTTCAAGGCGGGCCGCTGGTTGGCCATCCCTGGTTTAAATTCACTCGTATTGGTACATCTACAAAAAATAACTTTATTATGATTATCCGGTATACCACTGATTATATATATATATACCATCATTTCTTTATGGCGCATCGTTATAAGATATTAAAAAAAAAGATTCATTTGACTTTAATTTACGAACTCAACATTTTTTTGAACCTGAATTGAACTCAGTTTGATACTAAGTTCTTCAATTAAAAGTGCTTTAAAACATCAAAAGAAAAAACTTGCTCCGAATTCTGTGCAACGAACTTAGCCGGATTATCTAATGATTTGTTAATAAACAAACTTTTATGTTTATCTGTAATAGCATATTATGCCACAGGAAGCAAACGTCTATTCCATTCCATGCCTTTAAATTTGCCGCAAAAATTTGAAATCGATTTTGTTTTCTATCAACTGTAAGACCGCATTGTAATGCTTTTTTTCTTGCTTTGACAACCTCAAGATGTCAATATTTGAAGGGTAGAACTTATTTTTTAAAATATTTACTCGTGTAAGTAGCAAAATTTAAAATATCTAACAAATAGGTACTAAAAACTTTTTCGTTAAGTATAACATTTATCTATTGCATGTTAGATTTTTCATAATTTTTTTTTAAAAATATCTAAATGTAATGTTTGTTTGCTCATCGTTATAACACAAACTATTAATTAATGAGTTCAAGATGTGAGATGTGATTCAATGAGTTCAAGAAGTTAAGCATGAGGGTATCATTAATACTTTCACAGGGGATGAAAGAAAGAAACAAATATAGTATAGGATTCATTAGATAGATGTGATTTATTTCTTAATTAAAAGCAATTTACTCTAAATTGTATGTTTAGTTGTTATACCAAATATATATATTTTTTTAGGACCTGATTTATATATATATTAAAATTAATATATTATATATAATAAAATTATATATATATTAGGGCCCGATTTAGATGAAAAGAGCCCCTAGGCTATTCCACTTATGAGGTCCTTTCACCCCCCCCCCTTTTTAAGTTTGTAAATTGCACGAGAGATAATAAAATATATTATTGCTGTAATATATATCAGTATGTTAAATGAAGCATGTTGTGATGGGTACTAATCTTTAAAAAAAAAATGTGACACCGTTAATAAATAAAAAAAAGGTCGAGAACACTTATTTGGACATATTATTCTCAGCACCCTATATTAGGCATGTAACAATAACTGATCAAACATAACACGCAACATTTACAAAGAAACAAAATTAAAATAATAATAATCTTTGTCCACGAAAATAAAATATGCAATAAAAATTATCCTATTTTTTATCAAATTAAATTAAATATATTCAATATATTGAAGATTAAAGGAAATTCAATTCTGATAAATTTATTTCATAATTTCCCGTTATTTTCGATTCAGTGTTTTAGTGTTTACTGTTTTTAGAATAGAGCAATTCAAATTTTTCTAACAATCTGAATGTAGGCCCTTCTTGATCATGAGGCCCTGGGCTGAAGCCTCGTTAGCCTATGGGAAAATCCGGCCGGGTATATATATATATATTTAATTCATGCCTAAATTCAATACCTAAATTTAATTAGAATCTATTAATAACTATTCGTATAATTATTATTATATATAAGAGCGTCAAATTAACTTGAGCCTAGGGCGCCATCGAGCCTAAAAAGCCTGAGTAAAATCCTTCAGCTGGAAATTAGAACAGTTTTGAAAGACTGTCGCTTTCAGATTCCTATTTGCATTGTTTACATATTTCATCGAACATGATGACTCATCATTCCTGCACAAAAAAAAAGGATCGTCCGAATGGCGCATTTCCTGTTGAAGGGGGTGGGGAAGGAATTGGTTTTCTGCTGAGGAGTCGATTTCTTGAATGAGTCATGGTTCTGCGTTCAAATTTGATAGAGGGAATTTTAACTCTAGTGCACGCGAACTTTGCTCCGCTACCACTTCCGTGTTATGAAATTAGGGATCGATTTCAGAGTTTAGTCTGTGTTAGCTTAGAATTGAAAAATCTGTCGACGCATCATAAGTGATTTGGATGCACTGTTCTTGGTGTGACGATATTTAAACAGAAAGAAATCAAAATTGTATCATATTGTATACAATATACAAATTAGAATGATACTAATAAAACAACCTATTGTTTCATTATTCATATTATAATATATATTTTAGACATCTGTATTAGTAATGAAAGATAAGTTTATCATTTTATATGCGGCACGTGGTGTTCTGGTGCATTTCCAAAGTGGCCCGCAAGATCAGTTGGGCTGGCCACCCCTGGTATATCCAGAAAATAAAAGATATGTATATATTTCGAATTTTTATTATAAATGTCTGCAAATTTCTGTTTGCACTCTTCGGTGAATGTTTTTAGTATCCATATCAGTTTTGAATCCTAAATTTATCATGGATTGTCACATTTTCAATAGCTTAAGAAAAATGTTTCTTTTTAATTGTGTTACACCTCAGCTTCTAAGGAAAGATCCGCCAGTTTTTTCGATTGAATTGCGACGGAAAACTTAACAAAATCTGTATTTAATTAATAAGATATTGGCTCCATTCTTTTCATCATCTCCTAACAGCTCATAAAGAACAGCTTCTTTCTTAAATCACCTTCAATTCAAAAGGATCATTTTTGCGTGCTAGCGTCTTCAAAGTTTTTAAATAGGCCTTCAATAACTGCTACGCCCCTGCTCTTTGATATATTATTAAGTCATTTTATTTAATATTATTGCGCTTAATATTATTATAGGATATCCACTGAGCATAGATTTAGCATAGATAATTAGAAGTTTTATCACTGTTATCAAGTTGCATAATTATCCTTAAAAAAATACGGACTGGATTTTTGCCTCAACCTGATATTATGTTGTTATGCGCATGGCGTAAGCATCCATACTTTCCAATGAAATAAAATAAGATGATACAACTTAGATGATCCACAGATTTGGGGTCCCATTCTGAAGTTGTCATGAACTTAGATGATCCACAGCCTTGGTGTCCCATTCTAAAGTGGTCATCAACTTAGATGATCCATGGTTTAAGCGTGGAGAAGAGTAAACATTTGCGTCCCCTATTGAAAAATGTTTAAAAAATAATTTCTGCTAAACGCAACTCTGTAAGAAAAACAGTTTGGCTTGAATTTTAATTTCCAACATTAATAATGCATATTAGCCTTTTAATTTAAATGTTTTTTTTTTTGGTTGCAGGTAAATGGGAAAAAAGGAAGAAGTCTCGAAATGGTGAATTGAAAACCCATCGATGAGTGCACTTTTCGGTGATGGCAGCGGACACTCCAAACACCCCACAAGAATGAGACTGGCCAGCAGAATCGCTCTCATCCTCTTTTCGATATCGGTGGTGTCCGTGATCCTCATTGGACGATGTGGGCTCAAGTTGGACGAGGAGCTTCGAGTCGAGAGTTCTGCCTCGGGACCCATGTCTCCGGACAGCGGGGTCTCCATGTACCAGGTGTCCAACAACGAAGACGAATCGGACGCGGCGAGGAGGAGGGAGGACGAACACCGCATCGAGACCCAGAGACTGCAGAACGAGATCGCTGAGCTGAAGAGGAAGCTGGAATCCTTCCAGAAGCTGAGCGACGACATACAGCCCATCCCCGTGAAGGGCGTCTCCTCCCACAATCTCTTGGGGGTGGAAGAATGCAGCGAGTACATCGAAAAGCACATCTCCTCCGCCGAGATAAAACGCGGGGTGCAACTGAACAATGAGTACGAGGTCCTTCCCTTTTCGCATTTCACTTTCAGTAGGGTCTATCCGGTGGATCTGGGATTGGGCAAGAGAGTGGTGGAAAAGCCCATCGGGTACAGGAGGAAGGATCTCCTGGAAGTGTTCGTAAGGGCGTTGGAAATCATGAACAAGGACAGGCACGGCAGACACAGATATGCTGTCGATGACTTTGTTGAAGGGGTTTTCAGAAACGATCCAACCACTGGGACCCAGTACTCGCTATATTTCAGAGAAAGGAACTCCTCCAAGACGTACAGAACCCTCACGCTCATCAGACCTTTCGCTCCCATACAGTTAGTAGACGATAAATCTGAAAGGACAGCGAAAAGACTCATCAACATCATCCTACCCCTATCGGGGAGGATCGACAAATTTCGCAATTTCATGGACAAGTTCATCAAGGTGGGAATACGGCACGACAGACGCGTGTTCCTGACTGTGGTGTACTTTGGGGCGGAGGGTCTCCTCGAAGTGCAACAAATACTGACCAAAGTGTCGAAGGACACCAAATTTCGAAATTTTAAGCTTCTGACGCTGAACGACACCTTCTCCAGAGGCAAAGGCTTGCAAGTCGGCGTGCAGCATTGGACCAAGGGAGACGTCTTGCTCTTCATGTGCGATGTCGATGTCATATTTTCGACTAAATTTCTCGAAAGGTGTCGCCTGAACACAGAACCCGGCAAAAAAGTGTACTACCCCATAGTCTTCAGTCTCTTCAATCCTTCCATAGTGTATTCACTGCAGGGTAAGGAGATCCCGAGCGAGGCCGAGCAGTTGCTGATATCCAGAGACACAGGATTCTGGAGAGACTTCGGCTACGGGATGACGTGTCAGTACAGAAGCGACTTCCTCAGACTGAAGGGTTTCGACGAGGACATCGTGGGATGGGGTGGGGAGGACGTGATGCTGTACAGGAAGTACGTTCGAAGCAAACTGATGGTGGTGCGATCCACAGATCCGGGCATTTTCCACCTGTGGCACGAAAAGAAGTGTGATTCCCGAGTTCTGTCCGTGGACCAACAAAGAGCTTGTCTGAGATCCAGAGCTTTGAGTGAGGCCTCTCACGCTCAGCTGGGCCTGCTGGCATTTCGAGAAGAGCTGAAGAGACCCGGTTCGACTTCACAGGAAGTTACGGTCACAAATAGTGTTACTGGACATATCAAAGAGGACACTGGGTGATTAAACCATTCATTGAACTATGAAATGATCTTTAAATCAGAGCTTGTGTTAATAAAAGTCATTTTACAACTTCTTTGTAATAATTTGATTTTGATTACCTAAACAAAACTAACAGCAATAAGTTTTACCTACGGTTACTATGATTAGACCATTGCTATAGCTTTACTGAGCATGGCTAACCAACAGAAATCAGTAGTATGGAGAAAATCTGAATAGGAAGATATTAAATTCAAAATGTTCATATAATAAATAATAGATTACATCATTTTATTATAATTTAAATATAAGAAAATACATAGAACAAAAATGAAACAGTAAATAAATAAAGACAGTAATGTAAAGTATTAACTTTATTACAACAACTTAAATTTATTTTAACAAATGCCACATACATACTTATCAGTGCACGAGTTCTCCAGTGTTTTTCAACAACAATGCAATTAAAACCATTTAGCGCACATCTAAATGTTCGGCTGTCACAGATTGGCGAGAGTCACAAGGAGTACAATCTCAAGATGACAGTCAAAGGCGTGCGGCAGCAGCTTTTCTTGGTGCATCAGAAACAATACAGTTTAGAATCACACGTAAAACAATTAACAAACAGTAATTAATAAACAGTTCTTAACTTTAGATTCCCTTGCTACTTTCTATCCTTTCCGCATGCTACTTTCTATCCTTTCTGCACCAGTCTATGACGGACAGCCCAATACAGTTCTGAATCACACGAAACACAATTATAATCTTTTGCAGTATTTACAACCACGCCGTCAATAAGTCCAGGACAGTAATTCAAATAGTCCCCACTCATGTCAGAATTAGGCAAACGAAGTGAACAAATTGGAGAGTCTATGCCAGTCCAGATCTGTAAAGGTGTTTCCTAACATAGTCATGCCCAGTTTTTATACTGAAATTTGTAACACCAACAGGTCTAGGCAAGTCGCAAGGAATGGGATTATCCAATAAGGAACCCCAAGTCTTCGGGGTTCTTATTTCACTCTCACTTACAGAATTGGAAATAGTTTCCCGATAGCGGGAATTAAATCTAACTGTAATAATACTATTAATGCCATGATAGCAATTAGAAGGATCTGGTTGAGGATGATTAGATCAGGCCTTAGCAAGAGAATCTTCAAACTCGTTACCCACGACTCCACAATGATTTGGTACCCACTGCAAGGTAACATTACATCCACCATCTATCAAGGAATCAATTAATAGTTGACATTCAAGAACAGATCTATTCTTCGAAGGCAAGACTGAAGAAATTGCCTTAATAATGGTCTGTGAATCAATGAAGTCTCAATGAGGGGAAAAAGCAATTTTTGAACATCCGGAGAAAAGGGATTGAATTCCAATCAGAATAAAGGGTAGAAAACTCAGGCACTACAGCAGCATCAAAAATAACGTCAACTTCGTAAAATTCGCCAATCTCGAAAAATCTCTAAATTGGAATAATGTTGTTGGATTTTTTTTCATTCAGTAGCATTTTTTTTTTGTTCTAATGTACTTGGCAAACACTTAGACAATTATCTTGGATGCCTTAAGGCAAGCGCTGCACCGACGTTACACTTTTTGTCTTATGAGAGCCTGTCACTCAAACCTCATAGCAGATAATCGTCATAGATAATGAGACCTCATAAAATTAACTATTGTTTGTGAGACATTCACAGGGGAAAACGATTACAAATGAAATATGGGCTACAAATTGCTGCATCTTGATTAGTGATAGACCATGGGCTGAGGAGGTGTCCACTCCAATGAGAAGCTGACCTCTTGACGGATTTTCTTAAAAGGAGTATTTTGGAGAAGGAGAGAGAATGTTCTATGACGAGTCGACAAGAGGTGTTTTTTTTGTGAAGCGACTGAATAGGTCTGAGTTTCAGCCCGTTTTCAAAGTGAGCCCCTTACCAATTCGTGTTTCACGTTGTGTAATATTGAAGGTTTGCCGCAGAACGGGTGAATTAGATTCGCCATAGACTCGAGAGCTACAGTTCTTGGAGTGAACTACACATGCGAATCAAATTTATATTTCATTTTCATTTATTTGTAAATAGGATAATAATCCAGGGTTATATGTGTATATATACAGAACTTGAAAAAATATATATGCAGAACTTAAAAAGAGTTGGCATGAGTGCATTGTGTGCAGAGGGGATTACTTTGAAGGAGATGAAATAAATTTGGAAGAATAAATAAAGAGATTTTGAAGAAAAAATAATAATAATCGATTTTACTTTTTGGGCACAGCAGTATAATACAAGAATGGCCTACTCTAATTAACTATGCGAGTACAATTTTCAAGAACTCATTACCTAACTTTTCAAAGCAGAAGTTATCGGCTGCAGTAAGAAAATTGCAGCTTTGACATATCTAAACATTAGAAGCGGGAGATAAAAATTAAAAGCTCGCATGCACATCTCGATTTCAATTACTTAATAATTTAATTCATTCGCAGAGAATGTGTTTTCGCTCTTGAATAGCAATCTTGATCCGTCTTTTCGCTGAGAATTATTTTCAAAAGAAATTAAAGGAAATAATTTTAATCGGAGCAAATTAATTTTTCTTATTTATTAGATTCTTTTAAAAATGCGACGCAATCTCTTTTATTGAAAATAAATTTTCTATTTAATACGAGCACTTTTATGGATAAGCGCATTTGATACGACTAGCAACGAATCGAATCTTTTCTTACTAATTTAGAAATTTTATTCGAAGTGAGGATGATGTTTTAAGTTTCACATATTTAAGCGAAATTAAAAGAATCATTTCATGTAATTATGAATTTAAATTTTTTATAAAATATGAAACATTGAAGTTCGTAGTTAAATATTATTTTTACAGAAAATTAAATTATTCATGACAGAATTAAATTATTTATGACACAAAAATATTAATAATACAGTAAAAGAATTAGATTGCCAGAAATAGCTATCATCATTAGATTTTTTTTTTTTTTTTTAAATAAAAGTTGCATTTAATTTTTCTTTAAAAATAAATTTCATTTGTATCTTGAATTGCGATTTCAGTTGAAAAGAGCATTTGGTAATTTGGTTTGTCGCTCAACGGTCATCTTGTGCAAACGAGAGCTAAACAGACCGGGACCTACATTTTTGAGTGAATTCCGAACTAATAACAAACATCCATGCCCCCATCAGGAGTTGAACCTAAAGCCTGTTATACCAAATGTCAGAGCGCTAGCCCCCGGGCCGCATTGCATTCGGTAAGATTTTTGCATAACAATTGAAGAATAATTTATATAAAATAAAGTAAGTTTATTTAAGGCAGTATAGCTCAGTGAAAGAGCATTCGAATTTGCAGATCGAGAGGTTCACAGTTTAGACCTGTGGCTTATGTTATTTTTGGGGCCTGATGGCCGAGTGGCTAGCGCTCTGGCGTTGGGGGCCACATGTTTTGGGCTTGAGTCCCTGCAGTGACATAGATGTTTGTTAGTGGTTCGGAATCTACTTCATAAGCCGTAGGTCCCGGTCTTATATGACTACTGAGTGTTGGGCGCAAAGCTGACAATACTACCCCATAAAAAGAAAAACATCTCTCGTCTCGAAATCTATCAGTAGGTAGACGGCCTTGGCCCACAAAAGACTGTTGCTCCAATGATGATGAATAAACTATAAAACATTCATATTCGTAGTTAAAATTATATTTGCATTCATATTGTACATAAGGACAGAATTAAATTATTAATGGCCCAAAAATATTAATAATACAGTACAAGAATTAGATTACCAGAAATAACTATCATCAATTGATTTTTTTCTTTAAAAATAAATTTAATATGCATCTTGAATAGTGAATTGCTACTTCAGTTGAAAACAGCATTTGGTAAGATTTTTACATCAGAATTGAAGAATATTTTATATCAAATAAAGAAAGCATATTTAGCCATACACTTTTTACAAAACTGGTGAAACGTTTGGTTTTCAAAATAACTGATGATAGCAACAGATGCATATAGTTTTCAATAATAATGTATTACGCTAAATTAGTAAAAGTTAACTAGAAGTGACGATTTGCCAAGTTGACGAAGAACCTCGGTTGCCTAACAACCTCTATCTCCTGCTTTGCGAATGACAGAAGTTGCTTAAGCTTTAAGATCATTGATTGGATAGAAAAAGAGTAAGATATAAATATACATATTATTATTTTATTTAAAAAAAAAATAACTTATTAATTATTTATATTTTTTATTAATTAATAAAAAAATGTATGCATATATATTTTTTTATATTATTATTATAATTTTTAAAATGGTAATAAAAATAATAAACAATAGAAACAAACAAAAATGATTGGAGGAGAAATTTTGACTCAGAGGAGAAACTGCGTGGTCATTCGGAAAGGAGGATAATCATAGTTGCTTAGATCATTCAAAACAAAATTATTAATATTTGGGTTGGAGTTATCAAATTCTTGTGCAATTTTATAAACAAATTGTTTCGAATTTGGGAGGGAAAGAGAATTATTGTTAGAAATGTAATTAATTATTATTACGGGACTTTTTTTTAAGATAAACAATAAATTCAACTTGAAACAACTATTCATAAATGCACATGAAAAAAAAATAAGTTTAATTAATCCTAACAGACTGTTACGAAGACGGTGAAACTTTTGGCTTACAAAATAACTATATTAAATAATGCAGTCACATTTCATCAACATTAAATTAGTAAAAATTAAATAGTGTTAGAAATACAATTATAATTTTGGGAAAGTTCTTTGTAAAATAATGTAAAAAAAAAAAATTAAAGTCAGTTCCTACTTTTTTTTCACTATATTGCAGAAACTCCTTTATAAATAAAGTTGAAATTGTCCTCTTACATCTGGCGACATCTATTGGTACATGCAACTTAAATCTAAAAAGATCTAAAATTAATTGATTTAATTTAATGAATGAATTAATATTTAGAAAAATTGTATTAACATCAAGTACCATCCACTAGAAGTTCAAAAAAATGTATTTCAAATTGAGTGGAGGAATAAAAAGTATTGTATGAACGATTGAAAATTTGAACAAGATATATATAGGGAGAGAGTGAACTAATGGTAGGAATTGAAAAATAACTTAAATTTGATATAACTATTCATATATACAGATGAAAACTTCAAAGAAAATGGATTTTCAATCATCTGAAACAATTTTTTAACTGTACAAACAGAAATAGTGTCAATAAAATTCTCCCTCAATAAATATAGTGTACATAGTGTAATAGAAACTAAATATTTAACTAGGTAAAATTTAAATTGCACGCACACTTTTCATGGATTAATATTTTATGAGCTAACAAACTACAACTTCAACAGTCGATGAAGCAATAGAGTTTGAATGAATACAAATAAAGTTAACAAGTCATTTACTGTGGATTCATTCCCTTAAAATGGAATATTAAAATTTACAAATTAAATCACAGATATTCTTATAAAAAAAGCTCATATTTTTTAAACTAGTAGATTCACGTCTTTTAATTAGAAAACCTACTCATTTCAATATGCCTTAAATATTTACTTATGAAATGAATAAATTATATCAATTCCAGTAGTGTAAGTAGGAAACGCTGCACGCTGAATATATTTATTCAGAAGATTTATTTATTTTTTTTTTGAATATCAAATTCTAAAAAAAAAAAAATCTAAAACTATAAGTCAAAAATGTGACATGTTATACATGTTACTATTTTTTTTCTTCTGTTTTTAGGAGCTTCATTTTCTTAAAAAAATTGAATTGAAGCAACATAAAAACTTTTAAATATGTGGAACACTTATATTCATTTTTTAATATCACCACTTTTTTTCATGAAAAAAATTTTCCTTCTATTCTTTGCGAAACTGCTTGTTAAGGAATTTTTTATTATTATTTTTTTCATATTCTTTTGCAAACGAGTTTACAATGTGTTATTTAAGTATCTTATTTTCAAAAAATGTAATTTTTTTTAAGTTGGATTACTTAATAAAGTAATTTTTCTCTCTCTCAATAAAAGAATTTTAAGGAAAACTTTCGTTTTCAAAAATTTAAAAGCAGATAAAAAAACTTACCTCCAATAGCCTTTTATTTCTCAAAAAGTAAATATATATATCAATAGGTATGCTCAGTACGAGTAAACAAAAATAGATTCTTAACTTAAATTTCCATTTATTTCAATGTACCTTGTTTTCGATGCATTTCACTTAATGCAATAGAGTTAAAATAGCAATTTAAAAGTACATTTGAATAACGGTGAAGCTTAAAGACTTTTTTTATTTAACAAAAGTTAATTTATACATGGACATTTAAATTGGTCTGATTCTGTTCATTGTTAACTAAATTAGTATGTTAATTGTTAGAATTAACTAAATTAGTCCGATTCCTTCAAAAAACGTTTTGTTGTTTCTTATCCTACTGGATCGACAGCAACATATAGATCATGTCCACGAACAATTGTGTTCTCATGGAAGGAAGGAGGGCAGCTTGTGTTGTAATGGAGCACAGATTATAGAATAGATTAACTTTAGAATTACCATACGTGTCGACATCAATATCTCAAAAAAAATGTGTGCGTGTGGTTTAAAAAAAAATTTTTTTTTTAAATCAGTAAATCGTTGTTTAATCATACGAACATGAAAGAAAGCAAAAATCACAGCAATATTCCATTCGAAATAATTCCATTCAAGAATTCATGGACACCTCCAACCAACATCCACTGATGCATGCCCATCTCTAATGAATTAAAATATTCATAAACCTTCCACCAGCAGAGTCTACAGAACGGCGAAGGCCTCTGAATTATGCCTTTCAAAGTTAATTCTGCGGACGGCCGCTGAGAGATTACGGGCGACCCACTCCGTCCCTCCCAGACGACTTCGGGGCCTCAAATTTCCACTCGCGCGAGTGCTTGCGTCTGGCAGTGAATAAACGAGCCCCCATCACTGCATCATTAACCGCGGTGATTTGTCACTCATAGTCCGAACTTGGTCCTCCTCCCTCTCTCGCCATTATTGGCTTTAATGCTTCGCAGAATGTCGCTCTTAATGCCATTATGCAGATTTAGTATAGAAAGAAGAGGACACGACATTGAAAAGGGGAAAAATATTCTCACGGCATTGTGCTCTGGCGATGATGAGGGCAGCAGTAAACAAAGTTGGCCCGGACAGTGTTTGGAAGATTCTGGAGAATGTTGTTTCATGGAAGGAGAGAGGACTTGGTAATTATGCTCTGAGCGTGATTTCTGCTGGGTGATTTCGAATTCTGTGTTTCGAATCCGTTTGCCTAATTATTTTTTTAAATCTTTATTTATTCTTCCAAATTTATTTCCTCATCTTCGAAGTAATCCCCTCCTGAAACAATGCACTTATGCTTACTTTTTTCCAAACCTCCATGCACGCTAAAAAGTCATCGACACGGATGACCTTCAAAGAGTGCGCCGTTTCACGTTGAATCTCTTCAATCGACTCAAAACGGTGTCCCCGGAGTGGTCTTTTAAGTTTAGGGAATAGTCAGAAGTCGCACGGTGTGAATAAGGTGGTTGTGGTAAGATATGGGTTTCATTTTTGGCGAAAAAGTCACGAAGAGTCAATGCAGTGTGAGCTGGCCCATTCAGTGTTTTCGGTACCAAACGAGATTTGACGCGTTTGAGGCCCAAAATGGAATGGACCGATTCTTTTGAAATTCCAACATCATCAACAAGGTCTCTAATTGCAAATCGACATTTTGCAAGCACGAAGTCTTCACAGAGAGCTCTTTGTCAACGCGTTCTCTGCCTTCTTTGAACTGTTTTTACCACTTGTAAACATTTCTTTCCGATATAGCAATCCTCACCGAATGCCTTCTGCAACATTCTATACGTTTCCACAAAGAAAATTTGATGCAAGTTCTTTGCTCAACGAATTCAGACATTTCAAAAATCTCCGGAATCCGTTTTAGCTTCTCACAATGGCAAGCGTAGCTCAAACACTAATGAATAATTTGATGTAAAATTTCACACATATGTCAAGGATAGTGCCGGCAACCAAAAAAGAAGAAAAAAATTGAAATTCCATAAGCCACGGGAATTTTAAAGTGAAAATGGGTCTTGCTTTTTGGACACAGTAGTGCAGACCTTGTTCCGAAAGAAATCTCCGATTTGTATCGGATTGTCGGTGACGGGTTCAAATTAAAACTTCGGGATCAAACTGGAAATATTTGTCTAACAAATTCCGCCGCCAAATCTCCTTCGCGACAGCAGTTTTCATTTGACATTCGTAAACAACCGACGTTTACCCATGTTTCGATCCGCTTTTCTTCTGTTTGTTTGGATGGTGAATGGCTCGGTCGATGTTGGCGTCTTAAATCCTCGTCACACGCGAGGCGAATTTCAAGTTGTTTTCGTCTCTCTGTTTGCGTTCGATTTAATTAAATCCTTTTGGAAAGAACTCTCGGAAAACATTTTATATTTATACTCCAAGATTAGCAAATAGTGTTTAAATGCAGAGCTTTCTAAGAAAAGTAAGTGTCTTCTGTTTATAAATCGTTGATAAGTTGCATTTTAAAAATAATGCTATCAATTAAATTTTTATAGTGTTAAGAAAATCATTTTTAATTATAAAAAGCAATTTTGAAAAATTTCATGTAATGAGACAAAAAGTTATTTTATGTTCCTCATTAAATTAGCATGAACATATTACTTTAAACAGGGCCTGAATGGCCGAGTGGCTAGCGCTCTGGCGCTCAGTAGCACAGGGTTTCAATCCCGGCGGTGCAATGGATGTTTGAAGTGGTTCGGAATGTACTTTAAACCATAGGTCCCGGTCTAACACGATCGTAGAGCGTAACGGGGGTGTTGTCACTCCGCGTCCGTAGCCTATCTTCAAGCTACACGCAGCTCCTGGGTAGTGTTAAGTGAGTAACATCAGTACAGCACTTTCCTTAAGGCATCCAAGACAATTGTCTAAGTGTTTACCAGCTGCATTAAAACAAAAAAAATATTACTTTAAATCCCATGGCATTTCCGAGACATTATAAATTTGCAGGTTGGCAAGTTCTTTCATTGAGTTCAAGTAGGATGGGAGGAGGGTATAAGCCCTTACAACTCTATGAGCCCATGTCATTGAAAATATTTGCTACAAATTGTTGGAGTCAAGCGTATTTGAAGATGTTGCAGTCAGGAGTCAGTATAAAAATCCGACAGCCGACTTTTTTATAAAAATAATTTTCATTTTTCCAAAATTCAAGGAGTTGATGTCAAAATGATATGTTCAGGGGGCTATTCAATGGTTTCCTTCCGTAATACAAGCTGCAGCAAAGACAGTTGAAGACATCGAAGGCAGACTTTTCTCAGCACTGACGCTTAAAACGCAATGATCCACAATAACAGAATATCTTACAGAAGCTATTCTATTATTAAGATTGAATGCATTAAAAATACAGCAACTTTGTGCTTAAAATGTACACTTTTCTTTTTCCAGACGTCAGCAATTCTATAATACTTGGGTACCTGTTTCTTAGGTTCAGTTATTTTTATAGGATATATATATATATATATATACAGTAGAACCTCTTTAAGTCGAATAACGATAAGTCTAAAGCCACCACTACTCGAAAAAATGTTTTGTTCCCTTCCCTTCAAGCCCCAAAACCTCCCTTACTCGAAATTTCAATCCTTTATAAGTCGAAATTATTAGTCAATCCTCACAAGCCAGTTTGGTATATATTTTCCCTCCGTAACTCAAAAAAAAAAAAAAAAATTGGACCTCTGTTTCTCGAACATTAGCAATTTTTGATTTTACAGCCTTTACAATTCGATCATTTGAAATTAATTGCCTCTATAACTCGAAGAAAAGCTCGAAGGCACCCATCTCGCGCAGAGTTTTCGCATCCCTAATTCTCCGAGCAAGATGTTTCGCACCCTCTCTTCCGATATACCCACAGCCTCAGCAATAATCTCACTCACCTTCACTCGACTATCGTCCAACAACGATATCATGCACTTTTTCGGTGGTTTCCGGCGTGGTTGCGGTTTTTGGCCGTTCTTCACGTGGATCATCTTCGAGGGATGTTCGACCACATTTTAATTCAGCTGTCCACTTTTTAACGGTTGACATGGAAGGAGCAGAGCCCCATAAACTTTTGTCAACTGCGGATGAATTTCCTTAGGGGTTAATCCATCCAAAACGAAGAATTTTATGAAAGCACGATATTCCATTTTAAGTAAAAACACGCAAGACGTCTAATGCAAAAATTCGTGTAAACGAATTAATTGAGAGAACTAGTTAAAACTTGTCATACGAACTAATGACACGTCACCCAGGCAGGAAACATAAATTTTTGCTGATTAGAGCGCCATCTCTGTGTCAGGCCGAGAACTTTTCGCCTTACCCTCATATATATATTTGTAAGCAAAATGTCTTAAGTGAGTGCAAATATTACACTTTTAAAGTTGTAAAAAATACTTTTTACAGATATATATGTTTATATAAGTCATTGAATTTAGTTCACACATTTTTCTAAATCCATTAGTAAAGATTGCAGCCCATAAGAATATGGTAAAGAGTTATGAGTCTGTATAAAAAATAGGTGTCGGGATTTTTTGACCCACTCGCTACCCTCGGTTAACTATGTGGTTTCCGTGTAGCCGGGCTCAAGGTATATACTGGGTAACGCTGAATCCGCTGTTATTCTAGTTACGAATAACTTCAAACGAAAGTGTTCAACCTTTAAAAAGTACCATACTACTTCAAAAATAATATAAACTAGTTCATTTAAAATATTTAATAACAACTATATTAACATGAATAGAAGGAACAGTAATGTTTGTATTTTGTTATTTTTTTTAGACAAAGAACATTAACATATACATAAGAAGAAAAATAAAAAAGGTAGTTCATTATGCAGCATTTCTGTAAAATATGAAAGAAATATGTAAATAATAGGCATTCATTTAATATATGAAATTATTTTATAGAAGGTAATTTATATTTATTAAAAAAAAATTTTTATTTATTAAAAAATTATTTTTTATTTATTATTAAAATTGAAATAAATTTTAAAAATGAATACCCCATTTATTTATCGCAAAGTATAAAATATATTTCTTTTAAAAAGTTAAAATTTCTTTACTATTATTTCTTCACTATTATTTGCTATTATTTTTTGTTATTTATAACATCTCCCATGATTTCAGCATGGAATATTTAATTTTAATTAATAACGCTTTTGCACAAACACGAATTATTTATTGAAAAAAAACCCAACAAACCGGAATGCAAAATAGATTACATTATTTTACACGGCATTTTTTAATAACTTTATTTGAATATTTTTTTTTTTTATCAATTCTTTCTTCTGAACATTTTATAATGAATTGGAAAAAAAAATCGTAACATTAAAAATCTTTGTTCTACTCTTTTGGAAAAAGATTACAGCTTTTTAATTTGCATATCTTGAGATATTTTAATACATTATTCTTTTGAATGTTTACTAATTAGTTTATTATGTATTTTTTAATTCATCAACGAATTATGGAAGGAATAAAAAGGACAGTTTCCCCTTTCAATTACATTTAATTAATTGTAGTTCTTATTATTCTTTTAAAAAAAAGGAACAAGAGAAACCTATTTTCCAAAACAAAAAACTGAAAAGCGACTCACATAGTTACGAACATCTGCAGCTGGAACACAACACAATAAAACAAGTAATATAAAAACCCATTTTTTAAAAGTCAATTCTATCTTTTTTTTCACTGTATTGCAGAAAGTCCTTTATAAATAATTTTCTTTCAGTTTTTCATTTGCATTCATTCGTTTCAAATTTCAAACGTAAAAAAATTAAGAACAATAATATCCAGAAAAATAAGCTAAATTAAAATCAAACGATTTTTTATATTATTGCCAATTTGTAGTTACATTGTTTTAAAAATTGAATAATATATATTAAATGAATAATAAAAATATTTGATAATAAAATAATAATTAATAATTAAATGAACAAAAATAATTAATAATTGAATGAATAAAATAATTAATTATCATTAATTAATTAATAATTAGTTATGAGAAAAGATATTATTAACTAATTATTAATTAATTAATGATGAGCAAATGAGAAGAAAGAGCAGGGTGAATATATGAATATTTCTCCCATTTAAAACTAAAATTAATTAATTAAATTTAATGAAGGAATTAATATTTCAAAAACTGTATTCACATCCAGTGTCCTCCACTACAAGTTCAAAAAAAAATGTATTTGAACGTGAGTGGATGAATGAGAAGTATTTTATGAACGATTGAAAATTTGAACAAGATATACATATAGGGAGAGTGTGAACTAATAGTAGGAATTTTAAAAAAAATTACTCTTTCGGAAAGACTTTTCTCTCCTAAGGGCCGGATGCTTCCACTTTTTTTCATTCCCACAATTCAATGCGGAGGAGGCACTGCTGTACAACACCCACAAGCGGGAATGTAGTGAATAATATCTTTTTAGTAGACTTCCGATGATAATTGCTCTGTACTTGCATCTCATACGAGAAAAACACCCAGTTAACAGAATGTGTGTCGCAAAGTCCGATTACAGATGAGAGTTACAATCTCGCAGGAATATCCTCTATTTCCAAAGTATATATATCTTTAGCCCACCCGATCTCTGGATTTGTCATCGATTAAAATTTATGGTATTGCATGAATCGATAATTTGGCAGTTTGGTTGTACTACAGGCACACTTATAAGAAATGAGGACTGAGATGCAGAAGGACCAAAATAAAACTTTGTTTGGCTCTATTGTAAAGTGCATTCAATCTAGATCCCCAATAGAATTCGTCCTATAATTAGTCTGCATTTCAGTACTCATTTCCGATAAATGTGCCTCTAGTACAACAAACTGACAAATTATTGATTCAGGAAATCAACCCATCAGCTGCACCTCACCACTAGAATGTAATGTAATTACCTACATGTAATGTCATTGGCCACACTAGCTAACACTCAATAAAATTGGCCAACACATCTCTTTGGCCAGTGGTATGCTAGCGCGCTGGGGATCACAATCCGTAGGCAGCCTTTCAGAAACGGAGGTGCTCAATGGAGATTACGCCATCGTCTCGCCACGTCGTTTTGGTAGCCCAGAACTTGGTCCAGTCGCAACGTTTGTTTTGTTTGAATAATTGATGATTTGTCTGACATTGAAAAAATGTATGGAAGTAAGGTGTAGGAGGAAAGGAAAGGGGTGGGGAAGGATAAACATCTCGGTTTTAATTGTACATTGTCTCTAGGGCCATCTAGGGAGAATGTGTGCAAAGCATCGATAGTCAGACTGGCTGGTATGATTTTTTGGGGGTGTTCTCCTATTCAGGGCTTTTTGTAAGTACTCCATCCATCGCCTGGAGTACTGACTGATCTGATCGACTAATGATCCGCTCTCACATTTTTGTGCTATATAGTCCTACTAGAGGACCCGGCCACGCGTTGCTGTGGCTTTCTTGTATTTCGTTCAATTATTAGATACTATAATTGGTATTGTTAAGGAAGTGATTGGTAAAGAATGATGAAAAGATCAAATTAAGCTTCAACGAATAGAAAATGTTTCATTTTTATTAATTTAATGAATGAGGTAGATAATGTTGATTTTTAACACTGTTTTATAATTATTTTACCTAATTTAATTTTTAATAATCATTACTTTCATTTAACTAAGAACTAAGCGATGAACAATATTTCTTGTTAGTCTGTCGTTCGTCAAAATAAATAAATTCGATGGTTTTCGAACACGTGAGCATGCAACATACAGCTGCCCATGGGAGAAACACGGATTCTGAGATTAGATTTTTTTGGTGGTCTTTTACTGAAATTGATAATTGAAAAAATACAATACAATTAAAATAAAATCGGGATATAATAAGAAAAGACTTTAAAAAAAATTCACAATAAAATACAAATGCAAACGATCGTTAAGATACACGAACACCTTCGAAGGAATTTTTTTGAAATTTTTTATCTTTGTACACATTTTTGGATTGAATGTATCTAAAAACTAATGATTTCACATAAAAAAATTTCATTATTATTTTTTAAATTTTTATAAGCTAAAATAAGGGTAAAAATGGCCAAAAATTGATACTGTTACAAAACCTGAAATCAAATCAATATTTTTTAAATTTCTGAGTTTGTATTTGTTTGTACTAATATTTTACAGTGAATAGACCTCTGGTAAATTTATATCTTTATTATTTATTATTTTGTGCTAGTTTAAATGCTGTCGACACAAAATTCTTCCAAAATTTGCATGTAATTCCAAGTTTAACAATTAAAATAAAAAATATTTATGTAGCTATAATCATTTCCCTGTAAATATTTATGAAAAACATAAATACAAAGTTTTGTAGCATTTGGATCAAAATTACTTGTGTTATGGTGTTTCACATGAAAACAAAAAGCATAAAAATTCATTCTGAGAAAAAGCTAAAAACAACTTTTAATTAGATATATTACTTTTAAAAATGTTGTAAATATATTAGAATGCCATTGAATGAATATATTAGAATGCCATTATCAATTATCATAGTCTTATTTATTAAAAAATATAGTTTTATTTTTCCTTAAAGCTGTAAATATTTTCTGAGCTTTGTTTTGAAAAAGTTAAAATTTGCTCAACAAAATGTTTTTTTTTACAATTTCCTGCTATTTGCAAAGGCTTTTTAAAATGAAATGACCTGAATTTAAAATATTTAGCCTTTTTGCAAGTGTTTTGATTAAATATATTCAAAACCTTTGAATTTCACATAAAAATATCAACTTTAACTATTTTTTATACAATTTATTCTTTAAAATATGGATAAACATTGCAAAAATGTGATATTGTTGCAAAACTTTATAATTCAAAAATAAATAAAACATGAATAGATTTTTCCTTTGCAAGTATTTTTATGCTGGGAATATCCTTATGTAGGTAATATACTGTTTTCAAATTTATATCTCAATTATTTATACATTTTTGTATGCTTAAAGTTTGTCGACACAAACTTTTTTTTTTTTTTTTTTTACAAATTTACAAAAATTCTTAGCTTAAAAACTAAAATAAAAATAATTTATGGATTTAGGTTAATTTCCATGTTCTATTCCTTTCATACATTTAAAGAAAAATTTTACATGAAGTTTCAAAGCATTTAGAAAAGAAATATTTTTATTATGATGTTTTAAATGAATACAAAATGCATAAAAATTCAAATAAGAAATAATTAAAACCAACTTTTAAATGTAAATAAAAAAAATGTACATACATAAAAATGTTATTGAGCTTTAAATTCTCCTTTATTAATATAAACACTTATTTATTTGTTTTGTTTTCTTTAAATAACTTCCAACTTAAAAGTACCATTTATCAATTTTTCTTTGCCAATATTCAAATCACTCAAATTTATAACTCAAATTCTTTGTTTTTCAAATAACAAAAGTTTTTAAAATAAAATGTCCTTGATTTTCAACTTGCAACTATTATAATACCTTTTATAAAATTTTAATGTTATCATTATATCAAATAATTGCAGAGTTTACTTCATTTTCACACTTTTCAAAAAAATCCTTAAAATTCATCATCTTTCTTTAAAATTATATTGTCTATATTATATTATCTTGTTAGATCACATTTCATTTTAGAATTCTTAATCAAATACAACACATGTTGACAAACTTTAAGCATAGAAAAGTTCAATGTTTTGATTCATAACTTTTCATTCAATATATTTTATTCCAATTCAAATTCAAACTTAGAAAATGTGTTTTTCTTCTTCACAAAAAATGTTTTATTATTTTATGATGAAAGAAATCACAAAACAAATGGAAAAGTTAATGAGCTTTAAATTCTCCTTTATTAATATAAACACTTATTTATTTGTTTTGTTTTCTTTAAATAACTTCCAACTTAAAAGTACCATTTATCAATTTTTCTTCGACAATATTTAAATCACTCAAATTTATAACTCAAATTCTTTGTTTTCCAAATAACAAAAGTTTTTAAAATAAAATATCCTTGATTTTCAACTTGCAACTATTATAATACCTTTTATAAAATTTTAATGTTATCATTATATCAAATAATTGCAGAGTTTACTTCATTTTCACACTTTTCAAAAAATCCTTAAAATTCATCATCTTTCTTTAAAATTATATTGTCTATATTATATTATCTTGTAGATCACATTTTATTTCAGAATTCTTAATCAAATACAACACATGTTGACAAACTTTAAGCATAGAAAAGTTCAATGTTTTGATTCACAACTTTTCATTCCATATATTTTATTCCAATTCAAATTCAAACTTAGAAAATAAAAAAAAAATATTGATAATCAAATCAGGTAATACTTACATACATTTGATTTATTTCTCATAGAAATAATATAAATTTCATACAATATAATTTTCACAAAATTTAAAGTAGTACATAAAACAATAATATTCAGAACATGAGAATTTTATGTTTATGTAGTACAGGCATCGAGACACGGCGCCATCTAACGTACCTTTTATATTGTGGTATATCTTTCGTCTGTGGTGAAACAAACTTTTTACTCCAACGATGAAATTAGTGCAAATAAGAATTCTGCAATTAATTATCGAAATAGCAATAAAATAGTCATTATATTATTCGAAAAATGAAGCTACGAATTCCTCCTAATTGCAGTATTGCAACCCTAAAGAAATTGGCGGAAAATTGGCGAAAATTCAGGGTTGCAAGATTGGCGACTTCCTCAATGGTAGATTTTAACCGATTTTGCAATTAAATACGAAAAAAATCTGAATAAAAACTATCCTATTTCTCAAGTTGGAACAAAACACACATTTAAAAAAAAAAAAATCGGATGGTTAGTTTCGGAGTTAAAATCGGATGGTTAGTTTCGGGTGTCAGTTCATCGCGAACAAACATCGTGATGACATTCATTAGGGAAAAAGAACATTATATAAGCGAAGGTAAAAAGTAGAAGATGTCGGGGCTTATGGAATTTCTTTTTTTTCTTCTTTTTTTAGGTTGCTGGCATTGTCCTTGACGTGAGTGTTCTTGTGTGAAATTTGACGTCAAAATATTCATTAAGGTTTGAGTTTCGCTGGCCTTTGTGAGACGCTGAAATTGATTCCGGCGATTTTTGAAATGTCTGAATGAATTGAGCAAGGAACTTACATTCAATTTTGTTTGTGGAATGAATATTCGTGTGCGAAAACGCATAGAATGTTGTCATTCGGCGAGCACTCCTATATGGGACCACTCCGGGGATACCGTTTTAAGTCGATTGAAGAGATTTAACGTGAATCGGTGCGCGCTTTGAAGGCCATCCCTGCTGATGACTTTTTAGCATGCATGGAGGAATGAAAAAAAAGCTGGCAAAAAAAATGTTACAAACGGCATTCGATGAGCATTCCTATATGGGAAATAAATGTTTACAAGTGGTATAAAGAGTTCAAAGAAGATAGAGAACGCGTTGAAGAGCCTTCTAGTCGAAGCTCTACCTCAACCGACGAATCTCACGTCCAAAAATCAATGATTTGGACAATGATTTTCGATTTACAATTAGAGACCTTTCTGATGATGTTGGAATTTCAAACGAATTGGGTCTTAAGCGCGTCAAATCTCGATGTGTACCGAAAACACTGAATGTTCCAGCTCCCACTGCATTAATTCTTCGTGACTTTTAGGCCAAAAATGAAACCCATATCATTCCTCAACCACCGCATTCACACCGTGCCACTTCTGGCTATTCCCTAAACTCAAAAGACCACTCCGGGGACACCGTTTTGAGTCGGTTGAAGAAATTCAACCTGAATCGACGCGCGCTTTAAAGGCCATCCCGGTCAATGACTTTTAAGCATGCATTGAGGATTGGAGAAAATGTTAACATATGTGCATTGTGTCCGGAGGGGATTACTTTGAAGGTGATGAGATAAATTTGGAAGAATAAATAAAAAAAAAATTTTGAAAAAAAATAATTGGTCTTACTTTTGAGGCACAGGAGTAGAACAGTGAAAATGATGGTATAATTTTAATGATATACGATACTGTTATTCAAAGTGTGGGATGCGATAACCAGAGGGCGTGAGGCAGCACCAGAAAAAGAATCAGTAAAAGCCCAACATTAATTTGTGCTAAATATATTCATCGCCTTGAAAATTAGTCCACCAGAAAGGTATTGACAGAACGCACCTAAATTTTAAATTTGTATTTGTAATATTGAAAGAAATAAGTAATTTCAAAATGAATGTAAAAGGATCATATATTGCTGGAAACTATGAACTAAAAACAGACTATAGTACATCGTTGGACTACTTCTAGATTGAATGCATACTTCAATAGAGGGAAACAAAAGTTTCTTTTCAAATTTCTGTGTACGTTCATCTACTACAATCCTACCAAACTGCCAACTTATAGACTAATATAATATCATAACTTTTTAATCGATGACAAGTCTGGCGATCGTGAGAGCCAATGAAGTTTATAAAGAGCCAAAAGTTCCTAGTGACACAATCCCAAGAATCTGTAGCTTACTCAAGGAGGAGCCCAAAATCATGGGGCATCACCTGATATCAAATATATTTATAAAGGAGGTCCCACAGGACCTCCTTTCGTCCGACGAAAGACAGAACTCGACAAGTCATCGGAATATCTCGATGATATATTCAGTTTTACGGACTTCCATAACCGTCCATCACTACAAATGTTACCAACGCAGAAATTTAGGCGGCCTGATGGCCGAGTGTCTAACGCTCTGGCGCTCGGTACCAAACGTTTCAGGTTCGAATCCTTCGGAGTGGTTCGGAAGGGAATTCGGAGTGGTTCGGAATCCACTATAAACAGTCTCAATCTCGGATGACTTTAAGAACTTCACGGATCCCAGTCAGACTTCTCACCCACATCATTCCCAAACTGTAAAGGGGCAACTCAGCTCTAGGCACAGTGATGTGGTGCGGCGTAGTAATAGTAAATGACTGGTTTAGTTTGACCAGAAGAACCCATCCATTCCACGTAAAAACAGTCGTCACCATTATGATGTGACCGCTGATGGCTTGCTGACAATTTTGGGTTCATGGCTTCGTGGGGTCTGCGCAACAATCTGGATCCATGCCATAACTGGCAATGCAATGTTCATTTTTAGCAATAAAGTCAAAATATTATTTTATTCAATGTTTTAAAGAGAAGTTTATTTCCTATATTACAATACGTTTTTTTCTAAGATCCATCCAAGAGTTACAGTGCTGAAAAGTTCTTTTATCAGAAAGCTTTTTATATGTTTCGATATTCATATAAATTACCTTTAAATGTTTTAAGCTTATTTTTTAAGTCTCGTTTTTTAAATATATATAACTTTGTAATAGAAAATCTATTAATATAGTGCTTAGTTTAAAAAAAATGAATAAAATTTCAAAATAACGTTGTTTAATTATAATAATAAATGACTTATAACTTCGTGCATCGTAGTTCCATGATGAATTTTATCCAATAACAGGTTAGTTATATTCACATTAGAATAAATCAAAATGTTTCATTTGAAATAATAAAGTAGCAATACATTTAAGTTTTTTTTTTCTATGAAATGAATATTTTCGTACTATATCAGGAAGAGTTATGCGCTGCAAGATTCATTAATGCCAAAAAATATTTTTTTTTTTTTTTTTTTTTTTTTTTGCATTTCAGTAATAGTAAAATGGATCGCCAAATCTAATTAAAGTACGTTCTTTTAAAAGATTAAAAATTTAGAAACTCTCCGACTTTAGTGCTTTAAAGCCAGATATGGAAATGAATAATTACCATTTTATAAAGCAACGTTACTTAAAAAGTTCTTTGACGTTAATATAAAGGGAAAAGTTTGATAAAAGGGGGCTTCCTTCTGCTTAAATGAAACAAGCCGAAAACTCGTGTATTTGGTAGGGTGCCAACTCCTCCATCATAATGATTTCAGGAGAGATTAATAAAAGGACAAATTCGGAGAATTAAGTTTAAATTATTGCTCTTTGGAGAGCAGATATTAATTCATTCGGAAAAATCTCAAACAGACTCTGGAATGAAGTTCTTTATTTAGAGATTAAATTGCCGAGATTTCTGGGCACGAATTGATTTACGTAGAAGTAATTTTGCAGAAATTTTTGGATGTCCAGCAATAAACGCCAGACTTAAGTAAGAGTGATACAGGTTTAAATTTACACATTTAAAAGAAGGCATACAGTTTATTTTTATTTTTATTTACTTATTTACTACTGTTCCCAAAAAGTAAGCCCAATTATTTTTTTTTCAAAAACTCTTTATTTATTCTTCCAAATTCCTCTCTAGACACAATGCACTTAGGCTAAATTTTTTTCCAATGATCAACACATGCTAAAAAGGCAGGGATGGCCTTCAAAGCACGCGGCGATTCACGTTCAATCTCTTCAGTCGACTCAAAACGGTGTCGCCGGAGTAGTCTTTTGAGTTTAGGAAATAGCCAGAAGTGCCACGGTGTTAAATTATGGGAATGCGGTGGATGTGGAACGATATGGGTTTCATTTTGGCGAAAAAGTCACGAAGAATCAATGCAGTGTGAGCTGGCACATTCAGTAATTTCGGTACCCATCGAGATTGGACGCGTTTGAGGCCCAAAATGGAATGGACCGATCCTTTTGAAATTCCAACATCATCAGCAAAGTCTCTAATTGTAAATCGACGGTTTGCAAGCACCCAATCTTTACTTTTTTGGACGTGAGCTTCGTCGGTTGAGGTCGAAGGTCTCCCCGTCTTTAACGTGTTCTCTGCCTTCTTTGAACTGTTTATATCACATTTCTTTTCAATATTGGTATGCTGACCGAATGCCTACTGCAACATTCTATACGTTTCCGTAAACAAAATTGAATGCAAGTTCTTTGCTCAACTACTTCAGACATGTCATAAATCGCCGGAATCAGTCTTAGTGTCTCACAAAGCCAAGCGTCACTCAAAGACTGATAAATATATTTCGACGTGAAATTTCACACAGATGTGTATGGCAGTGCCAGCAACCTAAAAAAAAAATTGAAATTCCATAAGCCCCTTGGAATTTTAAATTTTAAATGGGTCTTACTTTTTGGACACAGTAGTAATTGCCGATGTAATTTAATATACAGAATCCGAAAATACCCAGCAGAAATCTCGCTCAGAGCATAATTACCCAAGTCTTCTCTCCTTCTATTCAATAACATTCTCCAGAAACTTCCAAACACTTTGTTCACAGCTGCCCTCGTCATCACCAGAGCACCATGTCGCGAGAATTTCTTCTCATTTTCCAACGTCGTGTCCTCCTCTCTCCATACTAAATCTGCATAATGACATTAGAAGCGACATTCTGTGAAGCACTAAAGCCAATAATGGCGAGGGAGGACCAAGTTCGGACCATGAGTGACAAATCACCGCGGTTAATGATGCGCGCTCCCGACTGCAGTCACGGAAGCTCGCTTATTCACTGCCAGACGCAAGTACTTGCGCGAGTGGACATTCGAGGCCCCGGAGTCGCGTGGGGGACAGGGGGTCGCCCGTTATCTCACAATGGCAGTCCACAGAATTCACTTTGAAAGGCATAACTCAGAGGCCCTCGTCGTACAGCAGACTTTGCTGGTGGAAGGATTATGAATATTGTAATTCATTAGAGATGAGCATGCATCAGATGAGATGTTCATGTTGTTTTTGTTGTATTTCAAATGGAATATCGTTGATATTTTTGCTTTCTTTCATGTTCGTAGGATTAAACAATGGTTTACTGATTTAAAAAAAAAAAACATTTTTCTTTGAGTTATTGATGAAAATGATTGATAAAAACTTTTATCATAATAAAAATATGAGAATAGAATTACGCATACTAAACTAAAGTCAAAATCTAGTGTGTTTAGTGAATGTGTGTCAAGAAACAAATTTGTGTTTTTCCAGTTTTTGATTTTGATTGTTCCATATAAAAATTTTAGAACGTGGTTTTACAACTTTAATGGGAATTGAACGATAGAAGGGTGGAAAAAAAGGGGACACAGAAAATAGTTCTAATAAAATGACAGCAAACATCCTTTTCCGGAAAAAGTTAAGAAACGATTTTTCTGACTTCGAGTATCAAAACAAAAATGGACGTCTCTTTCTTAAAGTATTTTTTTTGTTCACGACTGTCAACGGGAATTTGCTTTGCCAATATTTCTTGGGAGAAAAAAAAGAAAAAACAACGATGACACATAGGGGAAAAAAAAGTTCTTTTACATGAATATGAAACTCCTGAAGAATGAAAAAAAGAAAAAAAAAAACTGAGAGAAAATCGTTCATTTACCTATTGAATATTTCGTATCTATCATACTGAGAACAAGTAATATAAAAAAAAAGTAAAGAATAGAAAAATATGTTTTTGGCTTGCAAAGAAAAAAGAACAGAAAAAATGCGGAATCTAGATAAATGTGTTTGCTTAGTGGATGTTTAGCGCAGATGCATCGATTCGGTGGATGCAAAAACATAAATAAATAAAAAAAAAAGAACAAGAAGAATCTTCGGGAAAAGTATGATCGATGCAGGAAGAAGCGTCAAAACATCAGGAAGCACTCACGAAAAAGGCGCATTTGAATAAAATGTCGTTTAATGCTCCGCGCTCACCGCTTAGAGATAAGATTTATCAGATCAATCGCGTCTGCCTCACTTTAAGTACATCGGGATTTCACGAGGACTAAAAACAAACAACTTTTATTTTTCAATTCCTTCTAATACCTCACACATTCCTTACATATATCTTGTTCATATTTTCAATCGTTCATGAAATGCTTTTGATTCATCCATTCACCTTCAAACACATTTTTTTGAACTTGTAGTGGATGACACTGGATGTTAATACAGTTTTTTAAATATTAATTTGTTCATTAAATTTAATTATTTAATTTTAAATAATTAAAAATCCATTTTTTTAAAATCCATTTTTTTATTTTTATTTATTTATTTATTTATTTTTTTAACTTATTATATAATAATATAGTGTTAAGATTATGCGCTTTATAATATTTCTTTTAATTGAAAATCTTACTTATTTTGAGGAAGCAATTTCGTATACGAACTGTTTTGCATTCATTTGTGAAGGTTTGATTATATTCAATCAATTTTTTTTTTCATTCTTATTCATTGATTATATTCAGTCAATTTTTTTTTCATTCTAAATCATTGATTATATTCAATCAATTTCTTTTCCTTCTAATTCATTGATTATATATCATTTTTTTTATTCTAAATCATTGATTATATTCAATCGATTTTTTTTCATTCTAATTCATTGATTATATTCAATCAAATTCTTTTCATTTTAACAAAGTCAAAATCAGCCGAAGAAATGATTCATCTTTTTCTACAAATAGAAAATGCCGTTTTTGAACTAAATAGAAAATGCAAATTTGGCAAGAGATTAAAAAAAAAATAAAACTGTAAATGTTCTTAAAAACCTTTGAAAGATTTTTCAGTGAGTTATAAAAGAAAAAATGTAACATAAAACGAATCACAAACAAAAACCACATATAAGAAAAAAAAACGTGGAAAAAAGATTTTTACCGCCTTTAATTTATTACAATTCTTCATCAATTTGCATAGAATTTATTTTCCATTCATCGGAAAGTTTCTCCCAAAATTATTAAAACTACTTTTAGTTTCATTTTATACATTTTTGCAACACTGTGTTGGTGCTGTTTTTAATTAATACATAATAAAATCACCATCCATTCAAAAAATTCTTAGAAAATAGGGAACAAAAGCAATTTTCTTTTAAATGCAAAATTCTGAAGTTCCTCCACTTTGCTTTCTTAACGCTTTACTTCCCCCCTCCCCCCCGAAACTGTGAATAATGCTTTTCTGTTTTGTCGGGGAGAATTCACTTTTCGTTGCCGGCTGCAACTGTCGTGAGCTTAATTAACAGTTTCTCTTCTTAACTAAGTTAGTTTTCCCTAAAAAAAATAAATTATGTGTTCGATAAATAAATACACAATATGTTTTCTATTTAATATTGGATGATGGGTTAAGTGAATTTGGCCGATTGAGTTGTTGAAAAGTTATTCTAATTTATGTATTTGCTTTTGGCATTTCGATTTCAGTGATTCACAGCTATAGTTTAAAGTCAGATGACTGCCGTAAAACCATTACTATTTTGTTTATAAATGATTTGTTGCTAACTTTTTTTTTTTCACTTAATGCAGCTGGCAAACACATAAGCAATTGCCTTTGATGCCTTAAGGCAAGAGCTGCACCGACGTTACGCACTTAGCATTACCCAGGGGCTACTTGTAGCTTGAAGATAAGCTACGGACGCGGAGTAACAATACAACCGCAACGCTCTACGATCCTGTTAGACCGGGACCTACGGTTTAAAGTGGATTCCGTACCCCACTACAAACATCCCTGGCATCGCCGGAATTCGAACCCGAAATCTGTGGTACCGAGCCCCAAAGAGCTAGCCAATCGGCCATTCAGGTCCCTTTCCACTTAAAATAAAATAACATAAAAATCCATCACTTTTTTCAATCGGGCCTTATTTTTAAATTCCTGCTATTAGTTCACACTCTCCCTATATATATCTAATCGTCATAAAATACTTTTTATTCCTCCACTCAAGTTCAAGTACATTTTTTTAAACTTGTAGTGGATGACACTGGATGTGAATACAGTTTTTTTCAAATATTAATTCATTCATTGAATTTCATTAACTAATTTTAGTTTTTTTTAGATTTAAGTTGCATGTATTTACCAATAGAGGGCGCCAGATGTAAGAGGTAAATTTCAACTTTATTTGTAAAGGACTTTCTGCAATAGAGTGAAAAAAACGTAGGAATTGACTTTAAATTATTATCTGCTGTGAATTAACTTTAAATTATCTGCTGTGAAGATTATGCTAATGAAGCAATAAAAGCAATAAAAGTGTTCGCATTGTTTCCGATGGGCTGTTTGAGACAATCATGACAGTAGGTGGGGAACCGAACCTTTTCGAATGTATCCTCATGGGATCATTAATTAGCACGTTTGCGAGGGTGGAGAGGACACAGGACAATACCGTTCATAATAAGCAGCACGAGAGGTAGGGGGACGAATACAGGAAACCCAGAGGATGCTGACGAGGAGCACAATTACAGAGAGGGAATGACTCGGGAGTTTCTGCGCAAACGTTAATGGAGTGGATTGCTGAGGGTACATCAATACCGGACGATACAAGAGTACATGAATGTCGAGAAAACACTCTTCATGTTAAGGATGATCACGAGGAATGGAAAATGCAAAACAGGGTTCTAGTAGTAGGTAGGTAGATGATTTCATAAGCTGTATCAATGAAATGATTCATCATCATGATTAGCGCAGCAGCACCATGGTGGGCCAAGACCGTCTGTCTATTGGCACATTTCGAAACGTGACATATATATATATATTTTACGGGGAGAGGATGTCAATCGTACGCCGAACTCTCTGCAGTCATGTTAGACCGGGACCTCCTGTTTAAAGTGGATTCCGAACCACTACAAACATCCATGGCACAGCCAGGACTCGAACCCGAAACCTGTGGTACCCAGCACTATCCACTCGGCCATTCAGTCCCGAATGAATTGATTATTGTCTGAAAATTCGTTAAAATGGGCCTGAATGGCCGAGTGTCTAGCGCTCGGTGACACATGTTTCGGGTTCGAGTCCCGGCTGTGCCATAAACCGGGCCATAATAATAATATAAAAAAAAATTTTAAGTCAATTCCTACTTTTTCTTCACTCTATTGCAGAAAGTCCTTTAAAAATAAAGTTGAAATTTTCCACTTACACCTGGCGCGATCTATTGGTAGATATATGCAACTTAAACCTAAAAAAAACTAAAATTAGTTAATTAAATTTAATGAATGAATTAATATTTGAAATAAACTGTATTGACATCCAGTGTTATCCTCTACAAGTTTAAAAAAAATGCATTTGAACTCGAGTGGACGAATAAAAAGTATTTTATGAACTATTGAATATTTGAACAAGATATATATAGCGAGTGTGTGAACTAATAGTAGGAATTGAATAAGCGAACATTCATGAAATACTTTTGTATCTTGGCTATAATGAATATGTCCATCACACTTTGGAATTTCTTCTCGCATAGGTTCGGGTTCAATTCGCCCATTCGAATACTTCTAGTTCTTCAACATCTCCGAATATTTTTTTCTTGCTTTATAGAACGCAGTTGTAGTTCTTTTACATTCCTTGTTAACAACATTGCAGCCATTTCTTCCAGTTTTGTGTGAGCTTGTAGGTTCTCGAACTTGAGACACAGTACGCGTGCTGTTATCGTTGTGCTACCAGGCAATTGATTGGGCCTGGCCAACTACCGACAGAGTTTTGTTTTCTTTTTATTTTATTCAGTTTTGTTTACTCTTTTTTTTTTTTTTTTTTTTTTTTTTTAATTTTTTACCGTCAGTTGAAAAGTTGGATTTCTGAGTAATGAGACATTTTGCCATTCTGAAGCTGCTTTTGAGGAGAATGCGACAAACTACCTGAAAACAATGCATACTATCTGAAAACAGGACATAGCATCACCCATAAGAACGAGGCGGGGCAACGAATACTTGTGACAACACATGTACCTCTTCGCTGGTGCTGCATCATCCTCTTGCATACAATTCAGTAGTTGATGTGTTTCATGAGAATACTGATCAGTAAAAGTCTCACCGAATCGATCGAAAGGTATATTCCAATTAGACATCTCTTACTTTGCCGCCGATCCGCCGAAAAGAGAGTACGGCATTAAAACTTCAACTTTCCAATCACCACACATGTCAGATGAAATGAAATGAGAAGCACGAAGAATCGGTTTGAGAAACAATCTTTAAAGCACGAATCAAAATGAAGAAAAGGAGCCACAACAAGAATACTACTGTGCACAAAAAGTAAGACCAATTATTATTTTTTTCAAAATCTTTTATATTTTTTCTTCCCAATTTATTTCATCGCCTTCAAAGTAATCCCCTCCGGACACAATGCACTTAAGCCAACTCCGATCCTCAATTGCATGCTAAAACGTCATCAGCAGGGATGGCCTTCAAAGCGCGAGCTGATTCACGTCAGTCGATTCAAAACGGTATCTCCGGAGTGGTCTTCGAGTTTAGCGAATAGCCAGAAGTCGCACGGTGTGAATACGGTGGTTGTGGAACGATATGGGTTTCATGTTTGGCGAAAAAGTCACGAAGAATCAATGCAGTGTGAGCTGGTGCATTCAGTGTTTTCGATACCATTCGAAATTTGACGCGTTTGGGGCCCAAAATGGAATCAAATGGTAAATCGACGGTTTGGAAGTACCCAATCTGTAATTTTTTGGAGGTGAGCTTCGTCGGTTGAGGTGGATGTTCGACCCGAGGGCTCTTTTTTACTTCAACGCGTTCTCTGCCTTCTTCGAACTGTTTATACCACATGTAAACATTTCTTTCCGATACAGAAATGCTCACCGAATGCCTTCTGCAACATTCTATACGTTTCCGAACACAAATTTGAATGCAAGTTCTTCGCTCAATTAAATCGGACATTTCCCACAGAGTTCAAGGACAATGCCAGAAACCTAGAAAAGAAAAAAAAATTGAAATTCCATAAGCCTCCTAAAATTTTAAATTGAAAATGGGTGTTACTTTTTGGACACAGTAGTAATCGCCGGTCCAATTTAATATCCCTAACTGAACACAGAATTCGAAAACACCTAGCAGAAATCACGCACAGAGCCTAATTACCGAGTCCTCTATCCTTACATGAAACAACATTCTCCAGAATCTACCAAGCACTGTCCGGGCCAACTTTGTTCACTGCCGCCCTCATCATCGCCAGAGCACAATGCCGTCAGGAATTTCTTTCCCCTTTTCCAATGTCGGGTGTCCTCTTCTCTCTATACTAAATCTGCATAATGACATTAAGAGCGACATTCCGCGAAGCACTAAAGCCAATAGTGGCGAGGGAGGGACGAGGACGGAGTTCGGACTATGAGTGACAAATCACCGCGGTTAATGATGCACTGATGGGGGCTCGTTTATTCACTGCCAGACGCAAGCACTGCTGCAAGTGGAAATTCGGGGCCCCGGAGACGTCTGGGAGGGACAGAGTGGGTCGCCTATTATCTCCAAACGGCCGTCCGCAGAATTAACTTCGAAAGGCGTCACTCAGAGGCCCCCGTCGCTCAGCAAACTTTGTCGGTGGAAGGATTGTAAATATTTAAATTAATTAGAGAGGGTCATGCATTAGAGGAGATGTTCATGTTGTGGTTGTTGTATTTTGAGTGGAATATTCTTTGAGATTTTTGCTTTCTTTCATGTTCGTAGGATTAAACAACGGTTTACTGATTTAAAAAAAAAACATTTTTCTTTGAGTTATTGATGTAAATGATTGATGAGTTATTGATGTCCACACGTATGTCAATTCTAAATTTAACCTATTAATCTATTCTATAGTTGTTGATTTTTAGGTACTTTTCATAGAGGCCATTCGCTATAAGAGGCGACAGTTACTGTGTTACTCCCAGGGTAAAAAGTGGTAGTAGTAGTCATATGAGTACGGGACCTACAGTTTAAAATGTATTCCAAACCACTACAAGCATACATGACACCACCGGGACTGAGGCTCCGGAGGCTCGAGGAAATGGGGGTCAACACAAACAGCAAAATTTTGTGACACTGTGAATGTGTGACATAAAAACCGCAAAATTTCGGTGTCACACATTTTACGAGCATTTCTTAACATGACACACAGAGCTCGCAATTAAAGTTTAAGACAAATGTTCAATGCACACGTTTCATGGAAAATGTTACTACTCACAAAATTGTAATTAAATATTTATTATTTGCTTTTAAAGATAAAATGTTGTGTAGAATGTGTTGGTGCTTTAATTAATGACTTGAACTCTCACGTTTTCAGCATCGTAACGGATCTGATATGATACATGATAAAAAAAAGTGTGTGTGTGGTTTTTTTTTATAGCTGATAAAATTATACATGGTATAATAGTCTATATTGCATCAACACTAATTTGTACTCTCGTATTTCCTATGCTGTTATAGCAACTGATCATTCCGAATATTACATTATGACTTTTGATGAAGACTATAAACAATTATACATGGATTAAGATGTTGGACAAAAAACCTTCTTTCAGCAAACCCACACTTTCAATGATTATTATCTTGTTTTTCTAAAGCAAAGGACGATATGAAATTTTTTTTAATAAATTCCAAACTATTGGAGAAAGAAAAAAGGTGATGGGTTATTTTCAGAATAATTTTTTCATTGGTAGATATTGATTATCATTTATTTTGATACAATATGTTTATTATTACTACAAATTCAATTTCCATAATAATAATTCAATTAAGTATTGATTTATTTCAAAATATTATTCTATTTTTATTTAATAATTATTTTACAGAAGATAATACTTATTTATTAGTAAAAGGCTACCCCAATATTGGATAATAAAATCTAATGTGTTAAGTGAATGTATGTCAAGAAACAAATTTGTATTTTTCCAGTTTTTGATTTTGATAGTTCAATATAAAAATTTTAGAACATGGTTTTATAACTTTAATGGGAATCGAACGTTGGAAGAGGGAAAAAACGGGGACACAGAAAATAGTTCTAATAAAATGACAGCAAACATTCTTTTCCAGAAAAAGTTAAGAGACGATTTTTCTGACTTCGAGTATCAAAACAAAAATGGATGTCTCTCTCTTTGATTTTTTTTTTTTTTTTTCATGACTGTCAACGGGAATTTGCTTTCACTTCCGTTATTTCTTGAAGAAAAACAAAAAAAAAGATGACGCATTGGAGAAAAAAAAATTCTTTTACATGAATATGAAAGAATGAAAAAAAAAAAAAAAAAAAAAACCAAGAGAAAAGCTTTCATTTATGTATTGAATATTTCGTATCTATCATACAGAGAACAAGTAATATAAAAAAAGTAAAGAGTAGAAAAATATGTTTTTGGCTTGAAAAAAAAAAGACAAGAAAAAGAAAATGGAAAGAAAAAAAATGCGGAATCTAGATAAATGTGTTTGCTTAGTGGATGTTTAGCGCAGATGCATCGGTTCGGTGGATGCAAAAACACAAATAAAAAAAAAAGAAAAAGGAAAAGAATCTTTAGGAAAAGTATGATCGATGCGTCAAGGCAGCAGGAAACACTCACGAAAATGGCGCATTTGAATAAAATATCGTTTAATGCTCCGCGCGCACCTCTTAGAGATGAAATTTATCGGAAGATTCAATCGCGCCTGTCTCAGTTCAAGTGCACTAGGACTTCGCGTGGAGGGAAAAAAAAACCCTTTTTTTTTTTTTAATTCCTTCTATTAGCTCACATTCTCCCAATGTATATCTTGTTCAAATTTTCAATCGTTAACAAAATATTTTTTATTCATCCACTCAAGTTCAAACACATTTTTTTTAAACTCGTTGTGGGTGGCATTTGACGTTAATGCAGCTTTTTCAAATATTAATTCATTCATGAAATTTAATTAATAAATTTTAGGTTTTTTTTTTTTATATTTAAGTTTCATATATCTGCCAATAGATCACGCCGGATGTAAAAGTAAAATTTCAATTTTATAGTGAAAAAAAATAGGAATTTACTTTAAACTTTTTTTTATATTGGTTGTAATTTTATTCACCAGCAAGGAAAAAATTAAAGACAAATATTACTTTTACCTTTTTTTTATTGATTTAGTTCTTAATGATCTCCTTCGAGTTGAAAAAATCCATGTTTTAGTTTTTTGAACTAATTGTATAATAAATAACATTGCTTATCCGAATAGTATAGTGTTAAGATTATACGCTTCATAATATTTCGTTTCATTAAAAATCTTACTTATTTTGGGAAAGCAATTTCGTTTATGAACTGTTTTGCATTCAATTATATACAATCAATTTCTTTCCATTCTAATTCATTGATTGTATTCAATCAATTTTTTTTCATGCAGAATCAGCCGAAGAAATTATTCATCTTTTTCTACAAATAGAAAATGCCAATTTTGCAAGATATTAAAAAAAAACTGTACATTTTCTTAAAAACCTTTGAAAGATTCTTCAGTGAGTTATAACATAAATAATGAACATAAAACGAATCACAAACAAAAACCACATATAAGAAAAAAAGCAAGAAAAAAAGATTTTTACCGCTTTAATTTATTCTAATTCTTCTATCAATTTGCATAGAATTTATTTTCCTTTCTTCAGGAAATTTCTCCCGAAATTATTAAAACTCCTTTTAGTTTCATTTTATACATTTTTGCAATACTGTGTTGTTGCTGTTTTTAATTAACACATAATAAAATTACTATCCATTCAAAAATTCTTAGAAAATAGAGAACAAAAGCAATTTTCTTTAAATGCAAAATTATGATGTTCCTCCGTTTTGCTTTTTTAACGCTTTACTTTTTATTTATTTATTTATTTTGTGAACATGTGAATAATGACTTTTCTGTTCTTTTGAGAGAATTCATTTTTCGTTGCCGGCTGCAATTGTCATGCGCTTAATTAACAGTTTCTTTTCTTAAATAATTTAGTTTTTCACCCAAAAAATAAATTACGTGTTTGATAAATGAACACACAATATGTTTTCTATTTAATAATGAATGATGTGTTACGTAAATTTGGCGATTTAGTTGGTGAAAAGTTATTCCAATTTGTGTATTTGCTTTTGGCTATTTCGAATTCAGTGATTCATAACTATGGTTTAAAGTCAGATGACTGTTTTGAAAACATTAATATTACTGTGCCCCAAATTAATATTACTGTGCCCCAAAAGTAAAAATAATTTTCATTTTTCCAAAAGGAGTTGATGTTAAAATGAAATGTTGTGGGACCATTCCATTGTTGCCTTCCGTAACGCAAGCAACGGCCAAAACAGTTAAAGCAATCGAATTCAGTGTTGAGAGACTTTTCTCAGCACTGAGGCTTCATAAAAGGCTGTCTTGGATACACCATGAAAGAAGATCTTACAGAAGCTATTCTATTATTAAGATTCAATGCATTACACATGCGGCAACTTTGTGCTTAAAATGTACAATTTTCTTTTGCTGGACGTCACCTATTCTATAACACTGTGTCCAAACAGTAACACCAATTTTCAACTTAAAATTCCCGGGATTATAGAATTTCAATTTTTTTTCTTTTTTAGTTTGCTGGCACCGTCCTGTGTGAAATGTGACGTCAAAATATTCTTTAGTGTTTGAGTTACGCTTGGTTTTGTGAGACGCTAAAACTGATTCCGGCGATTTTTGAAATGTCTGAATTCATTGAGCAAATAAATTGCATTCAATTTTGCTTACGGAAACGTATAGAATGTTGCAGAAGGCATTCGGTGAGAAAACTATATCGGGAAGAAATGTTTAGAAGTAGTATAAACAGTTTAAACAAGGCTGAGTGCGCGTTGAAGACGAAGATCCTTCTGGTCGTCAATCAACCTCACCCTCAACCGACAAAGCTCACGTCCAAAAAATTAAACATCTGGTACTTGAAAACCGTCGATTTATAATGAGAGACCTTGCTGATGATGTTGGAATTCCAAAAGTATCGGTCCATTCCAATTTGAACCTCAAACGCATCAAATCTCGATTGGTATCAAAAACACTGAATGCGCCCGCTCACACTGCATTGATTCTTCGAGATTTTTTCGCCAAAAATTAAACCCATATCGTTCCACAAGCATCGTTTTCACATCGTGTGTCTTCTGGCTATTCCCTAAATTCCAAAGACCACTCCGGAGAGATCGTTTTGAGTCGATTGAAGGGATTCAACGTGAATCGCCGGCGCGCTTCGAAAGCCATCCCCGCCGATGACTTTTTAGTATGCATTGAGGATTGGAAAAAAAGTTGGCATGAGCGCATTGTGTCCGGAGGGAATTACTTTGAAGGCGATGAAATAAATGTGGAAGAATTAATAAAGAATTTTTGAAAAAAATATAATAATTGATTTTACTTTTTGGGCACAGTAGTGAGTATCTTTTCCACTTAGAATAAAATAATATAAAAATCAGTCACTTATTTTTTGTATTATGTTCTTAATGAGTTGGCCTATCTATAAAAAAATTATAGGTGTTTAAAATGCAGCTGTCATTCGCCCTGTTCGATGTTTGGGCTTTCCATTATCTGCTGTGAAGAGAATGCTAATGAAGTAATAAAAGCATTCGCATTGTTTCTGTTTCGCACTGTTTGAGAAAATAATAAAAGTAGGTGGGGAAAGGAACCTTTTCGAGTGCATCCACATGGGATCATTAGCAGGTTGCAGCAAGGATTGAGAGGACACAGGACAATACCGTTCATAATAAGCAGCACGAGAGGTAGGGGTGGAGGGAGATTCAATGTGTCGCATCAAAATCCAGGAAGCCCACGGCATGCTGATTAGGAGCACAATGGCAGAGAGAGAGGATCACTCGGGAGTTGCTGCAGAAGCGTTAATGCAGCGAATTGCTGACGGTATATTAATACCAGACGGTACAAGAGTACATGAATGTCGAGAAAGCACTTTTCATGTTAATAATGATCTCGAGGAATGGAAAATGGAAAACAGGGTTCTGATAGTAGGTAGGTAGAGGATTTCATAAGCTGTATCAATGAATTGATTAGTGTCTGGTAATTCATTAAAAGTATTAATTAATAATTTTTTTGCTTAGATGATTGAAAAAAAATAAATTAAATCCCGTAAAATTTCACTGGATCGTGTGTAATGAACTGAAATAAATGTAGACTTCTCTCCCAGTCTAACAAATTTACGGTCGAGAAGGGGGGGTGTTTTCCAAACAAAATGAAGTAACGGTATGTTTCTTTTAACAGCAGCCATTTAATTACACACTATTATACAGTGATATTTACATTAATTATAAATTCATTATAAACATCTTCTCTGGCTGCGGTTTAAAGTGGATATCGAACCACTACAAAAATTGATGGCCCCGTCGGGTCTCGAAACTCGGGTCTGTGGCACATAGCGCCAGAGAGCTAAAATTTAAATAATAATTCAACAAAAAATTGCCACAGAGTCGCAGTTTCTTATTAGTTAAGCTCTCGTCTACGACATTCCTTCGATCTTCTAGTTCCTTCATGTACTCATTTGGGTTCTGCTGGAAAATCTATTTAATCCCCATTTGTTTTTGGTGACGCTATTTCATAGAATTTCATCATGAATCCTGCAGGATTATTGTGAATGCAGTTTTTGCATCGTTTATGGGTTGTTTTTTTTAAGTTCACATATATTTTTCCATATTTTATGTATATATTATTGCAATAATTACTCTGAGATATGAATATATGCTACGGATGCGAGTAACGCTGCCCCCACAATGCTCTGAGATCTTATTAGGACCGGGACCTACGGTTCAAAGTGGATTCCGAACCACTTCAAACATCCAATGAATCGGCTCGAGCCCGAAACCTGCGGTACCGAGAGCCAGGGCGTCTATCAGAACCAGTGTCATTTTAATTGAATTGCTCAATTTGATCCCGCTTCATTAAATTTCCTAATTAATTTTCTGAGCACTCTTTAGAAACCATTGAAAAGTACGAACCATTTTCGACATCTTAATAATGAATTACAGTTATGAAACTTATGTGATGCATTTTCAGGAATCAAAAAGCAAAGTAGTATCAAAACTTTGGATACCGATTCTTTTATTAAAAAGTTTCACATCCAAAGTGCTTTGGATCTAATCGAGTCGAAACCTTTCGGAAAAAAATATCTAATGTCGTTATTGAAATCATTAATCAATTTTATTTAAATTTCGCTAACCAACCATGAAGCTCTGACGCAGATTCGGCGAGCGACAGAATTAAGACCACTTCAGTTAATGCCTCCATCGAGCTACTTCGGCGGGAAATGTTCAGGATATAAGCGCCATTAAAATTGAAGGATGATCCTGCCTCGAACAATGTTGTGCGGAAAGGTTGGATGTTTATGAAATTGGTGTAATAAATACTAATTCTTAGTAAATTTAATTGGAATGAAGAAGATTGATTCGATCAAAATAATTTTGATGTGTTCAGAAATAGGGAGAGTGCACGGATACTAAGAATATCGATAAAAAAACTATGTAATTGCGAATACCTCCAAAATAAGTCGTATCTCATTATTATATGTATATTTAATTCGAGTCCTATTCAGATATTGGCCGCTTAATTTATTTTTATTTCTAGTTCTTAAATTTGATGGAAATTTTCAGTTATTTTTTCCTCAATGCGACATTCAAATTTAAAAAGAAACATCATTCTTTGTCATTGGCACAGTGGCGCGAAGGTCGTCTGCCTACTGGCAAATTTTGAGACAAATGCTTTCCTTCCGGGGTAAGGCTGTCAGCCCTACGCCCAACAGTCCTACTAGACCGCAATCTACTGTTTAAAGTGAATTATATACAAATATCCATGGCAGCGCCGGGACTCGATCCCGAATCCTGTGGCACTGAAAGCCAGAGACCTCAAGGCCTCATATCACGCTTTTAACATACTAAAATTGTGTTGACTTAAGGATAGGTGAAAGTTTAGTTATTTTCAACCATCTGGGACTTTGACTTGAGGTCATTCATCACTGAATTAATAAATATTTAGCAGATTCAGCATTTTACAAAGTAAACCATGAGGCGTCTTTGCATTAGATTTGCTCTTACACTGCTTACAAGAAAGGTAGTCTTTGTATTCGTACTCTCTTCTTTGTCGAACACAACTGACAGACTTTTCGGCAAATCTTACCTAGTGTCGGCGCAGATACTTATAGCAGTATTGTTTAAATCAATGCTTCATACAGACGTTGTTGCTAGAATAGTGCACAATGATAATGTTTTTATCAGATACATCGTCAGTAGTCAAAGTCAACTGTAATACTACTATCTTCTAAGCCGTTTCAGATGCTGTCGTTAGAATATTGTATAATGATAATGCTTTAGAAGATCTTACATTTAAAAAAAAATTATTTGTTTGTCTTATTCATTTATTTGTCTGTCTTAATATTTCATCAATTTAGTTTTTTGTCCAACTGAATTATTTAAATGCATATTGAAATTTTACATTAAATACCAGAGTACATCGTCAACAGTCAAAAGCTGCTATCCTCCAAACCGTCACATGTGTTGTCACTAGAATAGGGTAGACTGACAATGCTTTTGGAAATATGCTGCCTTTCCATAAAAGCATTGCTACTTATCCAATGGAGTTATTTAAATGCATATTGAAATTTTAGCAGATACATCATCACAAGGTATAAAAATCCATCCGTAGCACTCCATTCCGGTTTCCTGAGTTGATGAATGTGGAGAGGTTGTGTCTCAATGAGTCCAATTAGCATTGAGAATTTCCATTCAAAGGGAATAATCAGGGCTTGGCATGCTTTGAAAGGCGCAGAGGCTCGCCAACTCATTAGGATGCGCCAAGTCTTGCATGTTAATAATTGAAAGGATGACAACTTCCCCGTCTGCATTTTAAATCTCATCTCTTAATCGCAATTCAAATTTCATTTTGAACGCCAGAAGCCGCGCATGCGCAACAGGAATTATGGTGTGAAGTGGAGCAAATATCTGGACAGCGAACTATGTGGGAACACATTGCGGAGGAGCATTCAATATTTCATCGTTTTAGTGGTTTTATCACTACCTGAAGGATTGAAATGATTTTTTTACAACTTTAATTGTATTAAATGAATTGTCACAATTACATTAACAATTTACAATTAAAATTGTTATTACAATTTTAATTTATTTAAAATATTTTTTAGCTAGGGCTCTGGCGCTCGGTACCACAGGTTTCGGGTTCGCGTCCCGGTGGCGCCATTGACAGCGGCATGATTGTCGGTATTTCTGTTGATTGTCATTATTATGTGTTTTTTTAATCATGATAACATATTCCTTTCGTTTTTGCATATCAGAAGAATTACCATTAACTATGCCAACAATTTTTATTATATTTTTCTACAAGATGAGCCTCTATAATATGTGTGTTAAAAATTAAAGGGCATTTGAGAGAGATCAGATAATACTGCGTCCAAAAAGTAAGATCAATTTTCAATTTCAAATTCCAGGGGCTTATGGAATTTCAATTTTTTTTTCTTTTTTAAGTTGCTGGCTCTCTCCCTGGCATCCATGTGAAGTTTGACGTCAAACTATTCATTAGTGTTTGGTTTACGCTTGGCTTTGTGAAATGCTAAAACTGATTCCGGCGATTTTTGAAATGGCTGATTAATTGAGCAAAGAACTTGCATTCAATTTTGTTTGCGGAAACGTATAGAATGTTGCAGAAGGCATTCGGTGAGCATTCCTATAGCGGAAGGAAATGTTTAGAAGTGGTATAAACAGTTCAAAGAAGGCAGAGAACGCGTTGAAAACGAAGAGCCTTCTGGTCGATCACTAACCCTCACCGACGAAGCTCACGTCCAAAAAAAATTAAAGATTAGGTGCTTGCAAACCGTCGATTTACAATTAGAGACCCTGCTGAGGATGTTGGAATTTCAAAAGGACCGGTCAATTCCATGTTGGGCCTCAAACGTGTCAAATATCGATTGGTACCGAAAACACTGAATGCTCCAGCTCACACTGCATTGATTCTTCGTAACGTTTTCGCCAAAATGAAACCCATATCGTTCTACAATCACCGCATTCACACCGTGCGACTTCTGGCTATTCCCTGAACTCAAAAGACCGCTCTAGGGACATCGTTTCGAGTCGATTGAAGAGATTCAAAGTGAATCGCCGCGAGCTTTGAAGGCCATCCCTGCCGATGAGTTTTTAGCACGATTGAGGATACGAAGAAACGTTGGCATAAGTGCATTGTGTCCAGAGGAATTTACTTTGAAAGCGATGAAATAAATTTGGAAGAATAAAGAGTTTTTGAAAAAAAAAATAATAAATCGTCTTACTTTTGGGCACAGTAGTATAATACAAGAATGGTATTCTATAATTAACTATGCGAGTACAATTTTCAACAACTCATTACCTAAATTTTCGAAGGAGAAGTTATTGGCTGCAGTAAGAAAATTCCAGCTTTGACATATCTAAACACAATTAGAAGCGGGAGATAAAAATTAAAAGCTCGCCTGCACATCTCGATTTCAATTACTTAATAATTTAATTTCTTCGCAAAGAATGTGTTTTCGCTCTTGAAAAAGGAATTATTCTTTCGCAAGGAATTATTTTCAAAAGAAATTGAAGGAAATAATTTTAATCGGAGACGATTTATTTTTCTTATTTATTAGATTCTTTTAAAAACAAAAAAAACTTTAAATGCGATGCAATCTCTTTTATTGAAAATAAATTTTCAATTTAATACGAACGCTTTTATGTATAAGCGCTTTTTAGCGAATAGAATCTTCTCTTTCTAATTTAGAAATTTTATTCGATGTAAGGAGTATTTTTTACTTTTGATACTGGAAAAGCAAAATGACGTTTTATGTTTCACATATTTAAGCGAAATTTAAAATTAAAGGAACCATTTCGTATAATTGTGAATTTAAATTTTTAATAAAATATAAAGCATTGATGTTCTTAGTTAAAAATTATTTTTCAATTCCTACTATTAGTTCACACTCTCTCTCTCTCTCTCTCTGTATTTATGTACCTTGTTCTAAATATATCTTGCTTTTCAATCGTTCATAAAATATTTTATTCATCCACTCACGTTCAAATATATTTTTTGAACTTGTAGTATTTTGTAGAACTTTGATATTAATAAAGTTTTTTCAAATATTAATTCATTCATTAAATTTAATTAATTCATTTTAGTTTTTTTTAGATTTAAGTTGCATTTATCTAATAATAGATGGCGCCAGACGTAAGAGGAAAACTTCAACTTTATTTAATAAGGACTTTCTGCAATATAGTGAAAAAAAAGTAGTAATTGACTTTAAAAAAAATTTTATATTACATGTTACATTCATATTGCACAAAATGGCACAGTTAAATTATTAATGACTCAAAAATATTAATAATACAGTACAAGAATTAGATTACCAGAAATAACTATCATCATTTGATTTTTTTTTTTCCGAAATAAAAATTGCATGTAATTTTTCTTTAAAAATAATTTTCATTTGCATCTTGAATAGTGACTTCAGTTGAAAATAGAATTTAGTAGTTCGGTTTGTCGCTCTACGGTCATCTTGCGCACATGAGAGCTAAGCAAAACGGAATTCCGAACTAAGAACAAACATCCATGTCATCGCCAGGATTCGAACATGAAGACTGTTATACCAAATGTCAGAGGGCTAGCCACTCGGTCACCAGGCCACATAACGCCTCATAGCATATTTTATATTGAAGTAAGCTTATTTTAGGGAGTATAGCTCAGTGCTAGAGCATTCGATTGCAAATCAAGTGCTCTAGCACTGAGTGTCAATCTTAACATCAAGTGTCATCCACTACAAGTTAAAAAAATGTATTTGTACTTGAGTTTATGAATAAAAATTATTTTATTAAAGATTAAAAATGTGAACAAGATATATATTCGGAGAGTGTGAACTAATAGTAGGAATTGAAAAATAATTTAAAATTCGATATAACCATTCATGTATGCAGATGAAAACTTCGAAGAAAATAGATTTTCAACCATCAGAAACAATTTTTTAACTGTGCAAATGAAATAGTGTCAACTTAACGATTTCTTAATAAATATTGTGTACATAGAGTAATTGAAACTAAATATTTAACTACGTAAAATTTAAATTGCACGGACAGTTTTCATGGATTAATCTTTTATGAGCTAACAGACTACAACTTCAACAGTCGATGAAGCAATAGAGTTTGAATGAATACAAATAACGTTAGCAATTCATTTACTGAGAATTCATTCCTTTAAAATGAGGTATTAAAATTTACAAATTAAATCACAGACTCCATTCTTATAATAAAAAGCTAATATTCTTTGAAGATTTAAGTCTTTTAATTAGTAAACCTACTAATTTCAATATACCTTAAATACACTGGCCTCCAAAAGTTAAGGAACAACCTGCTATTTGCACCTAATGTGCAAATGAGTGAATGTAAAAACACTAAATTTGAATGAGATGTGCACAAAACAGTTATGTATTGACCGCAACATAGAAGTTTACATAAGAAAAGCGCAAAAATGATTTACAACAAAAAAAAGCAATCTCACTGGAAAAGTCCATTATTTAAAAAAAAAATAATCACAGTTTTATGTGGTAAAATGTCATAGAAACATAACAAAAAGGAGTTTTAATGAGGTATATGCCCATCCCTAATTTGGAAAGCATTGGCGGAATCGACTTTCCATTCTGTCAATTAAGTTGTTGGTTACCAAAATAGGAAGCGAAGACGAGACGCGGAGTAAGCTTTGTTCCAACTCTCCTAAAGACTCTGCAGGAGGAGTTAAAGCAACAACCTGTCTACCAAGAAAGTCCCGAAGGTGCTCTATCGGATTCAGGTCTGGTGATCGAGCTGGCTCCAAACCAAGACCCTCAATATATTCCTCAACAACTACAGCTTGTGCATTATCATCCATCAGAATGAAAAAAATGCCAATTGCACCTGCATATGGGTGGACATATGGATCAAGGATCTCATCCCGATATCTCAAACCAGTCACAGTTCCTCTCTAGAACACATGCAGGTCAGTGTGACCACCGAGTGAGATCCCTGCCCAAACCATTATTCCACCACCTCGGTAAACGTGTCTTTCAACAGTGTTGGATTGATGTTATCTGGGGCTTTTTTCCCTCTACATCAGCAGACGTCCTGATTCGCTCTCCAGTGTGAATCTGGACTCGTCTGTAAAGAGTACAGGAGCCCTTCTCTGTCTCGTGCACGAAACGAGTTCTCTTGCCCAAGATAAGCGGGCCTTTCTCTGTCGTCCATTGAGGATTGGAAAAAAAGTTGGCATAATTGCATTGTGTCCGGATGAAATAAATTTCTAAGAATAAATAAAGACTTTTTGAAAAAAAAAATAATTGGTCTTACTTTTTGGGCACAGTAGTAGTTTTGAATTCTGATAACAGTAGTTTAACACAACTTAAGGCAAACTGACTAATAGATAAGGGGTTTCAAAAGAAATATTACACACACTCAGTGTCTGTTAGCCAAACAATGAAAACTCTCTGGGGATAAGAGGATTTTTCAACAGATAGCTCGTTGCTGGGGGGCTCAGAATACTCGAGGGATGAGCACTAAAATAATTTTTACGAAGTAAAAGAAGAAAAGGCGCATCTTGCGCGAAGATAAAGAAGGAAGGCACTCATATCGGAAAAGTAAAAAAAATTCCAAATATTTCGATTTCTTCGCAGGCACTCAGAGAAATGGTTCCAGCTTTGTTTAACCTTTTCCCCAAAGAGTCGAGTTTCCCGTCCGCTCTTAAGAATAGAAAGGAAAAAATACAGAAATTTTTTAAACGATTCTCTTTGTGACGTCTGCAGCTTTGTAGAGCACTTTTTTTTTTTATTCGTTTTTCTCTGTCACACAGGGATTTAGGGATCGATCCCCATAATGTTTCTTCTTTTCCCTTTTCGCCTCCCAATCAGTTAGTTCTCGGGTTGTGGTTAAAATGAATGTCTGCCGTTAAAGACAGGAAGAACTTGTACATTTTCCCCCTCTGCCTTAAAGAAACGACGAAAAATGCTGAAGGGAAAAAGATAAAAAGGGAAGCTTTTATGTTGCGCAACATCAGAGATTCGTATGCTTTTTGTACCATGTGTTACTAAATTAGAGCTTTATTGAGTTTTATAATTATTCAATTCCTTCTATTAGCTCACACTCTCCCTATATATATCTTGTTCACATTTTCAATCGTTCATAAAACACTTTTTATTCCTCCACTCAAGTTCAAATACATTTTTTTGAAACTTGTAGTGGATGTGAATACAGTTTTTCAAATATCAATTCATTAATTACATTTGATAACTTTTTTATTTTAGTTTTTTTTAGATTTAAGTTGTATATATCTGCCAATAGATGGCGCCTGATGTAAGAGGAAAATTTCAACTGTATTTATAAAGGACTTTTTGCAATATAGTGAAAAAAAGTAGGAATAGACTTTAAAAATAATTTTTATATTACTTGTTATTTATTTATTTTTTGTATGGACTTTTCCGCAAGATAAAACACATTTCACTTTGAAAAACTTTTTTTACTTTAGACTTGATTTGTACGTATTTACTTCCTACAGTTTGGAGTGCAACTTAGACCCATCTCTCGTTGGTGCACACTGGGCAACGTTCTTGTAACGGCAAAGTGGTCTGCAGCTTCTGGCAGTTGAACCTAGCCACTGTGGAAATTTTTGGGAACGAGCAGGCCGATTGTCTAGAAAAAACAGGCTCAAGACTATTTCAAATGAGATCTTTGGCACTGTCAATCCATTCTTTAAAATTATATATCAAACAAATAATGCCTAAAAGCCACAAGTTATAAACTCAAGATGGGATTAAGTCAAAGCATTGGAGAGCTGAAGATCTTTTAACAATACCCAGCAATCAGCGACGACATGCTGTCACCCAGTTCCGTCTTCTGACCGGCCATGACTGCCTATCAGGACAACCTTCATCGCATTAAAATGTTTTCGAATCCTGGCTGACCCCTATGCAATTCAGCAGATCCAATGAACAGAGACCACCTCCAACGATGTGCGGTACTTGATTGCGACTCGGAGACAGCGCTTTACTGGTGTGCGAGAAAACTCTTAAGGCAATGACTTCTGTCATCTTTGTATTTTTTTGGATGTTTATTCTTTTGTAATTTTTTTTTCTTTAAAGCACGTACATAAAATAGATTTTTTTTGAGAAAGATACATATTTAGACATAAACCATAGATTTAGATATAGATTTCTTTGTAAAACATTTATGTTGGAGAATAAGGGAGGTCCATACATATTTTCTTGTACCATGTGTGAATGTAAAATTTACTAATTGTTTTATCACGTTATATTTCAAATATATAAGGTGGTGAACACCTTTAATAAGATACTACCAACAAACATTTCTATGGAATACGGAATTAATGATAAAGCATATATTAATCGCTAGTTCAAAATTTGCTTAAAACGAGACACTCCAAATAACGAGCAGAAATTTTTTAAAAAAAATGCACGCGTTTATAAAACCAGAAGCAAAATATCAAAATGCTAACTTGTAATTCATAACAAATTCCTGGTGCCATCTAGTGCATTTTGCATTTTAATATCCATTTCGGTCTCATGTAAAAGTATGCTTTTAGCCATTGAATTAAATATATGGATCTTAAATATAGCATTAAACTATTCGAACGCCAAACTTTAGTTAACTTTTAAAACAATTAAATACTTTTGAAATTTCGATGACTATCTCATTATCGGTTCTGCCTTTTTTTTTTCCTATCAACTATTGCTCCAGGGTACGTACATCTGTCAACATCTTCTATTTTGTCACTTTTCTGTTTAATTGCATGTTCAATTTTTTGCATTTTTGCACAATATTTTGGTTTGATTTATGTCTAAGTTAGTGGTACTAGAAAAAAAAAAAAACAAGTAATACAAAAAAAAAATTAAAGTCTATTCCGACTTTTTTTTTCACTATGTTGCAGAAAGTCCTTTATAAATAGTTTTCATCCATTTTTTTAAGTTAAAAAAAAATCTCTCTCTCTCTCACACACGCACTTTCCATCTCTCTCACTCATTTATTCACATGTTTCATTTTCCATTTAGTTCCCTCCTTGACTCAGACTACAATTCACAATGACAAAAGAAAATTTTTTCCAGCGCTCTGCACGCTTCGCCACTGACGATATTGATTCCTAAATTTATATGCTGCTAAATATGTTATATAAGAGTAATTTTTTCTCCCCTATAAAACTAAAATGAATTAATTAAATTTAATGAATGAATTAATAGAGAGTTTTTGCATACCGTATTTTTATCGTCCGGTATTTTTTTCTCCCTAACGCGCATGCTCATAGGAAATTGCGCATGCGCGAAATCGGAAAATCCTATGAGGATCCATGCGGAAAATCCTATGAGCATGCGCGCTAGGGAGAAAAAAATACCGGACGATAAAAGTACGGTATGCAAAAACTCTCTGTTATTTGAAAAAACTGTATTAACGTCAAATAAAATGTAAATGTCAAATAAAATGTTAAATAAAATGTATTTGAACTGGAGTGGATGAAAAGTATTTTATGAGTGATGGAAAATTTGAACAAGATATATATATAGGGTAGAGTGTGAACTAATAGTAGGAATTGAAAAATAAACAAATCCAAACAAGGAGACTTCATTATTTTCGAAAAAATATTTTTATTATAAAAATAAAGAGAAAAAGTGTCCTATAAAACTAGAAACTTAGTGGAAAAAACGAGAAGCAAAACAATCTGTATCTGGGTGTTGAGTTGCAACTCTTTGCAGGTACTTGAAAAATATAGGATTACAACTGCGTCTTTCGGAAACATTTATTTGAAGAATGTGTAAGATCTCATATTCACTTTCCAGTAACAAAAGGCATTCGACGCAACTGCCACGATGTGTTTGTTTGGATTAACGTTGGAACGCTCAACAGAATATATTTGAAGAACCTAAAACTGGGAAAATAAAATTTCTTAGATCTAAATTGTAAAATTAGATAAATGTAATCTCATAGCCGGCATACATGTCAAATAGTTTCAACAATAGCAAATTTTTTCAATTTCAATCAATTTGTTTTATAGGTTTTTTTTTTAATGCAGCAAATACGTTAAAGAATTTTTTTTATTGTTGAAAAAATATTATTATTTTCAACGATATTCGTTTATTATTTACATCATGTTGTACATCCTTCCCATCAGACTCTTCCTTCAAACAGATTGTGCGGCTAGAGGTGGAACCCTTTATTCTAAATTCCTGGAAATAAATTGCTTTTTGATAATTGGAGCATTGTATTTTAAATATCAATTATTTTTTTAATTTAATTAATTTTAAATATTTTAAATATTAAATAATTAATTTCAAATATTAAATTCGATGCATTTTTTGATGGCCTGAAAACAACTTATTTCTCCTAACTCAGAATAGAAGATTCTGCACCTACGGATTCACTCTCTGCATAAACACAGAAATGCTCGACTTGGCTTGAGTTCCCATATGAACCCCATACAGAAAACCCAGTGCCCTTTTAAACATCAGTGAGTCTTGCGTTCCATTGATAAATGCCACGAACAGCCCCCAGATGGGTGACGAGAAGTGAACATTACTTTCCTGGAGGTATTTTAGGGTAACTGCCCGCATTTTCAATGCCATGGGAGGAAAATTCAGAAAAATGGCCGTAAGGGAACCCATTAGCCTAAATGCGACACACACTAGAGAGTTTTTGCATACCGTACGTTAGTTACCGTAGGACGTCCGTTAGCTTTTTCTCCCTAGCGCGCATGCTCATAGGAAACATAATTTCCTACGTACGTAATTTCCTACGGTAACTAACGTACGGTATGCAAAAACTCTCTATTGTCACAATCATCCACCTTTCCGAGAAAAGTTACAGAAATGGATGCAATCAACGGATTCGAACCTGTCTTCTCCTCCTGAGTACGTTGCCACTGGGTTACGAGTCCAGCACCCCAGAACTTAGAAGCACCAGGTCTCTCCCGTTTCATAGTCCAGTTTAAATACAAAATATTAGAGAGTTTTTGCATACCGTACGTTAGTTACCCGTAGGACGTCCGTTAGCTTTTTCTCCTTAGCGCGCATGCTCAGTTTCCTATGAGCATGCGCGGTAGGGAGGAAAAGCTAACGGACGTCCTACGGTAACTAACGTACGGTATGCAAAAACTCTCTAATAACTGCATGCATTCCGTATCGCGGGCAAAAAATTGACTGAAACGAATCTTACGATTAGCTCACGAAGCTGCAGGAAAAATGATCGTTGTTTTCTCTTTCATTATTTCCGTAAGTGCTAATAATGAAATTTACGAATAGTTTCACCTCCTTAAAACTCGTGTAAGGAGTGATGGAGAGAAACCGTACGTGATTCATGAGGAGCTACATTATGACGGCCATTTCACCTCCTTAGAGAGTGATTAAAAGTATCCTTACGTTATACATGTTAGGAGTGCAGCAAGCTAGGTCCAGGGGTGCTCGATCTTGCGGGGGAGGCAGGCAGATGCCACGGCGCCCAGCAGCAGAAGTGACGACACAAAAATGACGACGGGACGCGGGTAGCGAAACAGCAGGTCCTGCAACACAGTCATTTGTTTGATATCACTAAGCAATGAGAGAGATTTATAAATATATAAAATTGTTAACTACTCATGCCTTTTCTTTTAAATGAATGTAAATACAGAAGAGAATCGATTATATTACAAATCATCCTAATCCATTCAACAAGTATCGTTTTCATTCTCCATTCGCGACCCATTCAGAGTGTCTGGGTAATATCAGAAGACTCTCCCTAATTCAATTCTTGGCCTCTCTGTTTTTAGAAATAAGACACTGGAAATGCACTCAAGTTGCCTAGTTTTCCAGATTTACTTTCAAGTAGCACACAAAAGTAGCATAGTTACGTTAGAATATACTCCCAGAATAGACCCATCTATTTTAACGGTGAGGAGATGTTCGTAGAGTAAGAGAACCCTAATGCAAAAAAAAGCATTTATTTTTAGTCATATCTTATTTGTAATAATTGTAATAGCGAAATTTCTATTCATTACAATTTAGTAAAATTTTGGCAAAAAATTAATAAATTGAAAACAGTACTTTCCAAATTAGATACAAAATTAAAAATAGACTTATTTTGCCTTGAAAATACTGAAGAGGAAACATCAGAGTTCAATGTATGGCTAACTTCAAAATGGAATGTGATAATCACCAACAGCTATATAGATACTACAGAGTTATTCCAAGGTGCTATTTCTGAAGAACCGAAAGGTTTCTGAAGGCAAATTAAGTGCAGCATTACGTCTCACAGGGGACATGAGCATGTTGGTCATATTGGCGAACATATTGGTCAACCCCTACACACAATAGTCTCTTTACGAAGATAATTTTCCCTCAACCAATCTCTGTGTGATTTTAGCATTGTCGTCCCCAACTGCGCCAGCGTAAAGACGAGCCATTGGATCAAGGTTTATATCTCTGTATAATCGAACAATGCTTCTTGGGACGATGTAAAAGCCGGTAGAGTGACCTTTAAGAGAAATGCATACCCGAACACACTGGATGATCCATGAGAGAGGCTGTCACCAGACCAACAATCTTCTCGAGACCCTACGCAAACTAAATTTGAACTCATATGTAAAGAATACATACCTCATTAACTTACACCTCAGTTGGCATGTGTAAATGCCCAGTGAAGCCACACAAAACTGAACGTCTTACATAAATTCCTTCTTCGTGATGTCTTCTACGTACAGTTTATATGGATTCCAGCTTTCTAGTGGCTACTACACGAGAATATCTGTGCTATGTTGGTGTAGAGCTTTTGTGCTTGTATGCTCTTTGAATTTCACAAAGGTGGTAAAGCAACAGTTACTATCAAAAACATTTGCGTTGACTATGTAAGTACATTATATGTTCTTAAATGTCAAAGGTAATTTCCTAAGTTAAAATCCGGGAATTTTGATCTTTCGTTAGCAGGAAAATTCAACAACTTTAGACAATAAAGGGAGGAACTGGAAGCAAATACTTGTCAGACAATCGAGGAACTGTCAAACACTCTTAGCAAACCTTGGTTGACGATCCAAGGACTTTTTCAGCAGATTGGTAAAGTATGCCGAGTGTTTGGGTTCCGCATAATCTGTCCGAAGTAAACAGGCCACATACAGCATAATCGATAGCACAAGGCAGAAGCGTTTTTTAATCACTAAAGAGGAGAAATAGGTCCTCTGTGATAATGCAAAATACAGTGGCTCTCTCCCAATAAGGTAAATTTACATCCCTAAAGATGCGCATTCGTGTGTTTGCTCAATCGTTCATTTTGAAGTGCTGAAACCTGGACTAGTTGTAAATGCAGGCCTTAACCTTGAAGAAGTGGGACGAGTAAATCAATCTTTAATTGAAAAGTGTCCAGAGACTGTAAACAGAAAAGGCATCACTTTCCAGCACGATAATGCGTAACTTGCTAGCACTGCGCAAGACGAACTCTGGAAGAAATTAATGAATTGTGGTGGAAGATTAGATTTCCATTCATTCTGATTGGTACAACATTTACTATGCGAGAAAATATTTAAAAATTTGGATGATATCAAAAATACCACCGTCAGATATTTTGCTCAAAAACAATTGATTTTTGTCGGACAGGCATTGAAAAACTTATGGAAACTTCAAACTCCAAATTATATGGAAAGAAAAATTGAATACATCAGCAGCGAGGAGGATTACATGATTGATTAAAAATACAAACGTGTTCAAAATTCATTTGTTTGAATTTAATGTTACATTTTTCTGTCCCATTAATAAAAGAGACGTTCACCTTTTGAACTAACTCTCTAAGACTTATGTGACAATTTTTGAACACCCACTTCTTGATTTTGTCAGTCGAAATTCCACCAGCACGAGACAAATCAACTACCTTTTCTAGGTCTTCTTTGAATGCTGTGTTCATACGCTTGTGTTCTTGACATTCGCCGTAAATCTCCTGCAACAATTTCAGTCAATCCTATATTTGAAGCGAAAGATTTAAAGCAAACTCTTTGTTTAGCTGATTTTCCCATTGCAGAAATCGCAGAACACTCAAAAGGTTGGATTACAAAAATTGCTGCTTTAACTCAGTACAATGCTACCAAATTAGAATAAAAATATAGCGACATCTTTAGCGCATGAGTTTTAAATTATACTTATATTTAAATTAATATATATTTATATTAATATATTTTGAATTATATTTAGTTTTGAACTTGTAGTGGATGACTCTGGATGTTAACACAGTAGTACAGTACATGCTAATACAGTTCAAATATTAATTCATTAATTAAATTTAATTAATTCATTTTAGTTTTTCTTAGATTTAAGTTGCATGTGTCTAATAATAGATGGCGCCAGATGTAAGAGAAAAATTTCAATTTTACTTGCAAAGGACTTTTCTGCAATATAGTGAAAAAAAGTAGGAATTGACTTAAATTTTTTTTTTTATATATTACTTGTTTCATAGTAAAAATTGGCAATTTATAAAAATATAGATGCGTTTATGTTTCCCATTTTAGTCATCTTTTACGACTTTCGTGAGTTCCAGTGGGGCTATTCTAACCCGGAACCACACAGGGGATTAATTAATTTAAGTGACATATTAATTAAGGCACAAAATTCGCAAATGTACTTACGATTTCAGTACCAGAGCTAATAAATTACTGACTATAAGATTACGGACATGAGTACCTGCGAGAAAAACGGCGCCACCGCTCCTCCCAGCATCGAGAAAGCCATCACAGAGCCCAAGCCGACAGCCCGCAAGTACGTTGGGTATACCTGCAACACAATGCACTTACAACCACAACTGACGGTGTGCCCAAAAAGTAATACCAATTTTCAATTTAAATTTCGCGGGCGTATGGTATTTCAATTTTTTCTTCTTTTTTATGTTGTTGGCACTGTCCTTGACATCTGTGTGAAATTTAACGTCAAAATATTCATGAGTGTTTGAGTTACGCTCGGCTTTGTCAGACGCTCAAAAGGATTCCGGCGATTTTTGAAATGTCTGAATTCATTGAGCAAAAAACTTGCATTCAATTTTGTTTGCGGAAACATATAGAATGTTGCAGAAGGCATTCGGTGAGCATTCCTACATCGGAAAGAAATGCTTAAAAGTGGTATAAACAGTTCAAATAAGGCAGAGAACGCGTTGAAGACGAAGAGCCATGTGGTCGACCCTCCACCTCAACCGACGAAGCTCACGTCCAAAACATAAATGATTTGATGCTTGCAAACCATCTATTTACAATTAGAGACCTTGCTGATGATACTGGAATTTCGAAATTCTATTTTAAAAGATATTTTGGGCCTCAAACGCATCAAATCTTGATGGGTACCAAAAACACTGAATGCGCCAGCTCACACTGCATTGATTCTTCGTGATTTTTTTCCCCAAAAATGAAATACATATCGTTCCACAGCCACTTTATTCATACAGTACGACTTCTGGTATTCCCTAAACTCAAAAGAACACTCCGGGAACATCGCTTTCAGTCGATTGAAGAGATTCAACGTGAATCGCCACGTGCTTTGAAGGCCATCCCTGCCGATAACTTTTTAGCATGCATCGAGGATTGGAAAAAAAGTTGGCATGATTGCGTTGTGTCTGGAGGAAATGACTTTGAAAGCAATGAAATAAATTTGGAAGAATAAATAAAGAGTTTTTGAAAAAAATAATTGGTCTTACTTTTTTGGGCACAGTAGTATGCGACTATTTATATTTTGAATAAAAAAATTTATTTATTTGTTGGTGTAGGAGAAAAAATCTATTCTAGTATTAAAGCTCTCGTGACTTTTAATTTAAAAAAAAGGGTCGGTTAGGGTAAGTTTCTTCTTGTTATACGGCGATAAGAATTTCAAAACTCTTGTTCTAATCATTGCATTACTCATTTGTTTCTTGGTAAATGTCATTCGTGTTTTGGCTAAATCATTTGTCATTTATATTTTGGCAATTTTCATTTATGTTTCGGCTAAATCATTAAACTTTTTTTTTTGTTTTGACGAATGTTATTTATTCAATTCTTTCTATTATCTCACACTCCCCCTATATATATCTTGTTCAAATTTTCAATCGTTCATAAAATACTTTTTATTCATCCACTCCAGTTCAAATACATTTTTCTTTGAACTTGTAGTGGATGACACTGGATGTTAATACAGTTTTTTCAAATATCAATTCATTCATTAAATTTAATTCATTAATTTTTTATTTAAGTTGCCTGTATCTACCAATAGATGGCGCCAAATGTAAGAGGAAAATTTCAACTTTATTTGTAAAGGACTTTTCTGCAATATAGTGGGGAAAAAAAGTAGGAATTGAGTTTAAATAATTTTTTTTTATATTACTTGTTTATCACTTAAAATTTTATTTCCTGAATAAAGTTGTAATAAATAAACAACTGCGTAGAAGGGAACCTTCAAAGCGAAGGTGAGAGTTGGCCTACCTCCAGCACGATGATGAGTGGCATGACGCTGTTGACGCAGACGATGGCTCGCTGGATGATCCAGTTCAGGTAGAACAGCTGATCGCTGAAAGAGCAAAAGGCATCCAGTTGGCACAAATGTAAGAAACTGAAATAACGCACACATAAAAACGTCATTCATTTTTTTTTTAAAGTAATGTGTTGAGAAAACCTCGACTTCATAGGTTATCTATACATCTCTGCACTGTCACTGGGCACTGGTAGATCAAGCTCCGTAAAAGTGAATCTGCGTTAAAGAAGAGGTTACAGCGCTTACAACCATAGAGCTGTGTGTTGCTATGGTTGTGGTATCTTATCCCACTTAGTAAACCCGTGTGGTCTCATGGAGTTCACGAACCCGTGTGGTCTCGTGGTTGAAGGGAAAGGAGGGCAGCTTATGTTGTGATGGAGCACCCATAGGTAGAAGTCCGACTTGGCTCCGTGACGCTGACTTTTTTTACGGAATAGGGTTGTCAACCTTACGCCCAACACTCTATAGTCATATTAGACCAGGATCTACAACTTAAAGTGCATTCCGAACCCCTGCAAACATCCATGGCACCGCCGGAACTCGAAACCAAAACCTGGGGCGCCAGACATTCGGCCATTCAAGCCCAACCATATAGTAGTAATATAATACAGCGAGCATTGCACTTTGTAGTTTAACGCATGCAATGATAGCTAGGGGACATTTGGTGACAATCATTACTGTTGGCCATTACTGTTCTATGCTGTTGGCGGGAAGTTAGCAAAAGATTTACTATTCTACGGATATTTTAATACAAACCTAATTTTTCTAAATATTTGCCATTTATATTTTATTATTACATTTTTTTGAGTTATATTTTCCCTCCGAAATTATTCAAAAGACAAAATAATTCATTTATATGAACTTTTTTTGTAATGATTTATTCTATTTCATATAAAGTGATCACAGTTAGCAGCAAAATAACTTTTCTTGTATCGATTTAGTTTTAGTAAGCACACAATGTGTGGCTTGAGAAGAAGAATTTTCAGATTCGCTAACATGTTCTAAAAAAATGCGCGCAGAGAAAAGGGACGATGGGGGGGGACCAAGTGACGATGCAGCTCCTACTCTGGCAAGAAAAGGACGGGAATTGTTTATCTCGCCTTCCTTCACAATTTTTTATCCTCAGATTCTACCATTGTTTTACAAATCTCAAAGTCTGCCGTTAGAGTGTTGTTGTTCTCCTTGTTCTCTTTCTAAGCTTCAGCTGGGAAATATCGAACATTTTTTTGATGGAGAAGTGGAGGCTCTCCGAAATGCTTTGAAGTGTTTACTAATTTTTGAGGATACATTCAATAGTATGGTTATTTTGTCTGATTCAAAAACCGCAATTCGGGCTATTAGTTCCACCAAGCCAACTTCATCAGAGGAAATCTCCCGGTGTCAAAATTATTTGCGGGAACTGACTTTAAAAATGAAACGGGTGGTACTTCAGTGGATACCTGGCCACTGTGGCATTTTTGGGAACGAACAAGCAGATTGTCTCAGCAAAAAGAGGCTCAAAACTACTTCAAATGAGATCCTCGTCACTGTCACTCCATTCTATAAAACTTTATATCAAACAAATAATGACTAAAAACCATAAGTTACAAATTCAAGATGGGATTAAGTCAAAGCGTTGGAGAGTTGAAGATCTTTTAGCAATAAACCAGCAATCCGCGACGGCATGCTGTCACCCAGTTCCGACTTCTGACTGGCCATGACTGCCTAGCAGAACATCTCCATCGCATTAAAATCTTTTCGAACCCTGGCTGCCCCCTATGTGGTTCAACAGACCCAATGAACAGAGACCACCTGCAACGATGTGCGGTACTTGACGGCGACTAGGAGACAGCGCTTTACCGGCGTGCGAGAGAAATCTTAAGGCAATGACTTCGGTCATCTTTGCATTTTTTGGACGTTTATTCTTTTGCTTTTTTTTTCCTTGTTATTATTGTTATTATTATTATTTTTATTCTTCTTGTACTTGCCTTGCCTTTGGAAATAAAAAAAACCTTCCTTCACAATAGGCTACAGTATATTGGGCTATAATAGTAACAATATATATTCCTTCACTCTATACTGTTACTACCCTCTGATTACAACACATTGTGAGAAAAATATTATCTAAGGGTTAGCGACAAAATGCATTAGGTAGCGACAAAATGCAGACTGTTAAGGAAATGTCACCTGATGTCCAGGAGATACATGGAGATGCAGAGAGACGAGACGACGCAGCCACCACACATCAGCGTCTGACGTCGCATGAACTGCAGCAGCACAATGAAGATGAACACTCCTGAAGCAAACAAAAAAAAACGCCCCCTGAGATCTATTAGAAAAAGAATCTGAAGCTTTTCGTGTTTCACGTGCATTTAGAAGGCAATACTACTGTATCCAGATAGTAAGACTAGTTTTCAATTTAAATTTCCCGGACTTATAGTACTTATAGTACTTTCTTCTTTTTTAGATTGTTGGCACTGTCCTTGACGTCTGCGGGAAATTTCACGTCACAATATTCATTAGTGCTTGAGTTACGCTTGATTTTATGAGAAGCTAAAACTGATTCCGGCGATTTTTTTTCCGGCGTCTCTTCAATCGACTCAAAACGGTGTCTCCGGAGTGGTATTTTGAGTTTAGGGAATAGCCAGAGTAGTATGATGCTAAATCAGATGAATATGGGGATTGTGGAAAGATATGGGTTTCCTTTTTGGCGAAAAAGTCACGAAGAACCAATGCAGTGTCAGCTGGCGCATTCAGTGTTCTAGGTACCAATCGAGATTTGACGTTTTTGAGGCCCAAGATGGAATGGACTGATCCTTTTGAAATTCCAACATCATCAGAAGGGTCTATAATTGTAAATCGACGGTTTGCAATCACCCAATCTTTAATTTTTTGGACGTGAGCTTTGTCGATTGAGGTGGAGGGTCGGCCAGAAGGCTCTTCTTCTTCAACGCGTCCTCTGCCTTCTTTGAACTGTTTATACCACTTGTAAACATTTCTTTCCGATATAGGAATGCTCACCGAATGCCTTCTGCAACATTCTACACGTTTCCGCAAACAGAATTGAATGCAAGTTCTCTGCTCAATGAATTCAGACATTTCAAAAATCGCCGGAATCAGTTTTAATGTCTCACAAAGCCAAGCGTAACTCAAACACTAATGAATAGTTTGACGTGAAATTTCACACAGATATCAAGGACACTGCCAGCAACCTATAAAATAAGAAAAATGACAATTGGCCATACTTTTTGTACACAAAATATGCAAACATGCGATTTAATAAATTACACGGACACATGAGGTTGCCTGTATATGGAATCACAAGGAATGAGTAAGTAATGGATGTAAGTAATGGATACAAGGAAATCAGCGTAGAAAATTAGATTAGATATCTGATCCAGAATATGAAGACTTGCAGTACTCATTGAACCTGTTGGACCAGTAGAACCAAACTCGACAGCTCTCGGTTTCCATCGTCCTAGATTTCCTGTATCGTATTCATTTCTTTTGTTTGCAGTTTTATTTCAATGGAACTAATTCAGTTTGCGATTGCATGACAGGGGGATTTCAAAAGTGAGTAAGTTGGGTTAGAAACCTGTCACATGTAGACGAATCGCGATGTCGGTATCGTTTTTGCGAATGAATCTGAAGACCCGAAGTGTCTCTCCTTTCTGCTCGCTAAGGAGAGAAGAAGGATCTATTCTAGATCTCTAAATCTATTACATCTCACGTCGATATGTTTCGGTATTGGAAAATAATTACAATGTTAACTTCTCAAGTTCGAATAGAGTAAAATAACAAGTGGGCTGAAATGTTCGTAGGCTGACATATAGATGGTGCTACTAGTATTAAATCCATATGACTTTTAGTTAGCCCTAACCTTCAAAAGACACGTGTATAAATTTGACAGCTGTTGCACTATTAGTATGTGAGTTATAGCCTTTTTAGTGAAGCAACTTTTGTTAGTTTGAAAAAATGGAAGTCAAGGCATGGCTTGATAAACATTATTCGGACTTTGCACCAGGAAAACCAACCGTAGAGAAGTGGTTTGCTAAATTTAAACGAGGCGAAATGAGCACCGAGGACGATGCACGCAGTGGACGCCCCAAAGCGGCTGTTACCGACGAAAACATCAAAAAAGTCCAAAAAATAATTTCTGATAACCGTAAAGTGAAGTTAATTGAGATAGCTGAGACCCTAAAGATATCAAAGGAACTTGTTGGACATATCGTGAATGAATATTTGGATATGCGAAAGCTCTGTACAAAGTGGGTGCCGCGCGCGAGCTCACAATCGACCCAAATCAACAACGAATTGATGGTTCTAAGCAGTGTTTGGAGCTGTTCAATCGTAATAAACCCGAATTTTTGCGTCGATATGTGACAATGGATGAAACATGGCTCCATCCTTTCACACCGGAGTCCAATCGACAGTCAGCCGAGTGATGAACACTAAAAATGCTATAACTCACACACTAATAGTGCAACAGCTGTCAAATTTATACACGTGTCTTTTGAAGGCTAGGGCTAACTAAAAATCATATGAACTTAATACTAGTGGCGACATCTATGTGTCAGCCTTCGAACATTTCAGCCCACTTGTTAATTCAACAAGGGCTAGTTTCTTTTTTAAATTGGAAGCGACACGAATCTCGGTACCTGGAATTTCCGAGGCGGTGGAATAGAAGAGGTCCACGCTGATGAGCTGCGTCTCCCTGAGGCACCTTGTCGGAGAGGTGAAGATGTCAGTGGTGTCCTTCGCGTTAGCCACTGCAAAGAACGAGGATTAGTATCTAATCTACGAGTGCTGAATTAAAATGCTCAATTTGCAAACCTAGTCGTCTGTACAAGAAACAAGTAATACAAAATATTGTAAAGTCAATTCCTACTTTTTTTTTCACTCTATTGCAGAAAGTCCTTTATAAATAATTTTCATTCATTTTTTTTAAGTTAGAAAAAATTCCCTCTCTCTCTCTCTCTCACACGCACACACACACACTTTCTCTCACATACACATCTACACCAAGTCCTTTACAAATAAAGTTGAAACTTGACATTTACATCTGGCGCCATCTATTATTAGATACATGCAACTTAAATCTAAAATAAACTAAAATGAATGAATTAAATTTAATGACTGAATTATTATCTGAAAAAACTGTATTAATATCCAGTGTCATCCACTAAAAGTTCAAAAAAATGCATTTGAAATGGAGTGGTTGAATAAAAACCGTTTTATGAACGATTGAAAATTTGAACAAGATATATATAGGGAGAGTGTGAACTAATAGAAGGAATTGAAAAATTGCGAATAAGGACGATAATATCATAACCTGGATTTGAGGATAGGATGGCAAGCCTCCTAGGTACTACTCTAGGGGATGTTTAATTCAAATGTTCAGAAATTATTATTTTATTACCTCTTTTTGCCTAAAGAAAATACTTTCTGGCTTACGAATTTATCATTTCCTACAGATATGAGAGCTTTCGTTTAGGTTTGTTTGACGTGTTTTAAAACTACATGCAATGATCTATCCATCAGCTTCAAAACATTGTTCGATCCTCTTATATTTTTAAAGAACCTTGATTTTAGTACTATTGTACCAGGAATGACCTGGTAGTTAACCACGGTTTTTATGCGTGGTATCTCAGTTCGAAACCAGGAAGTTCATGTTCGGAGAGGAGTACCCTAAGTATTTGTGTATGAAAATGACTTCTTGAGGAACAAAGTAGAAGGCGTGAATTTTCTACATGCTATGGCTGGGAGTATCCAAATGATTGCACCAATAGGATCAAATCTAAGTTATGATCTCGTTGGAAAGTTGAGAACACGCTAGACGTATTCGTCAGGCAGATGCGTAAATGCTTCATAAGTATTTTTGTATTATTATTTCAATAATATACTACTGTGTCAAAAAAGTAAGAACAATTTTCAATTTAAATTTACCGGGACTTATGGAATTTCAATTTTTTTTCTTTTGTAGGTTGTTGGCACTCTCCTTCACATCTGCGTGAAATTTTACGTCAAAATACCCATTAGTGTTTGAGTTACGCTTGGTTTTGTGACATGCTAAAAAGGATTCCGGCGATCTTTGAAATGTCTGAATTCATTGAGCAAAGAACTTGCATTTAATTTTGTTTTCGGAAACGTACAGAATGTTGCAGAATACATTCGGTGAGCATTCTTATATCGAAAAGTAATGTTTACAAATGGTAAAAATATTTCAAAGAAGGCAGAGAAAGCGTAGAAGACGAAGAGCCCTCTGGTCTATCACCAACCTCTACTGACGAAGTTCACGTCCAATCAATTAATGATTTGGTGCCTGCAAACCGTCGATTTATAATTAGAGACCTTGCTGATGAAGTTGGAATTTCAAAATTATCTTTTAAAAGATGTTTTGGACCTTGATACTCCAAATCTTGATTGGTACCGAAAACACTGAATACGCCAGCTCACACTGCATTGATTCTTCTTGACTTTTTCGCAAAAAATGAAATCCATATCATTCCACAACCACCGTATTCCCACCGTGAGACTTCTGGCTATTCTCTAAACTCAAAAGATCACTCCGGGGACACCGTTTTGAGTCGATTGAAGAGACATTTCAAAAATCACCGGAATCAGTTTTAGCATCTCACAAAGCCTAGCGTAACTCAACCACTGATGAATATTTTGACGTAAAATTTCACATAGTTTTCAAGGAAAGTGCCAACAATGTCCAGTGTTTCTCTGGTATGTGGTATTTAAAAAAAATTGAAATACCATATGCCAGCTAAATTTCTATTGAAATCTGGACTTACTTTTTGGACACAGTAATATGAGTTAAAATCAGCTGTTATGAATTATTCGTACGTGGGCGGATTTTTAAAAACATTTCACGCCCTTAAAATTGTTCTTATAATTTGAAGCGGATCGAGCAGTAATCATTAAAAAAAAAAAAAAAAAAAACACACACACAACTTTTCTCTTTTTCACTCTGCATAAGTGAATAGTTTATTAAAATTCTAAAATAAAACTTACTTATGGATTTTCCAAATTTTATCCAAAAGGGTGTTATAAGAATTGTTCCATAGTAACCAAAAAATGTGGCAAAACTGAAAAAAAAAATGTCTCCTTGAAAATTTGAAAAAAATAAAACAGTAATTTTACAGCAACAAAAAATTTCTACAAAGGAATTCTATAAATAAGTTGGAATTTTGTCCCTCACGTGCCTCTTTCTTTTTACACATTAATATTTTTAATGTATTAGTATTGAACTGAATGAATAAATAAGTGAACTGAGAAATACCACAAATAGCTGAAACTTCTTCATTAGCGCAAGAACCTCTTGGTGGGCATAGGCCTTCTGCCAGATTTCGAAACATGAGAATTTTTTCTTTTGAAGTGTAGGATTATCAGCCCTACAATCGCCCAACAGGCAACACCCATCTATCACCCAATAGTCAATTTAAATAGGGACCTACGGTTTAAAATGGATTCCGAACCCCTACAAACATCCGTGGTACAGCCGGGACGTGAACTCAACTTTTACGCCGAGCGTCAGTCACTCGGCCATTCATGCCCAACCATGGAGTAGTAATATAATAGAGCGAGCATTACGGTTACCAGTTTAGGGCAGACATAATCCTCACGTGATTTGCTCCCTGATCCCCAAAGTGCAAATCACGTGAGTTGTTTGTTTGGGAACATTTGGCGACAATCTCTACTGTTGGCCATTGCTGCTCTGTGCTGTTGGCGGGAAGTTAGTAAAAGGTTTACTATTCTACGGTTTACCAATCCAATGGCTGAAACTACTGTTCAGTTATATATATATCTATATATATATATAATATATAATGATATACATATATATATACAGAGAGAGAGAGTTAGAGAAAGAGTGTTTCAAGGTCTTGTGGTAAACTTTAGGATGGTACAGCTTACTAAAACAAACATTATTTTTGTATAGGAATGTAGTGACTCATTGAGGTACAGCCACAAAATAATAACAACAATAAGGCGTGGAAAATATTGTTTATTTACAACCATACTGCAAAGCTCTTCTTCGGTTCAATATTTACAATAAAAGTAGTGACCGCCAACAATTAATGCGTGCTTAATAGCGTCAAAGGAGTGATTGCCGAATAGTTCCAAATATCCTAGATTTGCAGCCGCAATGGACAATAGAATAACAAGGTCCTCAAATGAGTCAACTGGAGTCTCGTAAATGAAAACACGGAATAAGAATAAATTTTAGCGCGCATGCCAGCCAGAGAACTGAATTTGTTCAAAATTGAGTTCGTTTCTCAACGCGCCACTTTCCACTCGACATTCCTCCACAAAAATAATGTTTGTTGTAGTAAGCTGTACACCCTCTCAAATTTTGTCCCATGAGAATTGAAACACCCTTTATGTGCATACACTACTGTCCATTGAAATTGCTACACCAAGAAGGCGACATGCTACAGACGTGACATTTAAACGACAGGAAGAAGGTGCGCTGCAATATGCAAACGATTAGCTTTTCAGCGCATTCAGACAATGGCGACACCTACAATGTGATTAAATCAGGAGATTGTTCAGCCGGTTTCTCATGCACAAACTGCATTTGAACGTTGTTGCCTGGTGAAACGTTGTTGTGATGCCTCGTGTAAGAAGCAGAAATGCGTACCAGCACGTTTCTGACTCTGATAAAGATCGAACTGTAGCGTACCCTTGACGCAGCATCACAGACAGGAGAGTCCTCAATCAACGACGAACCTGGTAGCACGAAGGGCGAGACGTCATTTTTTCAGATGAATCCAGGTTCTGTTTACAGCATCAAAAGAGTCGCATCCGTGTTTGGCGGAGTCGTAGTGAACGCACATTGGCAGAGTGTATTCGTCATCGTCATACTGGATACACATCTTGGTCACCTCTTGTTCGCATTGACGGCACTTTGAACAATGCATTGACGGAACGTTGCATTTCTGGTGTGTTACGACCCGTGGCTCTACCCTTTATTCGAGCCCTGCGAAACCCTACGTTTCAGCAGGATAATGCACGATCGAATGTTGCCGGTATTGTACGGACCTTCCTTGATATGGAAAATGTTCGGCTGTTGCCCTGGCCTGCACGTTCACCAGATCTCTTGGCAATAGAAAACATCTGGTCCAGGGTTGCCGAGCGACTGACTCGTCACCATACGCCAATCACTACGGTTGATGAGCTGTGGCATCGTGTTGAAACTGCATGGGCATCTGTACCTGTACATGCCATCCATCTGGGTACTGATTTCTCAGGATGTATGCACCCAATTTTCTTGAAAATTAATCACTTGTTATTTCTAGTATAATATATTTGTCCAATAAATATCATTTTGTTATCTGCATTTCTTCCTTCTGTAGCAATTTTAATGGCCAGTAGTGCATATAAATGTAGGGATATTTTCTTTTAATATACAAAATTGTGAATTAAATCGAATATGAGAGTGTTCTAATGTGCATTAAAACTTTCTAAAAATGTCATAACAACAAGGCAGCGTTGGTTTACGGAACAAACAGAAAATTTTCGCAATGGATTGGAGCATCTTCGCTAAGACGAAACTACACCGTCTAAGTCCATCGAATCTTACAATTTTGATCGTCTTTATTGAATTAACAAGGTATAGTTTATCGTAAGTTTCTTAAACTAGGTTAAACAGTCGAACAAACACTTTTATTCCAATGCTATAGAACTTCTAAGAGAAGCAGTTCGACAGAGGTTCTGATCTGAAAGATCTGAAATTTGGACAACAATATTTCGATGCTTCCCCATGATAAAGATTCATGACATCCAAACCGAAATAAGTACTTCAGCTCATGAGGTGATCAATGAATTTCACTCGAACAAAAGATGACCGTCATTCCACAACCATCTTACCAGACTATAATTTTTTTAACATATATAACTCATACTACAAAATATTTCTCTAAAATATGAATTATTATCAGACTCTTTAAGAATATGCTATCATTAATAATTAATTACTATCATAATTAAAAGCGTTATTCGACATTTTTTAAATGTCGTAATGGTAAATTTAATAAAGAAATGTATATATTATATATATATATATATTATAGAAAAATTCAAAGAAATCTAGAGAAAATTTTTAGAAAAATATGTTTAAGATAATATCGCACACACTGGGTTGACATTTTAATATATATGTAGTTTTAAAACGTCAATAAAATAAAAATATCTTATCAACGGATTCTTCTCTTTTGGATTTAAAGTTGAAATCCATCTTGAAAGGTTGAAGCTTGTGAACAAAGAAAGTTCTCTGAGGGATTTCCTTACGATCCCCCCCCCCCAAAAAAAGATCCCCAGGTGTATTTTCGGCAACGGAAGGCAATGCTTATAAATAGGAAGGATGGTATTTTTTAAGGACTGATACTTACTGGCTCTTACTAATTACTGATTCTTTTTTTTAAAAACTCTGTTTCCTTTTAGAAAGATCTCGTGTCTGACATTGCCTTTTTATATGTATAACTAGATTTTTCCAATTGGCGGAATTTTAATAAGTTCACTATCAGCTTGCTTTTTACTTATATAAAGGCCGAGCAGTTTGAGAATGTATTTTTTCGTGTACTTGTGCACCTTGTACACATTTTTTTGTTCTAATGCAGCTGGCAAACACTTAGACAGTTGTCTTGGATGCCTTAAGGCAAGCACTGCAGCGACGTTACTCACTTAGCACTACCCAGGAGGTGCGTGTAGCTTGAAGATAAGCTATTGACGCGGAGTAACACTACCCACCAACAGGACCTGTGGTCCTGCCAGAGCGCTGACCACTCGGCCATCAAACCCCACCTTGTACTTCACATTTACGGCAAATCTCTTTCTGCCATCAGACAGAGAAAGTTCTGTAGTTAAGACAACAAACATCTGAACATACTTTGAAAGATCTAGTTAAAACTATACTTGTTAGTTGTAATTGGAAACTTCCACCATCCATTTATCTAACTATTTATATATATATTGAAGAAAGAGAAGAAAAAGAGTAATAGAAAAAAATGGTGTTGTTGTTGTTGTGATTAATCCTCAATGTCCTGCAGTGTGGGACGGACAGCCCATGAGTGATATCTACTCATGGATGGAGGGAAAGGGGCAGCTTCTGTTGTGATGGAGCACCCGTAGGTAGAAGTCTGACTTTTGCTCCGTGACGCTCTTACAGTCATATGAGACCGGGGTCTGCGGCTTAAAGTGGATTCCGAATCACTACAAACATTCACGGCACCGCCGGAACTCGAACCTGAAACCTGTGGTACAGAGCCCTAGTCACTCGACCATTCATGCCCGACAAAAATGGTTAAAATGCAGTAATGAAAAAAATAAGTTAATTGGTTAATCTGAGAGTGAATAGTGCTCAAACGAGTAGAAAGTGAGTTACTTGCCCCAGAAACCAGAGTAGGAACGTGGCGCGAAGGTACTTCTTCTGGAGCAGCCCAAGGAAGTTGCCCCTGTCCCGCATGTCGTCCTCGTCCTCCTTGAGTCTGCCCCTGGGCAGGCGCACCTTGTTCATGTCCAGCATCTGCTCCAATTGCTTCACGGCCCGGTCGTACTGGTGGCTCACCAGGAAGAAGCGGGCGCTCTCCGGGAACCACTGCGGGACGTCAAAGGCAAAGGTTGTTTTATTTAAGAAGTGAAGTTCCCCCGTACTTCCTGTTACTTAATTAAAGATTTAATAAAATTTACTTCATGGAATTTGCTTAAACAGTGGAGTTAAAGTTTCAGAATTTTAAAGGTTAATAACATAGAGATAATTTAAATGAGCCATAGCTTAGGTTTGGTTTGGTTTGGTTTGTCGCTCTACGGTCATCTTGTGCACACTTTAGGCTAAACAGACCGGGACCTACGGTTTAAAGTGGAACCACTGACAAACACAGATGACATTGCCAGGATTCGAACCTGAAGCCTTCCCATAGCTCAGGAGACAGAAAATTGCAATATATTTGTTCCAATTAAGGCTCTGTACCGTACACAAAACGCATGTCCTGCATTATACAAGGGTGGGTTCATTTTGACCCGTGAAGGTTAATATCACCCTGGGTACTCTAGTTTGGTCAAATGGACAAGGCTGCAGGGGATCTGATTTTGGTTCGAATTGATCCATTGGAAAAAAAAAAAGCGAATTCTTGATGCGAAATTTTATCATGTGTGAACATGATGTTGTTATGGTTAGGGATTGGGGCGCTGTCAAAAAAGTGCAGCAAGCAAATAAAGTCCATTGCTTACAAAGGGCAATGAATAATGGATACAACAATGGACAAATGTAAATATTGTTTAACGAATGTAGGCAATCCACATTTATCCATTACTGCAACAAGTAAAGGAAGTTATATGGTTCGATCCAAGCTACCACCCGACGAAGCTCGGAGGAGGAGGCTTGACGAAGCAGACAGAAGCCTGAAGTGAGGCAAACGATTCGTGAAGCTGAGCGTAAACGGCGGTTGGAGAAACGCCTGGAGAAAGTTGCAGAGAAGAATTCGGGCCGAGCCACCAAGCCTGAATCCGTAAGAGTCAATAATCATCCAGCGTGTCAAAAGTTTAGAGTTGACCCCTCCAAACGTGAGCATGAAAATGCGTTACGTCATGAAAGTCGTGCTAAGAAACGTCAGCAAACATCCAACGGTCCCTCACCATCCAGTAAATGATGTCGACTTGAGGACTTTGTCGTCGACTTTGACTCAGAAACGAAGAGATTCAATGATGAAGACAGCTTTTATATGCATCTCCATTGACATTCAGAATTTCGAACCAAATATCTTAACTGTCGGTGTGAGACGCTTTTACACATTACCACAATACTCATCGAGTCTCATGCTTCAATTCGATTGCTTCAATTCAATTCGATGCTTCATTAACGATTCTTCTGCTTCAATTTTATTTTACATTTGTGTCTTTAAAGCAAATTAGTAACTTCCTTTATGTTGATCTAATAAAATTGAAATACTGTATTGGACACGACATAAATTAGCTCGAGGCAGTTTCAGTCTCTGTTGAGTTCCGAACCCTGTAGATGGCAAGAAAGAAAGCAGAACAACGCACTTCGACGACGAAGAAGAGCATGAAGATGGGCAACGAAGTGACAAACACCAACCACCTCCAGTTGTCGAAGATGGCGTATACCACGCTGGCGGTCACCACCAGCAGCATCTGGCCGCACGACCAGTAGAACTAGAATAAAAAAAACATGCTCAATTACTGACGCGCATACTATGAGAAATGCATGCTGGTCAAAGTGGCAATGACTTCTGCAAGAGCTCCATCATGTATATAAATGTTATTCTAACGAGAGGTTTTATTTCAATTTATTTTAAGAACAAGTAATATAAAAAACAATTTTTTTAAGTCAATTCCTACATTTAATACACTGAAGTGACAAAAGTCATGGGATACCTCTTAATATCGTGTCGGCCCTCCTTTCGCCCGGCGAAGTGCAGCAACTCGACGTGGCATGGACTCAACAAGTCGTTGGAAGTCTTCTGCAGGAATATTGAGCCATGCTGTCTCGATAGACGTCCATAATTGTAAAAGCGTTGATGGTGCAGGATTTTGGGCACGAACAGACCTCTCGATGATGTCCCATAAATGCTCGATGGGATTCATGTCGGGCGATCTAGGTGGCCAGATCATTCGTTGGAATTGACCAGAATGTTCTTCAAACCAATCGCGAACAGTTGTGGCCCGGTGACATGGCGCATTGTCATCCATAAAAATCCCATCGTTGTTTGGGTACATGAAGTCCATGAATGGCTGCAAGTGATCTCCAAGTAGCTGAACATAAGCATTTCCAGTCAATGTTCGGTCCAGTCGCACCAGAGGACCAAGTCCATGCCATGAAAAACAGCCCACACCATTACGGAGCCACCACCAGCTTGAACAGTGCCTTGCTGACAGTTTGGGTCCATGGCTTCGTGGGGTCTGCGCCACACTCGAACCCTACCATCAGCTCTTACCAACTGAAATCGTGACTCAACGGACCAGGCCATGGTTTTCCATTCATCTAGGGACCAACCGATATACTCACGTGCCCACGAGAGTCGCTGCAAGCGATGTCGTTCTGTCAGTAAAGGCACTCGAGTCGGTCTTCTGCTGGAATAGCCCAAGAAAGCCAAATTTCTCCGCACAGTTCTAACAGACAAGTCCCTTGTACGTCCCACATTGATTTCTGCGGTTATTTGACGCAGTGTTGCTTGTCTGTTAGAATTTACGACTCTTTGCAGACGTCGCCGGTCTCGGTCGTTAAGTGCAGGCGGTCGACCACTGCGCTGTCCATGGTGGGATGTTATGCCTGAAATTTCATACTCTCGGCACACTCTTGACACAGTGGATCAGGGAATGGTGAATTCCCTAACGATTTTCGAAATGGCATGACCCATGCGTCTAGCTCCAACTAACATTCCGCGTTCAAAGTCTGTTAATTCCCGTCGTGCGGTCATCATCACGTCAAAACCTCTTCACATGAATAACTTGAACAGAAATGAAAGCTCTGCGAAAGCACTGCGCATTTTTACCTGTTCTACGCGATGCTACTGCCATCTGAAAATTTGCATATTGCTATCCCATGACTTTTGTCACTTCAGTGTATGTTTTTATTAGTTCCACCTCTTTGTTCCTCTTTGGGCTCGATTTTGCCTTATTTTAAGCGATCAGATTTAATTTAAACGTAGTAGACTTATCAAGGACCGACGACACTAAAATATTTTGATAAGTTTATTATCTCATCATGATTAGGATCGCCGGGATTAGTGATTTTATTTTAACTTATGAAGAGCAATTTAACCCATGTAGAATGAAAGTACCTAAGATATTCCAACCTACGTGGGACAATGACACAACGGATAACGCGCCTGACTACGGATCAGGAGATTCCCTGTTCGAATTCTGGCTGGCTCGGCCTATTCGCATTTAGCCTTTGTTTTACTCACAATTAAATTATTGTAAGAGCTATAGTTCCAGTCCTCCGTATCGAGACCTCATTTAAATATTATAGTTTAAAAACACTAAAAAACACTTTTACAGTTAATCAAACTAAAAAGTAAAAAATAATTGTTAACATAAGAATAAAATGACTGACGAGAAAATGAATGTTACTGTTCTAAAAGCGTAGGGTGCCCGATATCAATCATTATAATAATTTTTCGCTAGTTTCATTCCGAAATGCAGAGTTAGTTTAAAAATGTCATACAGCACCCCACGCTTTTAGAACAGTGACATTCATTTTCTCGTTAGTCATTTTATTCTTACGTTAACAATTATTTTTTACTTTTTAGTTTGATTAACTCTAAAACAGTGTTTTTTAGTGTTTTTAAAACTATAATTTTTTCTCTATATTGTAGAAAAGTCCTTTACAAATAAAGTTGAAATTTTCCTCTTACATCTGGCGCCATCTATTATTAGATACATGCAACTTAAAGCTAAAAAAAATTTAAATTAATTAATTAAATTTAATGAAGGGATTCATATTTGAAAAGATTGTATTCACATCCAGTGTCATCCACTACAAGTTAAAAAAAATGTATTTGAAGTTGAGCGGATGAATAAAAAGTATTTTATGAACGATTGAAAATTTGCGCTATATATATATGGTGAGGGGCCTGAATGACCGTGTGGCTAGCGCTTTGGTGCTCGGTACCACAGGTTTCGGGTTCGACTCCCGGCGGTGCCATGGATGTTTGTAGTGATTCGGAATCCACTTTAAACCGTAGGTCCCGGTCCTAATAGGATCGTAGAGTGTTGCGGGGGCATTGTTACACCTCGTCCGTATCTTCAAGTTACACGCGCCCCCTGTGTAATGCAAAGTGTGTAACGTCTGCGCAGCACTTGCCTTAAAGCATCCAAGATCAAGCTGTCTAAGTGTTTGCCAGCTGCATTAGAAGAAAAAAAAATATATGGGGAGAGTGTGGACTAATAGTAGGAATTGAAAAATCAAACATTTTCTGTGATATATTGCGAAATTTTTATTTCAATAAATAAATAGTACAAACTGGGCGATTGTACAAGAATACCACCTTGGCTTTAATTACGGGTAGTAATTCGCTTAATTGTGGCTCTTATTTTGTGAATTTCTGCTCTGATAGTGTCTTTGAGCGCTTCCATCGTTGTTCGAGGATTGAAGTAAACTCTAAGATAAAAGCAAAGGAAAGAGTATGACAGGGATATGAGACGTTGTCTGGGCTCTATTGACTTCAATATATTTGTCAGATAGATTTATTTCAGAAATTCAATTAGATGCCTTACATACAATCTCAAGTAATTTCCCATGTAATAAAATATTTCATGCATTCAATGAGAAACATTACATCCGATCTCAAGGATATTCGCAAGGAACACAATATTTCATTAATTAAATGAAAAATTTTATGTCTTCTGTCAAGTATTTGCTTAAGTAACAAAATATTCATTATTCAATGATTCGCGAATCTTATATTATTTAAAAAAATTATTGCCTGATTCTACGTTTGTAGATCACCTAATTATATTTTACCCTCCTATAACATTTTACCAATAGGAAAATAATAAAGACCATTAATTTACCATTATTAATTTACTTTATTAATTTACCATTAATAAAGACTAATACAAATAAACTTGTAGCAAAATTTCTTGATATCAATATTAATATACATCAATTTGTACAAATTAATATTTTTTAAAAAAAATTTATTTTTTTTTCGCAATCAACAGATTTTACCCTGAAACTCCAACGTCAGCATCAAAATGCATCATCAGCAACATTATTAATCAACTTTTTAGGAATTATTAAATTCACGACGGCGCCATTTTAAACTGACAAAAAAAAATAATTTCATCATACTCTAACTATTAATGAACTCCTTTACAGCTAATACATCAATTAATTTTTAATTATTTACTTTCCAGTTTATATTATACTGCTAAGAGCTTTTCCCCATAATCTTCAATCTGTGTTTTCAGTTTCCCCAGACACTTTGGACATTTTCCCGCTGTTGTTTTAAGAAATGCAACGTCGCACTTTCCCCTCCCACGCCGTCCATCCATATTTCCAAGCTGCTAATGAATCGACATGCCAAAGGCGGGCAATAAATTACCACACAACGAAATAATTACTGATCATTATTCTCTGTTCACCTCCTCACACAATTCATTACCATGTTAGCAATTGGATATTATCGGGTTTACTACCGTGTCCAAAAAGTAAGACCGATTTACAATTTAAAATTCCCGCGGCTAATGGAATTACAATTTTTTTTTTTCTTTTTTAGGTTGTCCTTGACAATCTGTACGACATTTCAAGTCAAAACATTCATCTTGAGTTACGCTTGGCTCTGTGACACGCTGAAATTGATTCCATCGATTTTTGAAATGTCAGAATGAATTGAGCAAAGGACTTAAATCTAATTTTGTTTGCAGAAACGTATAGAATATTGCAGAAGGCATTCGGAGAGCATCCCTATATCGGAAAGAAATGTTTACAGAAGTTCAAAGAAGGCAGAGAACGCGTTGATAACGAAGAGCCCTCTGGTCGAAACTTCATCTCAACCGACGAAGCTCACGTCCAAAAAATTTAAAATATGGTGCTTGCAAACCGTCGGTTTACAATTAGAGACCTTGCTGCTGATGTTGGAATTTCAAAAGGATCGGTCAATTCCATTTTGGGCCTCAAACGCGTCCAATCTCGATGGGTACCGAAAACACTGCATGCGTCAGCTCACACTGCATCGCATTTACACTACCAAAAATGAAACCCATATCGTTCCACGGCCACTTTATTCATACAGTACGACTTCTGGTATTCCCTAAACTCAAAAGAACACTCCGGGGGCGCCGTTTTGAGTCGATTGAAGAGATTCAACGTGAATCGCCACGCGCTTTGAAGGCCATCCCTGCCGATGACTTTTTAACAAGCATTGAGGATTGAAAAATAAGTTGGCACAAGTGCATTGTGTCCGAAGGGTAATACTTTGAAGGCGATGGAATAAATTTTTAAGAATAAATAAAGAGTTTCTTGAAAAATAATAATTGGTCTTACTTTTTGGGCACAGTAGTATAATACAGCATACATGGAGGTTGCCAATTTAAGGCAAACATAATCCCCACGCGATCCTGACTTTTACAAACGGCAATGTCCACTGATAGGAGTGACGTAATATGGCTGGTAGCTCTGGCAATTTGTCAATTTGTTTACTTGCGTTACTGAGGAAAAATAAGGACTGTGGAATAGACAACACGGGAGCCTGATTGTCGAGTGATTATCGCTCTGGCACGCAATCTGGTTCGGAATCCACTTTAAATCGTATGTCCCCGTCTAATATGACTATAAAGCGTTCTTCACCGATTCGGAGCCTTCTAATTACGGGTGCTCCATTGTAACAGAAGCTGTCCCTTTACCTTCATCCATGAATAGGCTACTCAATGGGTGTCCGTGCCGCGATACAGGATAGTGAAGATAAGTCACTCACATATACTACACAGTGAGTTTTAAGCATGTATTTCAGGGTTTTGCAGTTTAACATATACGATGATAACTTGGCGATTTTTGCCATTACTACTTTATGTTATTGGCGCGAAGGGAGATTTCGGTTGGTTTGTCGCTCTACAGTCAGTTTCTGCACACTTTAAGCTAATTAGACCGGGACCTACAGTTTAACATAGATTACGGACTACTAAGAAGCATCCATGCCTCCGATAGGATTCGAACCTGAAGTCTGTGGTACCAAAGGCCAGAGCCGGAGGGAAGAAAAAAGTCCACCATCACACAATTTTCAAAAGAAATTGTCTGATTTTTTTAGCTGTAAATAAATGAGAATTTAATTTGCATAAATATTTTATATTTAAATTCGAATTAAATTAAATTAAAATTGTCCTGCAAAACGGATGAATGAATAAATTTTTTCATTTATAAAAACTTTTTGTAATGTTTTGTTATATTTCATACAAAATTATAAGTTATAAATAAAATAATATTTCTTGTAAGTATTAATCTTTAGAAAAGCACATAGTTCAATAAATGTATGACTTGAAGAATTTCTCGGAATGTTCAGAATCGCTCCGTAGCATGTTTACGTTATCTAAATAAAGGCGCCAAGTGGCGATACAGCGCCAATTCTAAGAAATCGACGGGAGATATTTGCCCCCACTTTCCCTTCCTTCAGAATAGAGAGGCGATCTCTATTTCATTACTACTCTATGATATGAATATAATAATAACTGATATCCATTCAGATGATTTTGGTTATTGCAATTTGTTAGAAAAAAAACTATATTCAAATATTGAATTAAGTGCTCAATTTCGATTAAATAATAACAATAAATACATTATTTTGCAAGAAATAAAAAGAAAAAATACTTACAGTCATATAAAGGCTGACGGTGCCACGTTCTTTGACGGGATAATATTCCCAGCCCAACGAAAATCTGAAAAGCAAGTAATATAAAAAAAAAAATTTTAAGTCAATTAATACTTTTTTTTCATTATATTCCAGAAAGTCTTTTATAAATTAAGTTAAAATTTTCATCTTACATCTAGCGCGTCATCTATTAGTAGATACATGCAACTTAAACCTAAAAAAACCTAAAATTAATTAATTAAATTTAATGAATGAATTCATATTTGAAAAAAGTGTATTAGCATCCAGCGTCATCCACTACAAGTTCAAAAAAGATGTATTTGAACTTGAGTGGATGAATCAAAAGTATTTTATGAACGATTGAAAATTTGAACAAGATATATATAGGGAGAGTGTGACCTAATAGAAGGAATTGAGAAAAAATTATGGATGCCAATAATCTCATTGTAAAAGATGTCACAGAAACAAGCGAAATAAAGAATTTAAGAGCTTAACTAATGAGACAAAATTTTGTTTCACTTAAAATATAAGTTGACATGTTTTTTTTTGCCAACATCTCATCCGTCCTCTTCTCAGAAATAATTTTAAAATTACTAAAAAGAGTCAAGAAAATGCAACACAGTTGCGTGACTTGATCAAGATCATACGAATATTTTCGATGGATGTAGCCTGACTGTCTAGCAGAACACCGCCTTTTTTTGTAACCGTAGTGTCGCATCTTTTGTGGCGTTTCCAGACTTTAGACCGCATGTAATCACTGTAACTTAGCCGCTCACAAAAATTCCAACGTACGCAGGCTGTTGCGGAGTTAAAAGTACAGGAGAAGTATCGATATGAGCTCCCAAATAATCAACGTATGCAGGACTACGACAAATGCGCTTGTGTTCACCAATGTTTTTTAAGGAATCTGCTTAGAAGATTTACAGGTGCCCCCTGTGGTATTCCAAGCAGCTTTCATTATAAACAAATAGCCTTCTGATTGCTTTTTTCTTATTTTATTCGCGTGAAAAGTTCCAAGCAGCGATCATACGTAAAAGACTGTTTCCGAGAAACTAGAAGTTACTTCCATGGTTAGTTACTAGAAGTGTTAGCGTCTATGTAAATTTTCATTGTTAAAAAGGCATTTTCCATTGCAACTTATCAGACTCCGCCGTCTGCAAGTTGTGGAATGGATCATTTAATATTAGCTAAAGAATGAGAACTACTAGCGGTATCCGCTGATCGTGGATTGAGGATTAAACATAAGGAATTGTCTCTTGAAATCGTCTTTAAAAGAATAATATTGTTAATATCTAAAAAAATCTTTGAAAGTTTGATTACATTACCTATTTATGTCAATTAGGATTTTCTACCCTCACCACAATTAAGCATAAAATAGAGTGAATCTTCAATGTATTGACGAGGAAATGGGAGTTCGTCTTTCGAACATATGCACAAATATTGCACAAATTGCGCCTGAAAGGCTCATACTAAATAACCTTAAAGTGAGTTTCATTTTATTTTTGATCGTATTATTTTTCTGTAATATTATTTTTGTTGTTGTTGTTGTTACCTATGGCTTTATTGGAACTTAACCCATGTACATTCGGCCACTTACCGAAGATATAAACAAATCAAAATGACAAAGGGGAAAAAATCAAATATTCTTAACAAAAACGACCCAAAGGCCTTAAAAACAGTTAAATGTTCTAAGGATAAAAGTTTAAAAAGTCTGATTAACTCGCAAAAGAAGATAACAGACGCCGAATAACTTGTCATTGAAAACGACAGAGCATGAATAACTCGCCAATGAAGACAGCAGAGCCTGAATAACTCGTCATTGAAGACAACAGAGCCTGAATAACTCTCCAACGACGATAATACAGCTTGAATAACTCGCCAACGAGGACAACAGAACCTGAATAACTCGCCAACGACGATAATAGAGCCTGAATAATTCGCCAACGAGGATATCGAAAAAAATCGGGGAAAATTGATTCTGTGAAAAATAAAAACATTGATATCTTCCTCGAAGTCTTATAAGGTTTAGATGTCTATCTTTCACACTTTCTTATAATTTTTTTTTTTTTTTTGCTGTTATTGTTCAAAACTGATTACGACTGTTTCACCAAACAGGAAACTGATATGATAAGTCACAGTGGGAATTCAGTAGGTGCATAGTAGAAATACATTGACACTGAGGAACAATTACGTGTGCAGAAATCCGACGACGAAAAAGCCGAAGAGGCAGCGAAAGACCAGCACGGTGGAGAGGTTGTTGGCGAAAACCGTGCACGCGACCACGACAGCTGTCGCCAGAATGCTGATGGACAGAACCTGCAAGAGAAGAAAAGAATTAGGCTCCAATGACAAAGCTCGCGCTGTTGTTAGTGCATAAGAGTGCGAAGGTTCGAAATCCTCAGTTGGCCCACCTTACAGTCGCTATTTTCTTAATTTAATCCTCTATACATTGCCAAATAACAATGATGAACACTACATTTTTTATTACATCTTAAAATGAAATGTTCTGTGTTATATTGCAAAATCTGTAATTATTATACATTATTTTAGTCCCATACTAAACGCACGTCTTGAATACAAATTCAATCCTATTGTTTTCCATTACTTGTTCTTTGTTTCATTTTTATCGATATAATTTGAATCTGTCATAATTGCATTGATTAAAATTATTTTGTCTGGTTTTGTCTGTTTCTCTATATATAAAGGCACAACTATGTCTCAGAATATAGCAATAAAATACACAAAGAAAAATTAAGTAAATCATACAATAGTAATATCATTTGATCATATAATACATAAATTAAGAATTTTGAATTTTAAAAATATAATTGAAAGTTTCACTCGTGTATAGTGAATTTTATTTGGAATGTTCGATTTTAAAATTAAGATTCGAATGTAAATCTTTTGAGAAGTATTGAACTAGAAATATAATTTTAAAAATATATATTTGCTATAATAAAAAGGAGAGGCCTGATGGTCAAGTGACTGGAACTCTGGCACTCGAGTCCCGGCGATGCCATGGATATTTGTAATGGTTCGGAATCCACTTTAAACCGCAAGTCCCGATCTAACAGGATCGTAGAGCGTTGAGAGGGTAGTGTTACTCCGCGTCCGTAGCTTATCTTCAAGCTACACGCGTCTCCTGGACAGTGCTAAGTGAGTAACGTTGGCAGAACAGTTGTTGACTTGCCTTAAGGCATCCCAAGACAACTGTCTAAGTGTTTGCCAACTGCATTAGAACAAAAAAAAGGTTGGAAAAACAGGTCATATGGCATTTTGTAAATCTTCTTTCTTAATTTAAATCTGCCACCTTCATTGTTTAGCAAGTCGGTTCTGTTAAAGTTATCTGTGATTCCAATTATCCCTAAATGTGCTATGGGGTTTTCCTTACAATTGAATTGATTTCTTCTGACAGAGAAAACGATTTATTTTAAATTGGGGATAAATTAAGGTGAGGTATTTTTAATTTTTATACATATCAAAGTCTTTAAGATTTGGTTTGGTTTGCCGCTCTAGGATAATTTTTTGCACAGGTTTGCTAATTAGACAGGGACCTACAGTTTAACGTGGATTTCGAACCACTACTACTACACCACGCCATATTACATCACTGTGCCTAAAGCTGAGTTGCCCTTTCACAGTTTGTGAATGATGTAGGTGAGAAGAAGTCTGATTGGGCTCTGTGACTCTCTACGATCATAGGAGACCAGGACCTCCTGTTTAAAGTGGATTCCGAACCACTCACAAACATCCATGCTACAGACAATATTCGAACCTGAATCCTGGGGTACTAAAGACCAGACTGCTAGACAATTGGCCATCAGGCTGCCAAAATCTTTAAGAAGCCTTCATTTTCAAATGTTACAATGTGTATATCCTTTGAACATTTTAATTCTTTTTTTTTCTTTCTTTTCAAAACAAGAATTTGTACATAGCAGAAAGTACTTACAGTCTTCCGGCCAAAGTTGTCTGCAATTATACCGGAGTTGAGCGCTCCCATGTTAGCGCCCACGCTCACAATCTGGAAGTGATAAAGAGAAGTATACATACAACATAATTTGTGTTTGATGCTTAAAACAAGTAATATAAAAAAAAATTGTAAAGTCAATTCCAATTTTTTTTCACTCTATTGCAGAAAAGTTCTTTATAAATAATTTTCATTCATTTTTTTAAGTTTATTTGGCGCCATCTATTGGTAGATATATGGAACTTAAATCTAAAAAAAAACTAAAATTAATGAATTAAATTTAATTGATGAATTAATATTTGAAAAAACTGCATTAACATCAAGTGTCATCCACTGCAAGTTCAAAAAAATGTATTTGAACTTGAGTGGCTGAATAAGAAGTATTTTATGAACGATTGAAAATTTGAACAAGATATATATAGGGAGAGTGTCAGCTAATAAAAGGAATTGAAAAAGGTCTAAAAATCTAAACTTTTAATTATCAAATAGGATGTCATTTGATTTGAGATTCTTTGTTAAATACATCTTTGAAAAAAGGAAATGTAAGTGCTCGAAATAATTATTCAGTTCCTTCTATTAGTTCCCACACTCGCTATATATATCGGTTCAAATTTTTAATCTTTAATAAAATACTTTTTATTCCGCCACTCGAGTTCAAATACATTTTTTTGAGCTTGTAGGGGATGATACTTGCTGTTAATAGAGTTTTTTCAAATATTAATTCGTTCATTAAATTTAATTTATTAATTTTAGTTTTTTTAGATTTAAGTTAAATATATCTACCAATAGATGGCGCCAGATGTAAGAGGAAAATGTCAACTTTATTTATAAAGAACTTTCTGCAATATCGTGCTGAAAAAAAAGTAGGAATAGACTTTAAAATTTTCTTTTTACATTACTTGTTTTTTTAATTATTTTCCAATTGAAAGACACATTGATTGTACTGCTTGTAATTTCTACTGACTGTTTCCCATCATTTAAAAAAATAATAAAACATTTTGTTTCGATTTTAATTATTAGCTTTTCTGTTATTCGAACTGTGAAACGAATTTCATACACCGGGTCAATCAAAACTGTTTGTGCTCAAGGTAATATGAAATAAAGATTAATTTTGTACATTGTAGCTTTCTGGCAATGTGAAATTATAATAAAACATACACATCCAATTAAATTAAATCCACTAATAGTATTAAAGTTGAGTTGAATTCGTGAATCACGAGTAGTTTTTATCATTTTCTAGGGAGGAAGTTTCAAGTTTGAACATTCCCAGAGTTTCAAGAAGCCTTCCAGATTCCTTGAATTTTCCTATTATTCCTTGAAACATTCCAATTCCTTCTATTAATAGCTAGACCTGGTATTGGAGTGGAGTAAAAGTTAGAAATTAGTTGCAAGCAGGACGGAATTTAGATGAAAAGAGGCCGTAGACTATTCCACTTATGAGGCCCTTTCACCTCCCATTTTGAAGTTTGTAAATTACATGAGATCTTAACCAATACATTTTTATGTTTGTTTATGAGTTATATGTGTAGAATTTCTCCTTATTTTCGATTCAGTGTTTTAGTGTTGACTGTTTTTAGAATAGTGTCATTCTAATTTTTCTAGCACTTTGAATGTAGGGCCCTCTTGATCTTGAGACCCTAGGCTGAAGCCTAGTTAGCCTATAGGAAAATCCGGCCCTGGCTGTAAAGGCACGTAGTTTCGAAGGGATAGCTTAATTAGTTATTAAAAACATCTCGTAGTATGAGTTCTGATGACACTTTTCAGAGGTGCACCGTACCGCTGTGAGGAGAGCGTTCTGCCACCTGTAGATCGTCCACTCGCAGGCCAGCATGTCGCCCAGGATGGTATTCAGACTGATTGCGTAGCTGGAGATCATCTGCAAAACAAATATGCAAAAGTAATGTAAAAGTTATCTCATGTCAGAACTAATGCTGAATCGTAACGATATGCGTTTAAAAGTTTTACATTGAGTGAGGTTGAGTTATATTGTGAGTGAGAATTCTTTCATATTGTTCTATACTATGAGGTTGTGTTCGAACAAGTGCAGGGTGACCCTAATTAAACTGTCCTTACTCAGACCCATGTGTAGCCCTATCGAACTGGAGTGCATAAAATTGGATAACTGGGGGTAGGGGGGGCATAATTAAACTATCCTTACTAGGAGGTTGCACTTGTTCGAACACAACCCCATAGTAAAGAATAATGTAAAAGAATGCTCACTCACAATATGACTCAAGCCCCTTACTCTTCCAGGCGGATCATTGAACAATCTTTGGCAACTCAAGAAAATGTTATAAATTTTTAAGCATTGCAAAGCGCCATTTCCATCTACCAACATTTGTGCTCATTTTAGGCTGATTAGACCGGGACCTACAGCCTTCCGAACGACTCACAAACATTCATACTACCACCAGGATTCGAACCTGAAGCCTGGCTGTGGGATGACGAAGGATGTCAGGTCATGAGTCTACATAAGAATTTATTTTCCATAAAATAAGGGAAATAATGTCTCTCAATTCGTCAGTTCCGTGACGGACTAGAACGAAATCGACATGGACTGATGTGCTCTGATGCTTAAAATGCTTCAGATAACCGAGACATTTGCACATTATTTTAGGGCAGTCTTTGAACAGTTCAACTAATCTACATCTGAATTACTAACTACATCTGAACAACTAATCTACAACTGATTCTACATTAAATTAACGTATAAGCATTTAATTAAAACATCGAATAGAATACTCAAAATACACAATCCAGTCACATTAATGTGGCCACCTGTCAAAAGCCAGAATATACACTCTCGTATATTCTGGCTTTCAGTGGAGTGTGGTATTAAGTGGAATTCTTTATATACACTCCACTGCAATGTGCTGCCACCTGCCTTTTGTGATTGGTTATTTCACGTTGACGTCGAAAGTAGATGGTGGTCACATTAATGTGACTGGACTGTGTATTATTTCAAGTATAGTCAATATGATTTTTGTTAAAACGGTATACAATTTTTTTTGTAAATGAGCTCAAAATGAATGCTGCCTCATCAGCAGACACCTTAGCATATTTTGTTTATTTGGTAATACATAAATGTTGTGATTTTGTAATCCCCAAATTCAATTCAACATCTGAACTTACAAGATTACTTTACAAATACTTTTATCACAGATAAGGCACAACAATAGTTTTTGAAATTTTGTGCTATAAGAAGGAAGTTACTACTGTTCTGAGAAAAAATACTATCTATTATGTATATTACATTAACAAAATTTCCATTTCATCCTTAAAAAGTTCTTTATAATATATTTCTTTTCCTGTAGGAAGAAAAATAATTTCATACAATGTTCTAATTTTCTGGTACCACTGGTTTCGGGTTCGATAGATGTTTGTAGTGGTTCGGAATCCACTTTAAGCCGTAGGTCCCGGTCTAATATGACAGTAAGACTGTTGAGCGTAGTGCTACAACCCTACCCCATAAAAAGAAAACATCTCCTGTCTGGAAATCTGCTAGCGGGAAGATGACCTTGGCCCACCGTGGGGCTGTTGCGCCATTGATGTTGATGAATGTTCTAATTTTAAATTATTGCATTAAGAGAGATTGAATCGATTCGGATCTAATACAAATAAGTACTGTTTTTTAACATGCCAAATTAGCCGTTTAATATTTGAAAAAAAAAATACTGCGTATATATATAACACCTATAATAAAAACAGCCTGTAAGCCTTTACAGCATGGAAATGGGACTTTAACTTCTATTATTATCTCATTATAATTGTAACAAATGTGAATTTACTGACTTATTTCAACACTTTAATATAGCTTATAACTTAAAACGTACTGCCAAAAAAGTAAGACCAATTATTTATTTTTCAAAAATTCTTTATTTATTCTTCTAAATATATTTCATAGCCTTCAAGGTAATCCCCTCCTGGACACAATGAGCTTATGCCAACTTTTTTTCCAATCCTCAATGCATGCTAAGAAGACATCGCCTGGATGACTTTCAAAGGGCACGCCGATTCACGTTGAATCTCTTCAATCGACTCAACACGGTGTCCCCGGAGTGATCTTTTCAGTTTAGGGAATAGCCAGAAGTCGTACGGTGTGAATACGGTTGTGAGGTGGTTGTGGAACGATATGGGTTTCATTTTTGACGAAAAAGTCCCAAAAATTCAGTGCAGTGTGAGCTGGCGCATTCAGTGTTTTCGGTACCAATCTAGATTTGACGCATTTGAGGCCCAAAATGGAATGGACCGATACTTTTGAAATTCACATCCTTTCATCATCAGCAAGGTCTCTAATTGTAAATTGACGGTTTGCAAGCCCCAAATTTTTAATTTTTTGGACGTGAACTTCGTCGGTTGAGGTGGAGGGTCGACCAGAGGGCTCTTCGTCTTCAACGTCTTCTCTGCCTTCTTTGAACTGTTTATACCACTTCTAAACATTTCTTTCCGATATAGGAATGCTCACCGAATGCCTTCTGCAACATTCTATACGTTTCTGCAAACAAAATTCATTGCAAGTTCTTTGCTCAATTCATTCAGGCATTTCAAAAAACCTCCGGAATCAGTTTGAGCGTCTCATAAAGCCAAGCGTAACTCAAACACTAATGAATATTTTGACGTCACATTTCACACAGATGTCAAGGACAGTGCCAGCAACCTAAAAAAAAAAGAAAAATTGAAATTCCATAAGCTACGGGCAATTTTAAATTGAAAATGGGTCTTACTGTTTTGGCACAGTAGTACTTCATAAGAATGTCAAAGTTATATAAAGAATTTAAAAAAAAAAAGATATATAAAGCATTTCATGAATAGAGTACCCATGTTATGCCGCAGAGGAGCAAGAGGACTCTTTGGAATTTCCCATAGCCTGCTGCATTGACTACGTCTTCGATGTCGTACACCACGCCTATAAAACACCAGTCGAAATTTGAGAGGGTTGCAGAAAACTAGTTCTTATTGTTGTGTTTCGTACACAAAAGTGAAATTTAAAAAATTTATAAATACCGTCAATGGGGCGTACTGAAATAAGTAATACAAAAAAAATTTAAAGTCATTTCCTACTTTTTATTAATCTATTGCAGAAAGTCCTTTAGAAATAATTTTCATTCATTTTTTTTAAGTTAGAAAAAAATTCTGTCTCTCTCTCACACAAACTTTCTCTCCCTCACATACACACTTTCCATTTCTCTCACTCATTTATTCACATGTTTCATTTTCCATTTTGTTCCCTCCTTGACTTAGACTAGAACCCAGAATGAAAAAAAATCCGAAAAAGAATCTTTTTCTAGTTATCTACACGCTTCGCCACTGAAGGTATTTATTCCTAAATTTATGTCCTGCTAAATATCTTATAGAAGAGAAATTTTTTTTCTCCCATATAAGACTAAAATTACTGATTTAATATTTGAAAAAACTGCATTAACATCCAGTGTCATCTACTACAAGTTCTAAAAAAATGTATTTGAACTTGAGTGGATGAATAAAAAAGTATTTTATGAAAGATTGAAAATTTGAACAAGATATATATAGGGAGAGTGTGAACTAATAGGAGGAATTTAAAAAGACCAAGAAATTGTAAATTAAAGCACGTGCTTGAAAAGTATCGCATCATTTGTGTGTGTGAGTGTGTGCGTGAATTGGTAGCACTGTACTGAGTTACCATGGCGGAATTTGAGCTCGGCATGTGACTCAGTGTGTTGATAGCAGCTATTTTGGTAATCAAACATTTTCAGTGCTCTGCGACTTTTGCAACGGAAAAATTAATATAACAAAAAAGGTGTTAAATTTGGCGTTTCAAATAAAATTCCGTGTACCGAATCGCAAGACTTAAGGTGAATCGTGCTTGTCAATAGAGAATTTTTGCGTAACCGATATCGATAATCGTCCGATATTTTTTTCTTCCTAGCGCGCATGCTCATAGGAAACATTGTACCTATTGCGCATGCGTATCTGTAATACTGCACTACTGAGCTATTCCTATGAGCATGCGTGCTAGGAAGAAAAATATCGGACGATAAAAAAACGTTATGCAAAAACTCTCTTAATATCTTAAGCATATGAATAGTGCGAAGCATTCAAAGAAGGCTGAAAAGTGGTAGTTGATTTGACTCGTTCTGGTCGACCTTCAATTGCAATGACTGAGGAAAACATCAGTAAAATCAACAAGGTGATGTTCAAAAATCGTCACATGTGTCTTAAGAGAATTGTCTCAAGAAGTGAGCATATCTTTTTAGTCGGTTTATGACACTTATGCCTGATATTTTGGGCATGAAACGTGCCGCTGTATGATTGGTTCAGAAAGAACTCAACTTTCAGGTCGTTGAAGACATTATTTCCAGAGCGTCCGTCGTTCAAGTATCAAGCACAGTATTCACCCGATAAGGCGTCATGGGATTTTTCCTGTTCCTAAAAATAAAATTGCCACATTCTAGGAAAGCATTTTGTATCAATTGAGGCCAAAAAAAAAAAAAAAAAATCGCAGAAGGAACTGAAAGCCATATCTCAATCAGGCTACAAAAAATATATGGAGGAATTGAACAAGGACTGTGATAGGCATATTGTGTTCGCTGAAGCCTATTCTGAAGGTCACAAAATAAATTTGCATAAATAAACGGATTTCTGCGTTTTACTTAACAATTCCGGATACTTTTTACACATACTACACATCGTCATTGGCTTTGTTGTCCTTTAGATGAGCAGTTTTGGGCAACTTTGTCTTTGATGGGAGAAGCAGCACATCAAACATGGATAAAAGTCCTTGAGTCTGAGGATTTTCTTTTGGCACCAGACGGTATAATAGTGCAATCCACTTTACTACTTTACATAATGTTTTTTTATTCAATTCCTTCTATTAGCTCACACTCTCCCTCTATATATCTTGTTCAAATTTTCAATTGTTCATAAAAAATACTTTTCATTCATCCACTCCAGTTCAAATACATTTTTCTTTTGAACTTGTAGTGGATGACACTTGATGTTAATACGGATTTTTCAAATATTGATGCAGTAATTAAATTTGATTAATTCATTTTAGTTTTTTTTAGATTTAAGTTGCATGTATCTACCAATAGATGGCGCCAGATAAACTTAAAAAAATGAATGAAAATTTCTTGTAAAAGACTTTTCTGCAATATAGTGAAAAAAAAATAGAAATTAACTTTAATTTTTTTTTTATATATTACTTGTTTTTACCATGTATATTGATGCAAATATAAAGACACTCAATGAGGGCTACTTGAGAGAAAATTATTCACATCTGTATCTCAAGTATGAGGAGGTCCTCTCAAAACCATCTCGATTATGAAAAAGATATGTTAAATCTGAGAAACTATTGGGTTGGTGCATAATCATCATGAGTTTCTTTAACAATATTTTATAAATTTATGAATGAAAATGTCCTTCTACTTTAAGGTTATGAAAATGCGTGTCGATAATCATACTCCTATTCGTCATATTAAGCTGTACCACTTTGAGAAAGGATGGAAAGCAGCGCATTCATTTCGCGATCTCAACGAACTTTTAGGTGAAAGGACATTCAGCAGGGAATGTTTCAAATCTGGCGACACTACCTTGGAAGATAAGGCAGGAAGAGGTCGACCATCGCAGTTCGACGACCAGGCACTTTTGGCAGCCGTGGAAGGGAACGAACGCTTAACAACTTGAATGCTGGCCGACAAGTTCAATATGATCGTTCGGCATCTCAAAAAATTTGAAAAGGTATGGAAATAGGCTGGATGGATCCCCCACAAACTCACCGACCACAATAGACCGAATGTGTCCGAATTTTCACCGATTTGCTTCAGTGAAACGAGCGGAGTCCGCTTCTAAAGGATTTTACCAAAAGGAAAAACAAAGGACGTGCACTGTAAGAAGACAATGTTTTGTGTTTGGTGGGACAGAGACTGTATCATCCATTAGGAAATCATCTTAAACTGAATTTGTTATTGGTGGAACCCAACCCAAAAATGAGTACTGTATGATTATCGACACGCATTTTTTTAATCTGAAACCAGAAGATATTTTCATTCATAAATTCATAAAGTATTGTAAATTTTTATTAAAATATAGCGCGTCAAAGAAACGATTGATAATTATGCATCAACCTAATATTTAGTGTTAAGAATTTTTTGCCCAGCAGCTCATTTGATTTCTAGCTTTGTGATTCGATTCTTTACAATACTTTGGTGCTTGTGACAATATTTTCATGTGACATGTGAAACAATATTTTCGACCCGATTAAATAGATTACAATATCCTTACTGCAAACATAATAAGTGCAACAACCAATTTGCATGGATCACGTGCAAAATTCACATACGGATACAAAAATTAAATAATTGTCGCCTTCTTTTTACCTATGCAATTGTTCATTGTGATATTAATAAAATTTATTTACCAAAATGATTTTGTATAATAGTAATTTAGAAATAATTTTATGCTAAAGAGGTCTTTCCCAGAATCATTTCCCAGTCTTAAAATACTAGATACAAAATCCGATAAAGCTATTTGTTGCTCTCAGTTTAATATTAACGTCGGCTAATATTCAATGTCAACAAGTTCGATGGAAGAATATAGTTTTCGCTTAGCTTAGACTACGTTAATTTCAAGATTTTGAAAACTGCTAGCCTTCCATGTCTTTCTAGGGACAATTGAGCCTTCTTAATTAAACTGCTATGTTAATATTATGACCTTAAGATTAGCTCATCCACAACTAGCATGAACATGCTTTATTTGTTTAAGTGTACATTAATTGGTCTAAATTTTTTATTATCATGTGCGAACATAATGTTGTTCTGGTTAGGGGTTCGTGGCGCAGTCCAAAAAGGGCAGCAAGCAAATAAATACAACAATGGACAAATGTAAACATGGATACAACAATGGACAAATGTAAACATGGATACAACAATGTTCAAATGTAAACAGGGATACAACCATGGACAAATGTAAACATGAATACAACAATGGACAAATGTAAACATTGTTAAACAATTATCACCACATTTAGTAAACGATCTTTCACTACGAAGGCCGAGCTGTGTGGCCATTTACATCAAACATCATCTTAAACCCTTAGTAGAAAGCTTTGAAATGTTTCCAAATCAAGATATGGGAATTCACGTGTTGGTTGCAAACTTTAAAACAAAAGTACGTGGGGGTCGTTTTATATGCAATACCAGGATCGAGCGGCGACGACATTACCGACGCCATTGACGAGAGCTTGGACAGTAAAAAATCGTGATTACAAAATAGTATTAATTTTTTTTTTACCGTTTCACTATTGAAGCTGGAGCATTTAGAAGAACATCCAACACATTATTGATTAAATTCAGCGTTAGTTTAGACGTTATAAAACTAGTTCATTTATTACCTGCTTCATTAAAACTCGTTAGCCTTCCAATAGAATTATCTACATTACATAGATATTAGAATTTGTTAAATAACTTAGACATTAGAATTAAATATGTAATTTACATTAGAACTGGTTATTTAACTTAGACGTTATAATTAGCATTATAACTTAGATATTAGAATTAGCAATGTAATTTAGATATGAGACCTCGTTACGTAACTTAGACATTAGAATTCGCCAACTTAGATATTATAAATCGTAACTTAAACATTAGAATTAGGTAGGTATCTTATATATTACAGCTGGCTACGCAATTTAGACATCAGAATTAGCTATTTAACTTAGATATTAGAACTTGTTACGGAACATAGACTATACAGCTATTAGAACTGGTTACTTAACTTAGATATTAGGAGCTATGCAACTTAGTTAGTTCTAATGTTTAAATTATGCAGCAAGTTCTAATATCTATGTAGCATAGACATTACGGCACGTACATAAGTTGGGCCATATGTCTATGCTACATAGATGTTATATATATTATATGACATCTATGTTCTATGCATAGTTGTTATATATATTATATGACATCTATGTTCTATACACAGATGTTATATATACACAGTCCAGTCCCATTAATGTGACCACCACCTACTTTTGACGTCAACGTGAAGTAACCAATCACGAAAGGCAGGTGACAGCACATTGCTGTGGACTGTATATAAAGAATTCCACTTACCCCATTCCACACTCCACTTAAAGCCAGAATATACAAGAGTGTCTATTCTGGCTTTTGACAGGTGGTCACATTAATGTGACTGGATTGTGTATATAAGGGTAATGAATTCTAGTATTTATTACATAACTCATTTTCATGGCGAATTTTACTCAACTATTCCTCGAAAATAGAAGCCTGAATATAACTCCTGAATATCTCCATTTTACTAAAAGTCCAACCTACCGCCATCCACTTTTAAAGAATTCATCTCGCACTCGTCCCAGTCTGTGTGTTCGGGGGACGAAGATGGACTGAGGTCTCTTCCTTCGTCCGAATCCGACTCGTCGGCCGTCTGGTCCCTCTTGCTGACCGCCGAGAGCAGCTGCTTGGCCTTGTCCCCGGCCGACTCCATCTCCTGAATCCCGGTGGGCTCCACTTCTTCTTCTAGCTCCTCTTCTTGGTCTATCTTCATCCTGCTCATCTTGCTGATGAGTCTTTTGGCTCTGTCCACGGCCACCTCCTTCTCCCTGGCTTCCTGCTCGGAGTCTTCCAGACTTTTTGTCACCACGTCGGCGACCAGCTGCATGGCCAGAGTCACCGCGACGTCCTTTCGGCACAACTCGTCGCACTTCTCGAACAGCATGCTGCAGCTGAGGTTCACTTTGGGAACCTCCAGGACCTCGCTGCTGCACGCTTCGTCTTCCTCAGCTTCAATGTGCACCTCTTCCTTAGATCCATCTTCTTCTTCCATTAAAGGATTCTTCTTCTGAACACAGCACATGAAATAAAAATTATATATATTAGGATGCAGATACATACTGCAATGTCCAAAAAGTAAGACCAGGTTTCTATTTAAATTTCCCTTGCATATGGTATTTAAATTTTTTTTTTCTTTTTTAGGTTGTTGGCACTGTCCTTGACATCTGTGTGAAATTTAGACACGTCAAAATACGCATTAGTGAGTTACGCTGGGGTTTGTGAAATGCTAAAACTGATTGCTGGCACTGTCCTTGACATCTGTGTGAAAATTCAAATCAAAATATTCATTACAGTTTGAGTTACGCTTGGCTTTGTGAGACGCTAAAAGTTGATTCCGGCGATTTTTGAAATGTCTGAATGAATTGAGCAAGAACTTGCATTCAGTTTTATTTGCGGAAACATATAGAATGTTGCAGAAGGCATTCAGTGAGCATTCCTATATTGGAAAGAAATGTTTACAAGTGGTATAAACAGTTCTAAGAAGGCAGAGAACGCGTTGAAGACGAAGAGCCCTCTGGTCGACCACCAACCTCAACCGACGAAGCTCACGTCCAAAAAAATGAAACATTGGGTGCTTGCAAACCGTCGATTTACAATGAGAGACCTTGATGATGATATTGAAATTTCAAAATTCCATTTTAAAAGATGTGGTGAAAACGAGTTGCGAATGAAACTAAAGGCTCGTTCCCACCGAGGCGAGAGACGTGAAGATGCAAGAGGCAAGCGACCAAATTTTTTCGACCCCTTCACAGCGAAACGTCAGAAATAGCATTACGCATAGTGAAAAACCGCTTGAAGTTGAAAGTTGAGCTACTCCACGCGGCGAACTGCAAACCGGTTTCAGGCGACCGCGGTGAGGTCAAATTTTGGTCGCTTGCATCTTGTCGCCTTGGTGAGCACGAGCCTTAACGAAGAAGTCGTTACTGCTGTGGTTGAAAACACCTCCACTTCTAGCTATCCTTCAGCAAGCGCATGATCGGCGTCTCGTGAGTTGGCTATTTTGTGGTTAACAGTACGAAAAGTTCTACGATCCATTTTGAAATTGTATCCGTATAGGATCCATGTGGTTTAAATGCTGTAACCTCAAGACCACCAAACACACTATGAATTTGCTTGCCGATTTTTGGCGAGAATGTAAGTTGATGACACATGGACTTGGACACATGGACTTCTATTGTCAGATGAGGTGCACTTGTCTTTAGATGGAATTATGAATAATCAAAATTTCCGCACATAGTACCAACCATTTAATGGTTTCCCATAGTCACATAGTCAGAACCATTAAAATAGTTCTACCATTAACCATTACCGAACCATTAGAATGGTTTTGACATCTGTACGAACAACCACTGCATTCTGATTACGTGATTGCATGATGTGGATTTACTGCTGATCTTATCCTCGGACCGTTTTCCTTCGAAACTCCCACTCCTCAAGCTCATAAAACCTGCTTTATCACAAGTGCACTTTACAGTGAACTTCTTCGACAACAGGTCATTCCTGCTTTACAGGAACGGCAATGTTTCCAGATCACTGTCATCCTACAAGATAGAGCAATTCCTCACATTGGGCACCAAATCAAAGAACTGATTCGTGCTAACTTTTGCGAGAATCGGAGCTTTTCCAGATGCCTGGCCTCCTTGTTCACCCGGCTTAAATCTCTGTAATATCTGGGATTTAAGTAGGGTAAGTTTAAGGATTGTTTTAAGTAAGTAAATTATTTCTAAAATTCTTTTAGGAATTGTTGAAATTCCTAAAAGATAGTGTTAACGAAAGAGGAATTATGACTTTACCTGAGTTTAAATCCAGCATTACACGCCATGTTGCTGATTTCGTGGACAACAGTACGAAATATTCTGCGATTCTTTTTAAAATGGTATCCGTATAAGATCCAGATGGTTCAAATGCTGCAACCTCAAGACCTGCTGCATCTCAAGCCTCGAGAGTTTTTTTACTCTACCATTGAACACGCTATAATGCGCTTTCAAAATGTAATTGATGTCAGCACACGTTGAGCACATTCTGTACTTGAATAAATTTTAATGGTTCTGACAATTTTTTTGTCCTCCTTTAGGCGCCACAATTCACGTTAGTTCAACGTTAGTTCACTGTTAAAACGCCACTCGAACGCATTAAATTTTTCTGCTGTTTTGTGATGTCCGTTTTAATACTGTTGAAATAGATAAGATTTTGTGGCAACAGTTATTTAAAATCGGGTGCAAAAAGGTAACTTTTGAATTTTAGAACATTAACTCACAGAAGAAAAAGGCCGCTGTAACGTATTAAAATTTTCTGTGTTTTTGTAATGTAGTTCTTGTTTTTGTTTCCTTCATTCTTTTAATACGGCTATGCAAGAACAGGTATTGGTGAGATTACAAAAAGATCCTTTTCTCCTCCAATAAAGGATATATCAGAACAAAATGTAAGTTATTCTCTGGTTTCTTCTTTTTTTTCTTACTTATATTGTTTTATCATTCGAATTCGGAGTCGTAAACAACATGAAATATTTTCTGACATAATAAAAAAATTTACGTAGTGCTGAATAATTTTAGCGTAATTTTATTGTAACAGCAATTATTGCGATTGTTAAAATGATACAGTTTTGTGAGTTAACAAAACAAAATTCCACATTATAACTTGGAGTTAAAGCGATGAGATATTTCACAAAAGCATTTTAGGAATAAAATTTTCGCAAAATTGCGATATATTTTGGCGTTAAAGTGATAACCTATGGCATAGAAGCAAATCATTAAAATTAAACCATAATAGTAGTAAAATTTTGTAGATAAAGCGATATAATTTGGCAATTAGAGCAATTAGTGCAATTTAGAACATACATTATTGGGCATAATAGAGCTAAAAGTTGGCGTAAAAGCGATAACATTTAGGGAAAAAGTCTCTTAGGAATGAAATTTCTCTTAGTGATAAAATTTAGCAATAAAGCAATAATTTTTGACTTAATAACAATTTAAAAATAAAATTTCGCTTAGTAAAAACATTTGGCGATATAGCGATAAAATTTGGCGTAAAAGCAATTTAAGGAATAAAATTTGACGTAATGGCAGTATGGCTACTAATGTTGGCGTAATAGGGATTTTTGAAGATGAGTTTTGGAAAAATAACGTTTTAACAACGACCTTTACACAACCGACACAGAACTTTGGCAGAAATTTATTTTTGCCTGGCGACTTGGCCTTCTAGTGATGGATTTTGGCGTACTAACGTTCTACAGTGAAAACTAACTGCGACATTCATTATTATGCTTACTTGCTGACTTGTCATGCTGGCTATGCATTTGGCACAAAGGGTGGATTCCAGGATTTTACCTCGTTTTTGTTGTTTGTTTCATATTTTCATGAGTGGCAACATTTTAAAAAATGTTGATATTCTGTATTGGTGGCCTACAAACGTTATAAGAATAATCTAGAAATAATCATTAATTTCTCGGAATAATTATTTAAAAGAAAATATATTTCTGTTCTTAATTTACTATAAATTAAAATTCTGCAAATAGCAATCTAAGTAGCATTAAAGTAGTCATTATATTATTCGAAGAAAGAAGAGAAAACGAATTCTTATAATTAAGTAATTGTAACCTTAAGGAAATCGGCTGAACATTGGCGAAATATTCCGGATTGCAAGATTGGCGACTTTCTCAGGGGTAAATTCTAGATTTCAACCCTGCAACCATTATGTTTGTTTACTTGGCGATTTGGCTTCATGGCGATGGATTTTGCCCAAAGTGTAAGGAATTCTAGATTTTTACCGAAGTATGGATCGAACTATATTTTTACTTTTTTTCCATCGGTGAAAAGAGGATTATCCGATGTTTGATGCCTCTCAATTATGCCATCGCCAAGAAGCGATAATCATCGCAGAAATCGACTCCCTTTGTCACTCTTATTACTTGCGAATTTTGGCGAAGGCCATTAAAAAGGCCAAAATCACCAAAAACAATCGCAAAAATTAACAGTGGATCAGACACCGATAAAAGAAATATATCATGTTCATTACCTTAATCCTTTGTGTTAGAGATGAGGTGAAATATTTTCGTTAAGCAAATAGTTAAATGGCAAGTGTCCAATATATTTCTGTAAACAAATACTGAAACTCTATAACTTCTCAAATTCTACTTGACTGTTGCCACAGTTTTAAGTACAAATGTGTTAAAGTTGGTTTTTACGTGACATCAGATTTCCCCTATAGGTGAGATTTATGTTAGCTGGGTTTTGATGACATTTTTTTTTTCTTTTTTTTTTTTTTTTCAATCGCAGCAAAATGAATGAACAAAGTTACAAATTTTGCTTTTAATAAACTTAAAAAAGGTGTTTCAATCTATAGAAAATTTGTCATTGTGACTCCGCATCCGTGGCTTACCATCAAGTTACACGCGCCCCCTGGGTAATGCAAAGTGAGTAACGTCTGTGCAGCGCTTGCCTTAAGGCATCCAAGACGTCCATGTCTAAGTGTTTGCCAGCTGCATTAGAAAGAAAAAGAAAAAAAAAGATTTACGACTACTTAAAAGAAAATGGAGAAACTGTTACTAATCTAGATTTTGTACGCAGCAAAGGGTGATTGGATCGTACGAGAAAACGCTTATCACTACAAAACCCAAAAACAGAAGGTGCATCAGCCGATAAACCGCCGAAATTTATCCAATGGAATTGAAAAGAATTATTGAAGAGGGTGGATATTCAAACCCACCAGGCTTTTAATGCCGACGAGACTGCTCAAGGCTGAAAAAAAAAAAGGTCCAAGGAGACCAGAAGATATTTCCAATCAAGAAAAAGTTGCTCCAGATTTCAAAGGTATTAAAAAACCGCGTGGCCACTGTATTCACACCGTGCGACTTCTGGCTATTCCCTAAACCAAAACACCACTCCGGGGACGCCGTTTTGAGTCAACTGAAGAGATTCAACGTGAATCGGCTCGCTCTTTGAAGGCCATCCGTGCCGATGACTTTTTCGATGGAATGAGGATTTTAAAAAAAAATTGGTACGAGTGCATTGTGTCCGGAGGGGGTTACTGTGAATACGGGGAAATAAATTTGGAAGAATAAATGAAAAGGTTTTGAAAAAAATAATAATTGGTCTTACTTTTTGGGCACAGTAGTAAGTACTTTATCTCCTATAAATAAATTTATAACGATGTTTTAACTAAAAGCAAGCAATCTAAAATAACAAATGGGGGGTAATCCCAGAGCTATTCGGCACCACATACCACAACCTGTGAACTGACTGAATAGGGGGGAAAAGAACCCTTATGGGGATCCTGAAGTCCCCTACGTGAGAAAGAAAAAAGTTTTCTACAAAGCTGCAGACAAAAAAGTGTCGTTCAGAATTTTTGTTTTTCTTATTAACGGAAATTTAAGTCCCTTGGGAAAATCTTAGAGAAAGCTGAATTAATTTTATTTATAAATCCATATATCTTTCCATATATCTGAGAGCCTGAGGGATTTTTTTTCCGATATGAATGAATGCCGTCTTGCTTTATTTTTCGAGAAAGATGTCAAGTGTTATTATTATTATTTTGTCTTTAATTCTTTTTCTTCTGTAACTTAATAAAAATTGTGTCATTTCATTCCCTTGATCATTCACTGAGCCAGCAATAAAATTCATCTCTCACCCACGTGAGTTCCCGTTACTAAGATAAAAGATTTTACAGAAGAATTGACCAATTCTTTGTGCTTCTATTACTGTAAAATATGTGTTTTAAAGCTGAGTTAGCTTACATTCATTTTATCAAGTATCTAATCTTATCTAAATTTAGTTACATTATCTTTGAAATAAAATAAATTCATCATCATCATCATAACTGGCTCGACAGCCCGTTGTGGGCCTTGGCCTTCTTTAAAAGATCCAGCCAGGCTGTTCTCCTCTTGGCCGTGGACCTCCAGTTTTTGATCTTAATAACAACACGACCCATCTCTTTTTCGGTCGTCCCCTTGGTCGTTGTCCAAAAGGGATTGCATTGAAAACCTTCAAAGCGGCTCTGTCACTGTCCATTCTCCTGAGAGGACCGGCCCATCTCATTCTGTTCAGTTTAACACATTTCAGAATGTCAGTATCTCTAAAAAGTCTGTAAAGTTCAAAATTGTATCTTCTTCGCCCATTTCCAATTTCATTGTTACCACCAAAAATAGTTCGTAGCACTTTTCTTTCAAAGATTGTCAACATTTTCTCTTCTCTTGGTGTTAGTGACCATGCTTCAGAAGCATATGTTAATACTGCTCTTACGAGAGTTTTGTACAGCAAAATTTTAGTTCTTCTTTTAATCAGGTGGGATCTTAATTGACTTCTAAGACCAGATAGGCAGCGATTGTCGGCAATAATTCTTTTTCGGATCTCGCGGCTGATTTCATTTTAGTATTCTATCTCAGACCCCAGGTAAGTAAACTTTTCAACACTTTGAGATCTATGTTGATAAATAATAAAATTAATTCATTGAAGATAAATTGAATATGGTTCATTGAAAATAAATTCATGCTCAAGGTGCTTTTTAAATCCTCATTTGAGGATAAATAAGAATTCATTCATAAGAAAATTCATTTGTTTCCACAAATTTCATTAAATTCAAAATGCATGTAAATTTTAGTAAAAATGAATTTTTAAAGTTTAACATAGTAGCTATACTAGCGCATTCATAATCATGTACAATTTTATGAAGTAAACGAAGAATAGTATGTTATTATTATTAAGTAACTAATACATCAAAATATTAAAATGATGCCTTTTGGAAAAAATTTGAAAAGTTGAAGAATTTTACAATCAGAATTAAATGTAATTTAAAAAGTGTAATTAAATGTAATTTAAACGTTAACATTAAGAGAATTTTTTTTATTGAAATTAAATGTAGTGAAATAAAATTCTATACCATTAAATAATAACAATAGCCACACTACAATTACGGTGCCCACATATGACAGCGATTAAGACTCATCATGAAGTTCAAAGAAGGCAGAGAACGCGTTGAAGACGAAGAGCACTCTGGTCGACCAACAACCTCAACCGATGAAGCTCATGTCCAAAAAATTAAAAGTTTGGTGCTTGCGAACCGATGATTTACAATTAGAGAGACCATGCTGCTGATGTTGGAATTTCGAAAGGTCCATTCCAATTTGGGCCTCAAACGCGTCAAATCTCGATTGGTACCGAAAACACTGAATGTGCCAGCTCACACTGAATTGATATCGCCAAAAATGAAACCCATATCATTCCACAACCACCGTATTCACACCGTGCGACTTCTGACTATTCCCTAAACTCAAAAAAACCACTCCGGGGACACCGTTTTGAATCGATTGAACAGATTCAACCTGAATCGCTGTGCGCTTTGAAAGTCATCCCTGCAGATGACTTTTTAGCATGCATTGATGATTGGAGAAAAATTTGACATAAGTGCATTGTGTCCGGAGGGGATTACTTTCAAGGCGATGATATAAATTTGGAAGAATGAATAAAGAAGTCTTGAAAAAAATTTTTTATTTTTTTGTCCCAACTTTCTGTTCCTTTAGAATAGGGGGAATAGCTCTCTTTTATTACTATTCTATGAGGCGAAAACCTATTGAACTTTTGTGGGTTGTTTTAAATCCATATATATGATTTGTAAATCGCTCTTTAGGAAGAATGGAATTTTGTTTCGAATTCAATTACTTCAAAATGGGCGGGATGCAGGTTACGAAAACTGCAAATTACTATAAAAGCCAAAAGATATCCACGAAGTATTAATTGTAAATTATTAGTATTAAAATTTTTTAAGCATTTTGAATGAGAAAATATATTTACATCAAATTCTAAATGTTGTTGTTGTTCTAATGCAGCTGGCAATACAGATAGTTAATCTTTATGCCATAAGCAAGGGTATTACTCATTTAGCACTACCCAGGGGGCACGTGTAGTTTGAAGATATGCTACGGACTCGAGCCACACAACGCTCTACGATCTTATTAAGACCGAGACCTACTGTTTAAAAGGGATTCCGAACCACTACAAACATCTATGGCACCTGTGGGTACCTAATGCCAGAGCGCTAGCCTTTCGGCCATCAGATCCTTCACCTTATATGCTAAATAGCTAATATAATTTTGTTTTGTTTTGTTCTAAATATGTGAAAGAGTCCCTTGTTTAATTACATTAACACATAAAACAGCAAATAAATGTTTATGCGTATTAATTAGTTTGAAAATTAAATTCTAGTTCTTATTAAATTCTTCATAGAATTCCTTTCAGAATTTTGAGAAACCGCCAAAAATTGCCGAACTCCAGCAGTAATCGACCATGACTGTTTAGAAATGAATTAATCAGAAACCAAATCAATCGCAAGTGAAGAAATTTTCTATTTCTTGAAAAGAGTAAAATGTTTTATTCGTGTTATTTTTTTTATTGTTGTAATTCTCATCGAACAAATAGCTGCAAGTTGAAAGAATTAATAAATTGTTATCACGAGAAAAGCACAAAAATGACAAAGGCAGCTGAAAAGAAAATGAATCGATAAAGACTGAATCCTTTTATAATGTTGTTTTGTTTGCAATTGACAACAAATGCTCTTCGTTATCGACAATGTATAACATTGGAAGTTTTTTTTACGTTTTATTAACAGTAAAAATAGATAAGTTTTCAGAATAAAAGACGTAAAAGCATAAGATAAAACTTTTGTCGACTGTTCCTGATTTTAAAAGGCTTACAAAATGATTGCTTATTTATTATTATAAATTTTTCGTTTCATAATTATTCGATAATAAATATTATGCCGTTGCTTTAAAATTAAGTTTCAATTCAATTTTCTGAAATAAAATTAAATAACAAGAAATTGAAGATAAGAGGAATTTAAATTTATTTCACTTTTATCCAAAAATAAATCAAAACAGTTATCTTGCAATCTATATTAACTTAAACAAAATAATACTTTGAAATGGAATGAAAATATAACAGAATGAAAAAAAATTGCTAATTATTGGTTTAGAAATTGTGTTTGTTTCATAAAAAAAAATTTATATGCTCAAAAGAAGCTACTATGTATTAAAAACGTCACTAATTGTGATTAAAATGTAAGCTTTAGAAAATATATGACGCATTTGTTTTTCTTTTAGCTATAAATTCTACATAAACCAAAGGAATAGGTAAATATAATTTTTAAGCATTTTGGACATAAATGTTGGAATAATTTCATTCTTTGTTTAAATTTGTACAAAATGAAAATAATTATAATTGATAAAACTATAATTGTAATTTAAGGAGCCTGATGGCCAATTGACTAGAGTTCTGGTCTTTGGTACCACAGGCTCCTGGTTCAAATCCTGGCTGTGGCATGGATGTTTGTAGTGGTTCGGAATCTACTTTAAACAGTAAGTCCCGGTCCTACACTACTCCCCAACTCTTAGAGCGTTGTTGGGGTGGTGTTACTCGCGTCCATAGCCTATCTTCAAGCTACACGTGCCCCCTGGGTAGTGCTAAATGAGTAATAGCAGAGCAGCCCTTGCTTATAGCATAAACATTAACTGTCTCTGTATTGTCAGCTGCGTTAGAATAACAAAATATAATTGTAATAAAACTAAACTGATAATAAACTAAATAACTGATAATTGTGACTAAAGCTTCAACAGAACATTTCGATCAAAAGAAAATGTATTATAAATTCGCATATCGTAAAAGGAAATGAATATATTTTTATTGTTATGCTTGTTGTATTTGTTACTGAGCAGAGAATGTGGTATTTGCACTCTTTTCCTGTAATATCATATGATGGGTTCTTTTTCTGTGTAAATGAAATACTTTTCTGTCTACGTGCCTATTGTGCCCTGCATAGACACATCAAAATTGTGATCAGGAATATGTGTGTGCTTCTAAACCCAGTCCATGATTAGATGATGCCAGTAAGTACTCCCACAATGAAGAAATAATTTAAAAATCAAAATATAAAATCGTAACAAAAAATACAAACAAAAATACAAAATGGTAATATTAAATACAAACAAAAAGACAAAATGGTAATAGAGAATACAAAAGCGTCAAAGAAAAAGCAAACAAAATACAAAAATATAACAGAAAATACAAAAAAATACAAAATCATAACAGAAAATACAAAAACAAAACAGAGAAAAAAATATAAAAACTTAACAGAAATTATAAAAAAAATTACTAAAAGTAACAAAAAAATACAAAATCGTAACAGAAAATACAAAAAATACAAAATCGTATCAGAAAATACAAAAAAAATACAAAATCGTAACAGAAAATACAAAAACATAACAGAGAAAAAAAATTATAAAAACTTAACAGAAAATGCAAAAACGTAACAGGAAATAAAAAAATTAACGTAACAGAAAAAGTATGGCAACAATCTTTTACCACTACTGATTCATAATACATTCATGTGGAACATATTCTACACTGTAATATTTTATTCAATTAAATGTTAAATCTGGGCCTCAGTGGCCGAGTGTCTGTGCGCCAAGTCCCGGTGGTGCAATGAATGTTTGTAATGGTTCGGAATCCACTTTAAGCCGTAGGTCCCGGTCTTCTATGACTGTAAGAGCGTCAGACTTCTACCTACGGCTGCTCCATCAGAACAGAAGCTGCATCCCTTTTCCCTCCTTCCATGGGGGACACGACAACAACAACAAATGTTAAATATGTCCACCAACTTTCATTCAACTACCTTTATCGTGTGCCAGTCAATTTTCCATCATTCAAACGCATCGGCAACGAAGTAAACACTGTTTCAAAAAAAAAAAAAAGCAAATCTCCTTGGCTATAAGCAGAACTGCTGGAAGCAACCAAGCATATGCAGCTGACTGTTCCAGGTCGTCTCTGCACGCCAGAAGGTGTTCGTTAAAACCGCCTTGCAAACTCTCAACTGCAGCCTTCGTTCTGCCCATAGAAGAACCCCCCGCTTAAAACTCCACCTTTTAAAGAATCGATTGGAGACTGCTTAGCAATGCAAAGCATCCGAAGCGAACAAACAGCCCTCCCTTCCCCCCTTTCGAACAAGAAGAGAAAAAATTCCGTGGCAAAGAGGCGAAAAAAGAAATGGCTTCCCACTGTAATCATCGAATGCAAATTCTTGGAAAAGATCAGTTCAATGGCGTTCTTAAGCCATTAATACCTTGTTCCCGGCTGATAACGAAGTGGCCTTAATCTGTTCCTTCTTTTGTTCTTTCTCCACCCCCTCCACCCTTTTCTTTTTCTTTTTGTTGCCCTTCCATGTGTTCGACTTTAATTCGTTCTCAATCAGTATCTCCATGAGTTTGGGTGAAAGCGGATATTTTTTAATTTCTCTTTAACATAATGCTATAATGTGTTGTTTTGTACTTGGCGTGACAGTGCGAAGAAGACCTTATTTCTGTTCGCCAAGGACAGAAAAAGACCCTAATCTGTTAATAAAAAAACAAAAAGGATTTAATCTGTTAAAAAAGAAAAAAAAAAGATCTTAATGTATTCACTGTGGTGCGATGGCGTAGTGCAGATAAAGTCTTAATATGTTCGTTAAGACCACAAAAGTATAGAAAAATACTAAAGAATAAAAAACTTTACCCTAATATAAAAGAAATAAAAGGTATTCATCTGTTGAAAACATGAAAAGAGTTAATCTGTTCATTATACATGATGCGGTAAGCGCAGATAGGGCCTGATGGCCGAGTGACTGGCGCTTTGGAGCTTGGTACCACAGGTATCGGGTTCGAATCCATGGTGCCATGGATGTTTGTAGTGGTTCGGAATCCACCTCAAACCGTAGGTCCCGGTCTAACAGGATCGTAGAGCTTTGAGAGCTTTTACTCCGCGTTCGTAGCTAATCCTCAAGCTACACGCCCCTCCTGCTTGGTGCTAAGTGAGTAACGCCAGTGCAGTGCTTGCCTTAAAGAATCAAAGACAGCTGTCTGAGTGTTTGCCAGCTGCATTAGAACAAAAAAAAACATTTAAAATTATATTTAATTTATTATTTGATGAAAAAAGCTACTAAAGGTACAGTAAAGGTGAGTACATGTACATTTTGTGAATAGAGAACAACTAGAAAATTTTTTTTTTTAAATAAATTGAAACTAATGATATATATCATGTGTAGACACAGAGCTGAAACAGCTTTGACACTTTTTTCACTCCTTCTTTACTATTCTGAGGATTGCACTTGAGTAAAACGAAGCGATTTATTTCTTAAATTTCTTTTGTTCAAGGGTTTTTTATTCCTTTATTTCACGTTTGACATCATTTCTTTCTTTTGTAAATAGCCATTGTATTTTATATAATTAATAAATGCGCAATAAATAAATTTAGAGCTAATAGCAAAATGCATTTTGAATTATCTACACCAGGGGTGGCCAACACGAATAATCTTGCGGGCCACTTTGAAAATGCATCCTAACTCCGCGGTCCGCCTATAAAATTATATATCCCCATATTAGATTTAGACATTTTTGGAGGAGAAAAATTGCAAAATAATGAGGTATTATTATTGTGTTGTCTATTATTCGTACATGTAAACATAGATAATATAATAATAATGGTACGAGACGCACATTTTAAAGAAATATATAACACTCAAAATGAAATATATATAATTACATAAATATAAACGAAATAAAACGATGAAATCATTGAAAAATATTTATTTGACTTGTGCGATATTTGTTTTTCTTTCACTTGGCTTTTGCAAATCGATTTCCATTTGGATATTTGCACATCGTAATGGGTATTGCAGGTTAGCGGCCATTACGTTTGAGCGTGTTTTGTGTTTGGTCAATGTCCTTTTAGAAAAAAAAACGATTCGCAGGTGTAAATTGAGCCAAAAGCGCTTAACAACTTCAAGTAAGAGCGTGGTTTGCTATGCTATCGACCATCAACTGTGCGCATAAACGATCGACAGAGAGATGATGAAAGAAGTAAATTCTTTTCAAAGAAGGTACTTGGGGGAGGGGGAGTTCCCCTCATTTCCGTATCGTTTGGGAGAAAACAGTAAACATCCCACCAGGTACCTGCTTGAACCAAGACTACTGGCCGATGGTCGAGTGTTGTACCCGTAAGGATTACAACCAACACATTTTCTGGAACCCTGGTCATTGACTCTCGGAGTTCGTGAAGGGGTCGGCGACCGGGCATCTTTCTGCTTCGGACCTTCCAGATATCCACTAGGGGGCGGAGAGCTCACTTTTTCTTTCTGCTTCCGGTCCTCTGCCTTCTGTCCATTCTCATCCTGATGTCTCCAACACCTTTGTTTTTGTGTCTTTTCAAACCACCCTCCCCTTCAGTCATTATTCGCTGAATTTTCCTCGCAAAATCCGGTACTGGGCCTATAGGCCTTTTTATTTGTGGGCTTAATCAAATCAAAGGGGCGGCTAGTCCTTTTTGTATATACACAGTCCAGTCCCATTAATGTGACCACCACATACTTTCGACGTCAACGTGAAATAACCAATCGCAAAAGGCAGAGGGCAGCACATTGCAGTGGAGTGTATATAAAGAATTCCACTTAATACCACACTCCACTTAAAGCCAAAATATACAAGAGTGTATATACTAGTTTTGACAAGTGGTCACATTAATGGGACTGGACTGTGTATTCCTCACAGCATGTCCTTATCATGTTATCCGCCGCCAAAATACTAACCCATCTAACCGCCATGCCCATGCATAAATTACGCGAGCACAGATTAAAACACGGTACAGAGATGTCACTTTTAGTTCGCATTTGCTGCAAAAGACCTGCTTCCTCCAGAAACTGTTCATCCCTTTGAATAGGAGACATTTGGTGACTCCTTCATCTTGCAAAACGATAATGATACACCACACAGGGATCTGTTGGTGAAAAATGATCTTCGAGAAAAAATAATTTTGCATAAGGATTCATGGGGGAGGGGGTGAAAGGCGGTACTTAATCAGGTTGAAGAAACTGCAAGTCTTTTTTGTACGTTTTCCCCAAAACCCATGCTTGTCATCCCATGTATCAAAATGTAGTCCATGTAGTTCATGTATCAAAACCCATGCCGTCAATGCACTCTTCCTTTCAGAAGAGTCACCCCATTATTAAATATGCGAGCAAAGATAACTTTACAAGTCTTAGCTGTCTAAATAAATGTTCGCTCTAGACGATCTGGAGCTTTGAAGTTTCGCACTAAGATATCACTTTCAATCGTAGCTGCGGCGAAAATACCTATTTCTTCTGAAAACTGGACATGCTTTGCACAGATCAGATTCGCAGCCGGTAATGGCTAGTGACCAACATATAGTACGCACCCTACCAATGGATACATATAAAAATATACTACTGTGTCCAAAAAGTAAGACCCATTTTCAATCTAAAATTTCCGGGGCATAGGGAATTTCAATTTTTTTTTCCTTTTTTAGGTTGCTGGCACTGTCCTTGACATCTGTGGGAAAATCACGTCAAAATATTCTTTAGTATTTGAGTTACGCTTGGCTTTGTGTGACACTGAAACTGATTCCGGTGATTTTTGAAATTTTTGAAAAAGATTTGGTGCTTGCAAACCGTCGAATTAGAGATCTTGCTGATGATGTTGGAATTTCAAAAGTACCGGCCAATTCCATTTCGGGCCTCAAACGCATCAAATCTCGATAGGTACCGAAAACACTGAATGGGTATTTTTGTTTTCATTTATCCTTCATTAATTTATCCTAGAAGAATAAACTGCATCATTTTAATTGCACTGGTTTTACTGCAGATGAAACAGGGACTCATAAATATTTTCTTGTTAAAAAGTACGAGAAAAGACTTATGAGATTCTCTTATTCCATAAAGAAAGAAGATAATTTAAAACTCTTTCAATTTTCTTGGAACTAATAAGAGATATTTACTTATGCCAAACAATTTTTATTTTTTTTTTAATTTTAGGTCATCTGCTCCAGTACAAATTTATTTTTGCTCATTATTCACTGCTTCTGAATAAGCTGCGGTTTTGTCGTCTCCTGATAGTTCTGTAAACAAGCTTTCAAGTTTTAAATGATTATTTTTTGAGGGTGACAAAGGGTAAAATAATGAATTTCTGCCGCACGTTCGCCCTGAAGTAATTAGTTCTCAAAAAGCTGTCGGCTTTGCGTTCCAGACATGTTGACACATTTACTTGTATTTATTTATTTATTTTCACTGTGAACTTTCTTATACATCGTTAAATCATGTTTAATAACATTGTCTGGCTGATTTATTTTTAATGAGGTGGAAAAATTTCGAGACATTTTAAATGAAATAACTAACAAGAATTATAAAAAAAATTAAAAGTCAATTCCTACTTTTTTTTTCTATATATTGCAGAAAGTCTTTTACAAATAAAGTTGAAATTTTCCTCTTACATCTGGTGCCATCTATTGGAAGATACATGCAACTTAAATCTAAAAAGATCTAAAATTGATTGATTTTATTTAATGAATAAATTACTATTTGAAAAATCTGTATTCACGTCCAATGTCATCCACTACAAGTAAAAAAAAATGCATTTGAACTGGAGTGGATGAGTAAAAAGTAATTTATGAACGATTGAAAATTTGAACAATGTATATATAGGGAGAGTGTGAGCTAATAGTAGGAATTAAAAAACTGTTTTTCTTAGGGGTTTTTTCTCGAGTTTCAAGTTACTTTGGTAATTATGTAAGAAATTATATTATTGGTGATTTGAATAAAAACAAAAATCGGATGTATAGGTACAAAAAGCGTATTCATCAGAAAACATCAAAAAAAAAAAAATTAAAAGGTGTAAATCTAGCAGTTGATTAATCATTAGATTATGACCAGTAAGGTGGATAATGAACTGAGCTTCCGAAGTTAAAATGCTCAATTTGCAAAAGCAAGCATTCCCGTGTTTATGCCGGAAATGGGTATGATAAATCTGTAAGTTGAAAATCCCTCAAATATTTCCATATAGCAGGGTGTGTATCCCAAATATATAGGCCTCTCGGAGGGTTCATTGCAATATACCAACAATATAACTACACCAACTGTAATGGAGCATGATCGTTTTCCTGCAGAATATCTTGAATGATGCCGAATAGATGAATTTCTTTTAGGTAGAAGACATCGTTTTTATTTCCCCTAATGCAGCTGGCAAGCACTTAGACAATTGTCTTAGATGCCTTAAGGTAAGCGCTGCACAGACGTCATTCACTCAGAACTACCTCAAAGGGTGCGTGCAGCTTGAAGATAAGCTACGGACGTGGAGCAACACTACCTCCGCAAAACTCTTGTTAGACCGGGATCTAAGGTTTAAAGTGGATTCCGAACCACTACAAACATCCATAGCAACGCTCTACAATTATATTATAACACAACCTACAGTTTAAAGTGGATTCCCAACAACTACAAACATCCATGGTACAGCCGAGACTCGAACTCGAAACCTCCAGCCACAGCCCTATCCACTCGGCCATTCAGGCCCCGCATTCCGAACTAAAATGTTCAGTTTTTAAATCAAGTGTTCCCGTGTTTACGCCGGGAATGGGTACGATAAATCTGTAAGTTGAAAATCTCGCAAATATTTTCAAAAAGCAGGGTGTGTATCTCAGATACTACACCAACTGTAGTAAACACATGCTCATTTTCCTGCAGACTATCTTGAATGATGTTGAATCTGCTGCCGAATACCGTATGGGAGGGGGGAACAGATGGTAGAAGACATTTAAAATTGAAAACATCTATGTCATTATTTTCTCCAATTATTCTATAGCTTCTAAAAATATTTTGCGACATTTGAGAGCTAGAGAAACCGAACAAAAAAAAGAATGATATCGTAGAAAAAAAATCAATAAGAGTAATTCAATTTATCATCACACGAAATAAAACTTCTTTTTTTTTACTCATTTTATCTCGTTCTTTAATCCTATTATAGTCCTGACATCAATGAGCGGGTACACATTTTTTATCGTTGAAGAATACAAAAAAAAACTAGTAATAATAGCGACATATTTTGAATTAGCCGATTGCGAGCAAAATCCACACAAATTGAATTAGTGGCTCTCTCTCTCTCTTTTGTCATTTCATTGATCTAGTAATATTGCTGCGTCGTCTTCAATGATAAGCTAGAGTCAAGGCAAAACAAAAGAATGATCAAGCAATTTTTATTCAATTCCTTCTATTAGCTCACACTCTCCCTATATATATCTTGTTCAAATTTTCAATCGTTCATAAAATACTTTTCCTTCATCCACTCAAGTTCAAATGCATTTTTTTGAACTCGTAGTGGATGACACCTGATGTTAATACGGTTTTTTCAAATATTAATTCAGTAATTAAATTAAATTCCTTAATTTTAATTTTTTTTTTTAGATTTAAGTTGCATGTATCTACCAATAGATGGCGCCAGCTGTAAGAGGAAAATTTCAACTTTATTTTTTAAAGAACTTTGTTTGTAAAGTTGGAATTGACTTTTAAAAAAAATTTATATTACTTATTTGGTTATTAGAGAGTTTTTGCATACCGTACATTAGTTACCGTAGGACGTCCGTTAGCTTTTACTCCCTAGCGCGCATGCTCATAGGAAACATAATTTCTTATGAGCATGCGCGCTAGGGAGAAAAAGCTAACGGACGTCCTACGGTAACTAACGTACGGTATGCAAAAACTCTCTATTATAAAAAAAAAAAAAAAAAAAAAAAAAAAAAATAATGTCAATTCCTACCTTTTTTTTTCACTGTATTGCAGAAAGTCCTTTATAAATAATTTTCCTTCATTTTTTTTAAGTTTATCGGGCGCCATCTATTGGGAGATATATGTAACTTAAATCTAAAAAAAACTCCAGTTAATGAATTAAGTTTAATGAATGAATTAATATTTGAAAAAACTGTATTCACATCCAGTGTCATCCACTACAAGTTCTAAAAAAATGTATTCGAACTTGAGTGGATGAATACAAAGTATTGTATGAACGATTGAAAATGTGAACAAGATATATATATAGGGAGAATGTGAACTAATAGTAGGAATTTAATAAATAAGCAGTTATTTTGTACGCCTTTTAAAATAAGGAACAGTCGACAAAACTTTTATCTTACGCTTTTACATCTTTTATTCTGAAAACTTATCTATTTTTATTGTTAATAAAACAAAACAAAAAAAAACTTCCAATGCTATACTTTGTCCGGAATGAAGAGCATTTGTTGTCAATTGCAAACAGAACAACACTATAAAATGATTCACTCTTTATCGATCTATCTTCTTTTCAGCTGCCTTTGTCATTTTTGTGTATTTCTCGTGAATTCACCGAAAAATGACATTTTATTAATTCTCACAGCTTGCAGCTATTTATTCGATGGGAATTATACCAATAAAATCTTTTATTCTTTTCATGAGAAAAAAAATTTCTTGATTTGATTTTTTGACTTTCGACTGATTTGGTTTCTGATTCATAACATTGTTTTTAAACAGTCATGGCTGATTCATGCTTGAGCTCGGCAATTTTTGGCGATTTCTCAAAATTCTGAAAGGAACTCTATGAAGAATTTAACATTACAAAACATTTATTATTACGCATAAACATTTATTTGCTGTTTTATGTGTTAATTTAATTAAAACAAATGTCTCTTTCACATATTTAGAACAAAACAAAATTATATTATAGATATATAACATATAATGTCAGGGGTCTGATGGTCGAGTGGCTAGCACTCGGATGAATAAAAAGCATTTTATGAAACGATTGAAAATTTGAGCAAGATATATATAGGGAGAGTGTGAACTAATAGTAGGAATTGAAAAAAAGACGCTCTTTGCCAAGACATGTTAGGAGGTTGGATTTTATCCATTAAATTATTTATATCCTGCACAGCTCCCGCTATTTATTTTCTCCAGTAAGATTTTGTTTCTCTTTTTTCAAACAAACCGAAAATGTATGTTAAGCCCGAAAACCTCTTGACACTCCTCCTTATCGCCACCCCCCTTCGAAAACCCTCGGGGTGTGAAACAAAATTCTGTGGGGCCGAAACTGTTTTACAGCCCCAAGATGCATCGCAAAACAAAAATATGAGTTCACCAGCACAAATAAAGCGCGTCTGGGAAGGAGGAAAAAAAACGAGGTTTTATCTAAAAGAGGGATGGGATAACGAAAACTGGAAAAGCGCATTCGGTAAACGACATTAAAAAAAAAAAAGAACTCTTTTTCTCACTTTCTGTGAAAAAAGCGGTTTAAAAATATTCAAAGTCGAATCTCTGGATTTTCTTCGGGGCCCTTAGGGTGAGTTAATTCCGGAAAAATGTGTTATTTTTCAAACAGAAAATGCGAGGTTTTGGGCTCGCTAAGTTAAAAAAAAAAAAGGTATTTCTTATACAGAAAGGAATAAAAGTTCAGAAGAATGTATACTACTGTGACCAAAAAGTAAGACCAAAAAATATATTTCATCGCCTTCAAAGTTATCCCCTCCGCACACAATGCACTTATGATAACTTTTTTTCCAATCCTCAGTGGATGCTAAAAAGACATCTGCAGGGATGACCTTCTATGCGCGCGCCGATTCACGCTGCATCTCTTCAATCGAGTCAAAACGGTATCCGCGGAGTGGTCTTTTGAGTTTAGGGAATAGCCAGAAGTCGCACGGCGTGAATACAGTGGTTGTGGAACGATATTGGGGATATTTTTGGCGAAAAAGTCACGAAGAATCAATCAATGCAGTGTGAGCTGGCCATTCAGTGTTTTCGGTACCAATCGAGATTGGACGCGTTTGAGGCCCAAAATGGAATTGATTGATCCTTTTGAAATTCCAACATCAACAACAAGGTCTGTAATTGTAAATCGACGGTTTACAAGCACCTAGATCTTTAATGTTTTGGACGTGAGCTTCGTCGGGTGAGGTTTGTGGTCGACCAGAGGGCTCTTCGTCTTCAATGCGTTCTCTGCCTTCTTTCAACTATTTATACCACTTCTGCACCTTTTTTTCCCGATATAGGAATACCCACTGAATGCCTCCAGCAACAGAAAAAACCTAAAAAAGAAAAAAAAATTGAAATTTCATAAGCACCGGGAATTTTAAATGTTAATTTGGTCTTATTTTTTGGACACTGTAGTATATATATATGCTGAAGAAAAAATATGCGCAGTAAAATGCTTTCATGAAAATTCAAGGAAGTATTTTAGACAATAATCAAAATTTTTGATGATAAAAATAGATTTTAATAGTTACGAAGGGTAGTCATACAGCAAATGAAGCGTTATCCACTGAAAGCTTGCATCACTGTATACATATTTTGCCACCTCAAACACTGGAAATGCTTTATTTTTCAAACAGAAAAGAATTTTGAACTCTTAAATTGCCGGAGTTAAAAAAAAAATCGGTTTAAAACAAACAATTGTCCGTAAGTCCGTTTGTGTTTTTTATTTAAGGATTATAATATTTACGTGTTAAATTTTTTCGTTGAATTTACTAGTTTTTTATCTAGTTAGTTATTAGTTATTTTAGTAGTAGCAGTTGGAGCAATAGATCTGCAACATCTAATGCACATTAGTTAAACCTCGATCAGCAACATCTGGGGTGCACACTGGGTAAACCTGAATCTACAACATCTAGAGCACACTATGTTAGTTAAACCTGGATCTGCAACATCTAGTGCACACTAGTTAAATCTGGATCTACAACATGTGCCCACTAGTTAAACCTGGATCTGCAACATCTAGTGCACACTAGTTAAACCGGGATCTGCAACATCTAGGGCACGGTAGTTAAACCTGGATCTGCAACACATCTGCTGTAACCTTTTTGTCAAATGCATAGCATTAAAGTATGGGGAAAAAACAACATAATAGAATTACTTTCTATTAAACATTAGGCTGATTCCTTTTAAGGCAACCTAAAAAATACATCTGCAACATCGAAGGCAAACCTGAATCTACAACATCTAGCACACACTGGATAAACCTCGATTTTCAACATCTAATTTTGGTTTGGTTTGTCGCTCTACGGTCATTTTCTGGATAATTTAGGTTAATTAGACCGGGACTTCAGTGTACTGTGGATTCCGAACCACTCACAAGCATCCATGGCCTGACAAGATTCGAATCTGAAGTTTGTGGTACAAACGACCAGAGGCAGCATCTAGTTCCCACTATGTAAATCTGAATCTGCAGCATCTAGTGCAGAGTACTATCTAGTGCACTCTAGGTGAACTTGAATCTGCAGCACTTCCGCTGTAACCTTTTGTCAAATGAACGACATTCAATGGAGGAAAAAGCAACATATTTAATAACTTCCTATTAAACGCTAGGCTTATTCCATTTAAGAGAATCTAAAAAAATCTCCAAGCGAAATTTTCATAAAAAAAACTTTCATATGAAAAATGCAGTGATTGAAATGTGTCGTTATATTTTTATCTCTATTTCGGTTTAAACTTTAATTTTTTTTTTTTTTTTTTTTTTTTTTTTTTTTTTTTTTGGTATTTAATTAAGAAAGGCAAAAATTGTTAGAAAACATTTTTGTATGAAAATTTAGAATACATGAATGTCAAGTGTTTGTAATAAATATAAATGTTTTAGTGCAAATATTACATTTTAAAGTTGTAAAAAATATTTTGTTGATGGAAAAAAAAATGAAGAAAATATCAAGAGAGCCATTTTTTTAAAATCGTGAAAATAGTTATTGTAAATTTCAATATTTCGGATGGCTCAGAAAATTCCACCAAAGCATGATTGTTAAAAGAAATTTAGTGTATGGTATTCATTCATTTGTATAATAATTGGATATTATTTGGTTCTTTACATTGGTATTATACTTAGAATTTATAATTAGAAGAGCAATTGGTATTATAAGAAGAAATGGTATTATAATTAGAAGAGCTAATACAGTTTTCTGTACAAAGTAGCATCAAAACGTTCATTCTGGAAGGAATTTCGGCAAATGTTTCTAAAGTAAACGTTTTTAAATAGGCTGTAGGTTATTTGTAATGAAAGTTACAGGAATTCTTTTTTCTTTGTTTTTCTATAGAAATTTTATTGCAAATAATTTTTAAGAAGATCTGAAAATAAAAATAGGACTTGTAATCGTTTACTAGATTTTTTGACTAATTTTTAACTTGAGATTAAAATATTACTCTTAGCAACTGAATAAAAAAAAACCAAAAATATTGTATTATTGCAGCGACAAAACATATTGCATTGAATATTTTATGAGAGCATTCTTCAAAAATTGTTTTGTCTAAATCATTGGTAATAAATTTGATGGGTCCCACCTCCCCTTCCCCAGCATTAATAAAAAAAGTTCTTCGAAATTTCGTGCGTCATCTTTTTATGCAAGTTCCCCCACCCATGAAAAACAAGTGTTTTATAAGAGATTTTTATTCACATTTACTCGACAAACATAAAATTTACATTTACAAACCAACATTACACATTTACGTAATTTACGTAACCAACATAAATTTTGCATTTACACGACCAACATTACACATTTACACAGCCGGCATAAGTTTTACATTTACACAACCAACAATACACATTTACACAGCCAACATAAGTTTTACATTTACACAACCAACAATACACATTTACACAGCCAACATAAGTTTTACATTTACACAACCAACAATACACATTTACACAGCCAACATAAGTTTTACATTTACACGATCAACATTACACATTTGCACGACAACATTAGTTTTACATTTACACAAACAGCATAACACATTTACACAGCCAACATAAGTTTTACATTTACACGATCAACATTACACATTTGCACGACAACATTAGTTTTACATTTACACAACCAACAATACACATTTACACAGCCAACATAAGTTTTACATTTACACGATCAACATTACACATTTGCACGACAACATTAGTTTTACATTTACACAACCAACAATACACATTTACACAGCCAACATAAGTTTTACATTTACACAACCAACAATACACATTTACACAGCCAACATAAGTTTTACATTTACACAAACAGCATAACACATTTACACAGCCAACATAAGTTTTACATTTACACGATCAACATTACACATTTGCACGACAACATTAGTTTTACATTTACACAAACAGCATAACACATTTACACAGACAACATAAGTTTTACATTTACACGATCAACATTACACATTTGCACGACAACATTAGTTTTACATTTACACAACCAACAATACACATTTACACAGCCAACATAATTTTTACATTTACACAACCAACAATACACATTTACACAGCCAACATAAGTTTTACATTTACACAACCAACAATACACATTTACACAGCCAACATAAGTTTTACATTTACACGATCAACATTACACATTTGCACGACAACATTAGTTTTACATTTACACAACCAACAATACACATTTACACAGCCAACATAAGTTTTACATTTACACGATCAACATTACACATTTGCATGACAACATTAGTTTTACATTTACACAACCAACAATACACATTTACACAGCCAACATAAGTTTTACATTTACACAACCAACAATACACATTTACACAGCCAACATAAGTTTTACATTTACACAACCAACAATACACATTTACACAGCCAACATAAGTTTTACATTTACACAACCAACAATACACATTTACACAGCCAACATAAGTTTTACATTTACACAACCAACAATACACATTTACACAGCCAACATAAGTTTTACATTTACACAACCAACAATACACATTTACACAGCCAACATAAGTTTTACATTTACACAACCAACAATATACATTTACACAGCCAACATAAGTTTTACATTTACACAACCAACAATACACATTTACACAGCCAACATAAGTTTTACATTTACACAAACAGTATAACACATTTACACAGCCAACATAAGTTTTACATTTACACGATCAACATTACACATTTGCACGACAACATTAGTTTTACATTTACACAACCAACAATACACATTTACACAGCCAACATAAGTTTTACATTTACACAACCAACAATACACATTTACACAGCCAACATAAGTTTTACATTTACACAACCAACAATACACATTTACACAGCCAACATAAGTTTTACATTTACACAAACCGCATAACACATTTACACAGCCAACATAAGTTTTACATTTACACGATCAACATTACACATTTGCACGACAACATTAGTTTTACATTTACACAACCAACAATACACATTTACACAGCCAACATAAGTTTTACATTTACACGATCAACATTACACATTTGCACGACAACATTAGTTTTACATTTACACAACCAACAATACACATTTACACAGCCAACATAAGTTTTACATTTACACAACCAACAATACACATTTACACAGCCAACATAAGTTTTACATTTACACAACCAACAATACACATTTACACAGCCAACATAAGTTTTACATTTACACAACCAACAATACACATTTAAACAGCCAACATAAGTTTTACATTTACACAACCAACAATACACATTTACACAGCCAACATAAGTTTTACATTTACACAAACAGCATAACACATTTACACAGCCAACATAAGTTTTACATTTACACGATCAACATTACACATTTGCACGACAACATTAGTTTTACATTTACACAACCAACAATACACATTTACACAGCCAACATAAGTTTTACATTTACACAACCAACAATACACATTTACACAGCCAACATAAGTTTTACATTTACACAACCAACAATACACATTTACACAGCCAACATAAGTTTTACATTTACACAAACAGCATAACACATTTACACAGCCAACATAAGTTTTACATTTACACGATCAACATTACACATTTGCACGACAACATTAGTTTTACATTTACACAACCAACAATACACATTTACACAGCCAACATAAGTTTTACATTTACACAACCAACAATACACATTTACACAGCCAACATAAGTTTTACATTTACACAAACAGCATAACACATTTACACAGCCAACATAAGTTTTACATTTACACGATCAACATTACACATTTGCACGACAACATTAGTTTTACAATTACACAACCAACAATACACATTTACACAGCCAACATAAGTTTTACATTTACACGATCAACATTACACATTTGCACGACAACGTTAGTTTTACATTTACACAACCAACAATACACATTTACACAGCCAACATAAGTTTTACATTTACACGATCAACATTACACATTTGCACGACGACATTAGTTTTACATTTACACAACCAACAATACACATTTACACAGCCAACATAAGTTTTACATTTACACAACCAACAATACACATTTACACAGCCAACATAAGTTTTACATTTACACAACCAACAATACACATTTACACAGCCAACATAAGTTTTACATTTACACAACCAACAATACACATTTACACAGCCAACATAAGTTTTACATTTACACAACCAACAATACACATTTACACAGCCAACATAAGTTTTACATTTACACAACCAACAATACACATTTACACAGCCAACATAAGTTTTACATTTACACAACCAACAATACACATTTACACAGCCAACATAAGTTTTACATTTACACAACCAACAATACACATTTACACAGCCAACATAAGTTTTACATTTACACAACCAACAATACACATTTACACAGCCAACATAAGTTTTACATTTACACAACCAACAATACACATTTACACAGCCAACATAAGTTTTACATTTACACAAACAGTATAACACATTTACACAGCCAACATAAGTTTTACATTTACACGATCAACATTACACATTTGCACGACAACATTAGTTTTACATTTACACAACCAACAATACACATTTACACAGCCAACATAAGTTTTACATTTACACAACCAACAATACACATTTACACAAACAGCATAACACATTTACACAGCCAACATAAGTTTTACATTTACACGATCAACATTACACATTTGCACGACAACATTAGTTTTACATTTACACAACCAACAATACACATTTACACAGCCAACATAAGTTTTACATTTACACAACCAACAATACACATTTACACAGCCAACATAAGTTTTACATTTACACAAACAGCATAACACATTTACACATCCAACATAAGTTTTACATTTACACGATCAACATTACACATTTGCACGACAACATTAGTTTTACATTTACACAACCAACAATACACATTTACACAGCCAACATAAGTTTTACATTTACACGATCAACATTACACATTTGCACGACAACATTAGTTTTACATTTACACAACCAACAATACACATTTACACAGCCAACATAAGTTTTACATTTACACAACCAACAATACACATTTACACAGCCAACATAAGTTTTACATTTACACAACCAACAATACACATTTACACAGCCAACATAAGTTTTACATTTACACAACCAACAATACACATTTACACAGCCAACATAAGTTTTACATTTACACAAACAGCATAACACATTTACACAGCCAACATAAGTTTTACATTTACACGATCAACATTACACATTTGCACGACAACGTTAGTTTTACATTTACACAACCAACAATACACATTTACACAGCCAACATAAGTTTTACATTTACACGATCAACATTACACATTTGCACGACAACATTAGTTTTACATTTACACAACCAACAATACACATTTACACAGCCAACATAAGTTTTACATTTACACAACCAACAATACACATTTACACAGCCAACATAAGTTTTACATTTACACAACCAACAATACACATTTACACAGCCAACATAAGTTTTACATTTACACAACCAACAATACACATTTACACAGCCAAAATAAGTTTTACATTTACACAACCAACAATACACATTTACACAGCCAACATAAGTTTTACATTTACACAACCAACAATACACATTTACACAGCCAACATAAGTTTTACATTTACACAAACAGCATAACACATTTACACAGCCAACATAAGTTTTACATTTACACGATCAACATTACACATTTGCACGACAACGTTAGTTTTACATTTACACAACCAACAATACACATTTACACAGCCAACATAAGTTTTACATTTACACAACCAACAATACACATTTACACAGCCAAAATAAGTTTTACATTTACACAACCAACAATACACATTTACACAGCCAACATAAGTTTTACATTTACACAACCAACAATACACATTTACACAGCCAACATAAGTTTTACATTTACACAACCAACAATACACATTTACACAGCCAACATAAGTTTTATATTTACACAACCAACAATACACATTTACACAGCCAACATAAGTTTTACATTTACACAACCAACAATACACATTTACACAGCCAACATAAGTTTTACATTTACACAACCAACAATACACATTTACACAGCCAACATAAGTTTTACATTTACACAACCAACAATACACATTTACACAGCCAACATAAGTTTTACATTTACACGATCAACATTACACATTTGCACGACAACATTAGTTTTACATTTACAAAACCAACATTACATATTTACACGACCAACATAAATTTTACATTTACACAAACAGCATAACACATTTACACGGCCAACATAACATGCTTACACTATGTAAGCATGTTATGTTGTTTGTGTAAGTCACACAACCAACCAACATAAAAAAAATGCTTAATTAAAGGAAATTATGAGAATTTTTTAAAAACAATTAATACTTTTGCCAAAAAATAATAAGTGGTGAACTACAGTTAATTTTCAAACTTTATTTCATCAGCCAGATATTTTATTTATTTACTACCAAATGATGCGAATTTGTTTTCACGCAATTTTTAAGTAAAATTTTTATCACATGAAAAGATCATCAGACATTATTCATCAAAATTGAATGAACATGTGCTGCCATCTGTTGAATAATCGTGGAACATTTTTAAAAATATTATTTTTTAATTAAAGAAAATCTTTTTATTATGCTTATAATTTCATAATTTAAAATTATTTAATTTTAAAATAAATTAATATAAAATATTATATTACCGTATTTAATTTTATAGTATTTATATGTCCAAATTATATATTCAAATTTTTTCGCAGTTTTATAATTTTTTTTAATGTATTGCATTTTTTAGCATAAGGAAACATTTTTGTCGATTTCGAAACATACATTTTCATAACAGCATCTTCTCGATTTACTATTCTTAAAAGTGGAAGGAAATAACTTTATAAGTAAATTCTATACTTTTATCGTTATTATTATTATTATTATTATTATTATTATTATTATTATTAAGTATTATTGTTATAATATTGCATCACATTTAAGAACGTATAATTTAGGTATCATAGGGATTAACATCTTCCGCGAGTTTCCTGGAAGAACTTTTAATCTATGAATTTATTCCTGAATTTAACCTCGACTTTTGATTTAGCTGTATTTATTAGGTTTTCAGCCGAACCTCTTTAGTTCGGAAACTTTAATATTTCAACGTCAACTGTATAACACTTAATAATGCATATTTAAGTTGTTCAAAAGCGAAACATTTGAATGAAATTATTATTATTCAATTGAATTTTGATGAATTCTAATGAATTCTTATTGAATTATGCTTATTATTTATTCTTATGAATTCTTATTGAATTGTGATTATTATTTATTCCTATGAATTCTTATTGAATTATGATTATTATTTATTCATATAAATTCTTATTGAATTGTGATTATTATTTATTCCTATGAATTCTTATTGAATTATGATTATTATTTATTCATATAAATTCTTATTGTACTATTATTAATTATTTATATGAATTATTATTGAATTATGATTATTATTCCTTCTTTTGAATGCTTATTGAATTATTATTATTTATTCATTTGAATTCTTATTGAATTATGATTATTATGATAATTGTGAATTATGATTATTTATTCTTATTGAATTATGATTATTATTTATTCTTATGAATTCTTAATGAATTATGATTATTATTTATTTTATGAATTCTTATTGGGTTTTATAAATATTGTTAATAATTGAGTTTTAAAAATATTGTTTCGAAACACTTGAGATATTTCCATTTCTACTACTGAAATGAATATTATGTACTTAAGTAAAAGCCTTAGAGAAAGTATTCTACATTATTTACAGCGTTTCCCTGAAATACGAATGAATTTATGGGCAAAGCTTTGAATTTGAATAGAACACGCAGCTATGAAATATTTCGAATAATATTTCTAGACAGTAAAAATCTTCTTCGGGGAAACACTGGAAATATTTCGAAAAAATGCACTCTATAAGGAATTTATTTCTTCTCATATTAATAAGGATGTCAAAGAGAGTGCTTTCGAAACACAAAATAACAATAAATGAAGAGAAATGCGTTCCGCAAGTCTACAAGAAAATACTTTTATCCTTTGAATTTATTCGGCGGGTACCTCAAAAGAAACCGCGGTGCTTTATTCCGAACAAGTGAAAGCAAGAAATTTATCAAATGTTCGCTACTCATTAATTTTCATTTATTATGAATGCTTTGTATTCAATCAGATTTTTAAAAAATTATTTCATAGGAACTTTTGTTTAAATGTTTTGTTTTTTTGCTACATTTTTGTTTGAATGTCAAAGAAGGATCGCTATTCGCAACTTAAAATTAATATAAAAATTATTATTGTAAAATATATTCGAAATATACAATTAATATCAAAATTATGGATTATATTATAAATTATAATGGAAATTTAAAACTGTTATAAAAATTATTATTATTATAAATTGTATTTGAAATTTAAAATTAATAAAATTACATTAGAAATTTGAAATTAATATAAAATTTATTATTATAAAATGTATTCGAAATTTAAAATTAATATCAAAATTATTGTTGTAAAATGTATTCGAAATTTAAAATTAATAGAAAAAGTAATAGAAATTATATTTTGATTTTAAATTAATATAAAAATTAGGATTATAAATTATGTTCAAAATTTAAAATTAATGAAATTGTTCTAAATTTATAAATATAAAATTAATATAAAAATTATTATTATAAATTATATTGGAAATTTAAAATTACTATAAAATTATTATTTTAAATTTTTTTCGAAATTAAAAATTAATATAAAAATTATTATTATAAATTATAATCCAAATTTGAAATTAATAAAAAAATTATTATTATAAATTATATTTGAAAATAAAAATTAATATAAAAATTATTATTACAAAATGTATGCGCAATTTAAAATTAATATGAAAATTATTGATGTAAAATGTATTCGAAATTTAAAATTAATATAAAAAAATTATTAGAAATTATATTAGAAATTTAAAATTAATGTAAAAATCATTATTATAAATTATATTGGAAATTTAAAATTGATACAGAAATTATTATTAGGAATTGTATTCGAATAATATATTAAAATTAATATAAAATTATTAGTATAAAATATGTTAGAAATTTAAAACTAATATAAAAATTATTATTATATATTGTCTTAGAAATTTAAAATCAATATAAAAAATATTATTATAAATTGTTTTAGAAATTTAAAATTAATATAAAAATTATTATTGTAAATTGAATTCGAAATTAAAAAATAATATAAAAATTATTATTATAAATAGTATTAGAAATTTAAAATTATTATTGTAAAATGTATTAGAAATTTAAAATCAATATAAAAATTTTCATTGCAAATTGAATTATAAATTTTAAATTTTTAAAACAATTTATTGTAAAATGTAACAGAAATTTAATATTATAAAAACTATTATTGTAAAACGTTTTCGAAATTTAAAATAAATATAACAATTAATTTTATAAATTGAATTCAAATTAATAATTAATTAATTAAAGATAATATAAAAGTTTTTATTATAAATTGAATTCGAAATTTCATAATAATTTATAAACTATTATTATAAATTATATTCGAAATTTAAAATTATTGAAAATCATTGACGATATTCAATCGAACATAAAGATTTGTGCTGCCATCTACTGTCGTATAGGAAAACAAACTAATATTGTCAAATTTTAAATTTAAATTATATTTTGTTATTTAAAAATTAGAACTTCTTAAATATTTATAAATTAAATATTTTATATTAATAATTAATATATTAGTTTTTAATATTAAATATATTATAAATATTTATATTAAATATTTTAGGTGAAAATTTCTTAGGTGCAGTTGTTGACTTTAATATCTAATCGAGTGATCTTTCACTAGATTCAAGTAGAGAAAAGGAAACAATTAAATATCGTCGGAATAATATATATAATGAAAATTAAATATATTACGCCAGACAATACTATTGTACCAATCAATACAATATCCCATTAACTAGCGTGCATGTAGACCTACATTCATTCCAATGTACAGCTGATTGACAGCCCATCGTGTCATTGTAGAAATACTAGAACAAGTAATATAAAAAAAAAAAATTTTTATGGTCAATTCCTATTTTTTTTCACTCTATTGTAAAAAGTCTTTTATAAATAATTTTCATTCATTTTTTTTAAGTTTATCTGGCGCCATCTATGGGCAGATATATGCAACTTAAATCTAAAAAAAAACTAAAATTAATGAATTAAATTTAATGAATGAATTAATATTTGATAAAACTGTATTATCATCAAGTGTCATCCACTGCAACTTCAAAAAAGATGTATTTGAACTTGAGTGGAGGAATAAAAAGCTTTTTATGAACGATAGAAAATATGAACAAGATATATATAGGGAGAGTGTAAGCCAATAGAAGGAATCGAAAAAGAGTAGTCTTTTTTAATAAAGACGTCCATAACTCATCTCTCAAGGAATCTATTTAATACCTTTTAATCATTGCTAAAGCGTATAATTCAGTTATTTCATGCAATAACTAACAAAATCGATTAAAGTGTTTAATACTAGATTAATAATTTCACACTTTACCTAATTATTTCATAGAATAACTAGAAATGAAACAATGAATGATAGTATCATCCCTCCTGTATGCATTTTTATTATCACTGTTCTGACAACTTACCTTGCAGTGCGAGGAATGCATGCATCTGTAACTTATACCTGACTGTGATGTTAGCTAAAGATGAGCACTTCCCTTTACGCTAAGCCAGGGGTGGCTAACCCAAATGGTCTTGCAGGCCACTTTGGAAATGTCTCGTAATTCCGCGGGACACATATAAAATTATAGATCCCCTTATAAGATCTAGACCCACTATAGACATTTTTTGGAGTGAAAAATTGAAACATAGTGAATTATAATTTTTGCGGTTTACTGTTCTTCTTACATGTAAACATAGATAATATAATAATAATAATACTAAACGCACATTATAAAGAAATATATAACACTAAAAATGAAATATAAAAAATATATAAATATAAATGAAATAAAAAAAAATGAAATCATTAAAAAATATTTATTTGACTTGTGCGATTTTTGTTTTTCCACTCTTTCACTTAGCTTTTCGCAAGTCGATCTCAATTTGGGTATTAGCACATCGTAATGGGTGTTGCAGGTGAGCGTCCGTTATGTGTGAGCGTGATTTGAGTTGGGTCAATTTCATTTTCCAACACAAAACAAGCGCTAACTGTAAGCGTTGCGACTGTAAGATAACTGCAAGCGTTGAGCCAAAAGCGCTAACAACTTGGACTAAGAGCCTGGTTTGCTCTGCTATCAACATTATATCATTCCTAAATACACACAATCCACTGTGCGTATCTTGGAATGGTCACTGAGGTCACTTAAAGTGAAACATAGAACCTGTTATATTAGATGTTCCAAGATGTGAGCGTCTCATGAGTTCGCAGAATATAATTTAATTATTCTGCAAACTCATAACTGTAAATTCATAAATGATAACAGGCAACATCTGTCTGCAAAAATTGGCGTAAAGAACTCCTCGAAAGGAAGGTCTTTAATACTTTAACGAATAAGCAATCGTTATTCTATAAAATAACGAGTTAAATTGAATCCAATAACTTTATATTCTTCAACTGATTCAATTAGTTCTTTCATGAAATACTTACCGTATTATCAGGTTCATGATAATTCATGTCATTTCTTTTAAATAAACAGTAGTAAAATGTGTGTAAAAACAACTTTTTTTTTTTTTTTTTTTTTAAAGAAATTCCACATTTTAACGGTAACACCATTCAAAATAATATTGAGTTAAAATACAATACTGAATTATATTATATTCAATATTGAGTTAAAATGCATTCTATTCTGAAAATAATTAAAACAGTTATGGCTTGACTTTGTAGAGAAAAAACAAGTAATATAAAACTAAAATCGTTAAATTAATGAATTAATGAATTAAAATTAATTACTTAAATTTAATTACTGAATTAATATTTGAAAAAACTGTATTCACATCCTGTGTCATCCCCTACAAGTTTAAAGGAAAATGTATTTAACCTTGAGTGGATGAGTAAAAAGTATTTTATGAACGATTGAAAATGTGAACAAGATATATATAGGGAGAGTGCGAGCTAATAGAAGGAATTGAAAAAAAGGGATTTTGCGGAAATTAAATTGAAAGTTCTGACTCCATGACATGAGTTTGAGATTCAAAAACCGACTTTTAATGACTCTAGAAACCCATTCAAAACTGTTTTTGGGAGCCGAATGTTTAATCTTTAAAATAAAGCAAATAAAAGGTTTTTATGAATGCGATCTGTTACCTTAAGACACACATGTTCACAATCGCGTTAAAGACACTTTAAAAAAAATTAGTTTTTGAATATTTTTAAAATGAAGAATGAATGTAAAACGTTTTAATAATATTTCTAGTGACGAACTGATTGTAAAAGAATGAAAATGATGATGATGAAAGATGATGACAGCAGTGCCAGTGAAAGTCAACGGCAGTACAGGATTAATAAGGTTTCATAATAATTAGAGTTGAAATGAATAGTTTAAACTATAAAGTTTTTTAGTTGTTAAACTATAAAGTTTTTTAGTTTTGTTTTGAATAATATTAAGAAATATTGAAAGCTACAAAAATCCATAAAAACTTTTCACACATTTCTAAATTTATTTCATTTGCCGAAGATTTTTTTTTTTTTTTTTTTTCAATTCCTTCTATTAGCTCACACCCTATATATATATCTTGTTCAAATTTTCAATCGTTCATAAAACACTTTTTATTCATCCACTCCAGTTCAAATACATTTTTTTTTAACTTGTAGTGGATGTCACTGGATGTTAATACAGGTTTTTCAAATATTAATTCAGTAATTAAATTTAATTAACCAATTTTAGTTTTTTTTTTTTTTTTTTTTTTTTTTTTTTAGATTTAAATTGCATATATCAACCAATAGATGGCGCCAGATAAACTTAAAAAAATGAAAGTAAATTATTTATAAAGGACTTTCTGTAATATAGTGGAAAAAAAAGTAGGAATTGACTTTAAAAAACTTTTTTTTATATTACTTGTTTTATATCAAACATACTTAAAACACATGGGATTATAACAAACTATTTTGCCATTAAACCCCCCCCAACCGTGTTCTAACTAAATTTTCATACAAGATACAATAGCACACAACTCTACGCATTTATTACAATGCAATTAAAAAGAATTCTAGATAAATAGGAATGCCTTTCGCATACGTAAAAAAAGTGAAATAAAGATTTTCATCATTTTGTTGGAGTCCTGAAAGAATTTTAATAAATCTTGCACCTATTTTGTAACAGCAAACATTATAAAATTTTAGATGCATACTACTGTATCCAAAAAGTAAGACCCATTTTCAATTTAAATTTCCCGGGGCTTTTGGAATTTCAATTTTTTTTTTTTTTTAGGTTGCTGGCACTGTCCTAGACATGTGCGTGAAATTTCACGTCAAAATATTCATTAGTGTTTGAGTTACGCTTGGCTTTGTGAGACGCTAAAACAGATTGCGGCGATTTTTGAAATGTCTCAATTAGAGCAAAGACCTTGCATTCAATTTTGTTTGCGGAAACGTGTAGAATGTTCCAGAAGGCATTTGGTGAGCATTTCTATATCGGAAAGAAATGTTTAGAAGTCGTAAAAACAGTTGTTGATGTTGGAATTTCAAAAGGATCGGTCTATCCCATTTTGGGCCTCAAACACGTCCAATTTCGATTGGTACCGAAAACACTGAATGCGCCAGTTCACACAGCATTGATTCTTCGTGACTTTTTTGCCAAAAATGAAATCCATATCGTTCCACAACCACCGTATTCCCACCGTGCGACTTCTGGCTATTTCCTAAACTCAGAAGACCACTCCAGGGACACCGTTTGGAGTCGAATGAAGAGATTCGACGTGAATCGGCGCGCTCTTTGAGGGCCATCCCTGCCGATGACTATTGAGCACGCATTGAGGATTGGGAAGAAAAGTTGTCATAAGTGCATTGTGTCCGGAGGGGATTACTTTGAAGGCGATGAAATAAATTGAGTATAAATGAAGAGTTCTTGGGGGAAAAAAAATATATTGGTCTTACTTTTTCGGCATAGTAGTATAAGCATAGGTAAACAAAATAATGAATTGGAGGGTTTTCATTGCTTTGTTTCCGCTGCGTCAGCCGCAATTTGCAGCTGCACGCATGCAGAAATGCGAACTCCGCTATTAGTCCGCATGATACGTGACTGGAACATCGTCTCTGCATGTGTGACAGTCGGCGGTTAAAGTGAGCGTAGTCGTTCGGCGGATAGAGGTCGCGGCTGAAAAGTACTCAGTATTTCAGTATTTGCAAGCTCTTAATGGGTCGAAGATTCGAATCGGAACTCAGCTCCTTTCGCTCTTTTGCTAAGATGTGCACCTTAATTCTTGCTACCTGCTAGGGACATGTTAGGTTTTATTTTGTTTTCTTTTTGACCCCCCACATTTTTTTTTTTTTTTTTTTTTTTTAGGGAAATAAAAGGATTCAAAAAATTTTATCAAAACCGAAAAAAATAATAATAATAATAAAAACAAGTAATATAATAAAAAAAAAGAAATTTAAGTCAATTCCTACTTTTTTTTCACTACAGAAAGTCCTTTATAAATAATTTTCCTTCATTTTTTTAAAGTTTATCTGGCGCCATCTATTGGTAGATACATGCAACTTAAATCTAAAAAAAAACTAAAAATAATTAATTAAATTTAATTACTGAATTATTATTTGAAAAAAATGTATTAACATCTAGTGTCATCCACTACAAGTTCAAAAAATAGTATTTGAACTTGAGTGGAGGAATAAAAGTATTTCATGAACGATTGAAAATCTGAACAAGATATATATATAGGGAGAGTGTGAGGTAATAGAAGGAATTAAAAATAATAATAATAATAATAAAAATAAAAATAACTCTGGTTACTTGGTTTCTTTCTTTTTTTTTTTTTTTAACCATAATTCTATCACTCTACAATAGTTTTATGGAATCGACAACTGGTCCCTAATTGTACCGAATATTTAAACTTAAATTCTTTTTAACTTTAATTTTAATTTTTATATTTTATCTTAATTTTATTTATTTTTACAAGTACCAAATATTTAATTTTTTGAAACTTTTTTTTTATCTAATACTAACATGTAAGCAGACAGACAATTAAAGTTGTAAATTTATGTATGAATTAAGACGAGGAGGTTAAGGGGTCTATATGGGTACTAAGTAATCGGTGCTCCAGTTGCCAGCAAGCTCTTAACGGCGCATTCCTTAAAGATGTGGACTCAAGGGAAGGCTAGCTAGAAATGGATGAAAATTACTACCAATACATAATTTATTCATTTCCTTCACACTCTCCCTCTATATATCTTGTTCACGTTTTCAATCGTTCAAACAAATACTTTTTATTCATCCACTCAAGTTCAAGTATATTTTTTTGAACTTGTAGTGGATGACACTGGATTTGAATACAGTTTTTTTTCAAATATTCCTTGATTCATTAAATTTAATTCATTAATTTTAGTTTTCCTTAGATTTAAGTTGCATATATCTACCAATAGTTGGCGCCAGATAAAGTTAAAAAAATTATTTATAAAGCACTTTCTGCAATAGAGTGGAAAAAAAGTAGGAATTGACTTTAAAATTTCTTTTTATATTACTTGTTTTCTAATGCAGCTGGCAAGCACTTAGACGGTTGTCTTGGATGCTTTTACCTCACCAAAACAATCCGCGCCAAAACTAGAAAGATTTCATATGAAATTTCTCTTACCTTTCCAGTTCCAAAAATTTTTTTTTATATTACTTGTTTATTTAAATCTTATTATACATTATTGTATTAAACTAAAAGAGTTTAGTTTTATATACATACATTTAAAACTTTTGAACTTTCTGATTACAAAAAATTAATCCGATATTAAAATAGTTATTAAATTAATGTAATTCAGCGCAGCCAATTCTGTATTTTCTTTTTTATTACATATTTTATTTATTTATTTATTGTTGAACCGTTAAAACGCAGAACCCGTTATTTCATAAAATAACTAGGTATTACATGAAATCGCTAACAGAATCATTTATATATATAAAGTTATTGGATTAAATATTTATTATTCACCATATAAAGTTATTGGATTTCACGATAACGAGTTATTTTATAGAATAACGATTACCTAATCTGTAAAATATCAGATTGTTAGGTAAATAATTTCATGGTGGTTTTTTTCCCCCATTCCTGGAAATATGAAACGCAATTTTCACATAGTGTATAAATATATTAGATTATTCCAATAATATATTCTCCATTTTCCATATTTTATTGAATAATATATTTTCCAATACTTTTTTCCGTCTGCAAGTAGCATAAGCTCGTAAAACATTACATGCTAATAAAAATTCTGATGAATTAGAATTGAGAGGTCAAGATTCTCACAAACAAATATCATTTATTTCCTACGCTCAAAGTGATTGCGAATTAATTTCTGTTTTGTATACAGCCAGTGATATTATTCGAATACACTACCGTTGCCTCCAGGGCTGGATTTAGATGAAAAGAAGGCCTAGGCTCTTCCACTTATGAGGCCCTTTCACCTCCCATTTTTAAGTTTGTCAATTACATGAAAAAAAATAAAATTCATCATTGCTGTGATATAGATCTACATGTTAAATGAAACATATTGTGATTGGTACTAATTTTTATAAAAAATGTGGCACGTATAGTATATAAAGGCTAAATCTTTATTAAAAAAAATGTGATACGGATAACATGAGGCCCCTCTTGATCTTGAGGCCCTAGGCCGAAGTCTAGTTAGCCTATAGGAAAATCCGACCCTGGTTTAAGCAGTTCAAACAAGGCAGAGAACACGTTGAAAACGATGAGCCCTCTGGTCGACCCTCCACCTCAACCGACGAAGCTCACGTCCAAAAAATTAAAGATTGGGTACCTGCAAACTGTCGATTTACAATTAGAGACCTTGCTGACGATGTTGGAATTTCAAAAGGATCTGCCAATTCCATTTGGGGCCTCAAACGCGTCAAATGTCGATGGGTACCGAAAATCCTGAATGCTGCGCCAGCTCACACTGCATTGATTCTTCGTGACTTTTTCTCCAAAAATAAAAGTCCTATCGTTACACAAACATCGTGCGACTTCTGGCTATTCCCTAAACTCAAAAGACCACTCCAGGGACACCGTTTTGAGTCAGCTGAAGAGATTGAATGTGAATCGCCGCTCACTCTGAAGGCCATCCCTGCCGATGAGTTTTTAGCATGCATTGAGGATTCGAAAAAAAGTACAATGCACTTATGGCACAATGCACTTATGAAAAGTGCATTGTGTCTGGAGGGGATTTTTTAAGGCAATGAAATGAATTTGGAAGAATAAATAAAGAGTTTTTGAGAAAAAAAAATAATTGGTCTTATTTTTTGGGCACAGTAGTAAGCACTTAAATGTTTATCTAGAGTAACTTTTTTTTTGGTATCCCAGTAAAAACTATAGTAGTCACGTTTGATAATCTGAAGTTTAAAAATCGTTTAATGTCAGATGGATAGAAAAAGAGGAGGGGGGGGGGGAAGCAAAACTGCTTAAAAAAATATCCGTACTCATTCACCTCTCAATAAGGTTGGGCAATAAAGGCACGTGTTCAAATAAAAATAAAATCTACGAGCCCTCTAATTAAAACCCAATCTTCTGCAGCAATGTTTGACGTGGCACTGTGCCAAAAAGTTAAACGACAGTTTATGCCTAAAAAAACAACGTTTATCGCAACACAGTCTATCGGGTGATAAGTATCAGTAACAGCAGAGAAAGATAAGCGAAAGAATAACATGGGATGATTTAAAATTTCGCTGCTGCCTCAGTCAGATTTGATTTAATGAGGTGCACTTATTTTTAAACGTTGAAAAAAAAATAATAATGAAAATGAAAATATTAAAATTTTTATTCGGATGAAAATAAACTATTTTTACTATAAAAAAAAAATTTACTTTTTTTCCCCTCTTCTAGGTAGTCTATATTGCTTTTTGTTATTATTATTTTATTATCTATGCAAGCAGTAATCAAACTTTTTATCTTTTGCAAAGGAAAATTTTATCACTTTTCATTAATTTCTTTCATCATTAAATATACAAGTAGTTTTTAATAGATTATTCAGTTTATTTTTTTAACACACAATGAAAGTGCTCAGAATGTTATTGGAATGAGTTTCAATCATTGTTGGAATCTAATAACAATTGTTTGATTTCTCACAGCAAAAATAATTCAATCTTTTAAAGCTTTTTTTAAAAGAAACTTTGATTGAAGCCATCCAAATAAACACAGTCATTCAGATACACAGGCACGATTCTTCACCATCAAAAATTCTAAAACTTAGTTTACGAAATCGGACACAAGAATGTGTGGATGGAAGTAGGGTCTCCTCTTACAATCATAAAAATCTCAAACATGAATTGAAACTGGAAATTAGACAGTTTATGAGTTCCTAGGGAAGTTGGCCCTACTGACCCTGTCTCCTGAAAGCCAAGGGGGCGCTTTTGACACTGTATAGGAGAAAGCACGGTAACACTGATACAAATATTCTTTACAAAAGTTAGTTGTAGATCTAGTGTAATGCTCCTACAGTGTTCTTTTTTCAAGAAACAGTGACTGCAATGCGAGTAGCCAATAAATTCCAATCAGCGAAAATATTAATATCATATATATATACACTGAAGTGACAAAAGTCATGGGATAGCAATATGCAAATTTTCAGATGGCAGTAGCATCGCGTAGAACAGGTATAAATGCGCAGTGCTTTCGCAGAGCTTTCATTTCTGTTCAAGTTATTCATGTGAAGAGGTTTTGACGTGATGATGACCGCACGACGGGAATTAACAGACTTTGAACGCGGAATGTTAGTTGGAGCTAGACGCATGGGTCATGCCATTTCGGAAATCGTTAGGGAATTCAACATTCCCAGATCCACTGTGTCAAGAGTGTGCCGAGAGTATGAAATTTCAGGCATAACATCCCACCATGGACAGCGCAGTGGTCGACCGCCTGCACTTAACGACCGAGACCGGCGACGTCTGCAAAGAGTCGTAAATTCTAACAGACAAGCAACACTGCGTCAAATAACCGCAGAAATCAATGTGGGACGTACAAGGGACTTGTCTGTTAGAACTGTGCTGAGAAATTTGGCTTTCTTGGGCTATTCCAGCAGAAGACCGACTCGAGTGTCTTTACTGACAGAACGACATCGCTTGCAGCGACTCTCGTGGGCACGTGAGCATATCGGTTGGTCCCTAGTCACGATTTCAGTTGGTAAGAGCTGATGGTAGGGTTCCAGTGTGGTGCAGACCCCACGAAGCCATGGACCCAAACTGTCAGCAAGGCACTGTTCAAGCTGGTGGTGGCTCCGTAATGGTGTGGGCTGTTTTTTCATGGCATGGATTTGGTCCTCTGGTGTGACTGGACCGAACATTGACTGGAAATGCTTATGTTCAGCTACTTGGAGATCCCTTGCAGCCATTCATGGACTTCATGTACCCAAACAATGATGGGATTTTTATGGTTGACAATGCGCCATGTCACCGGGCCACAACTGTTCGCGATTGGTTTGAAGAACATTCTGGACAATTCCAACGAATGATCTGGCAACCTAGATCGCCCGACATGAATCCCATCGAGCATTTATGGGACATCATCGAGAGGTCTGTTCGTGCCCAAAATCCTGCACCATCAAAGGCATCTCGTTGAGTGCGGACGTATTTTCGACCCGCTCCCGTACCTAACCTGAATTTTTGATTTTGCTTTGGAGTAGAATTCTGGCGCGCTTTAGTTAATTAAACTAAAGCATTTAGCATTCTATTTTCTTTCATCTTTTAACTTGATTTTCATTTTATTTTAACGATGAGTAATCCGGAGGAAGAACCTCCACCGATCATCACTATGGATCCACCGGAGAGTCCTGAGACCTACCAGGTGGACAACGACATGGATCAGGAGCCGGTATATATTCAGCCAGCCCCAATAATCACTGAGATGACCGATGAGTTTGTTCTAATCAACCAGGTCATGCTCAGAAAGGCATCATATTATAAAAGCCAGCTTCAGCTAACGGCCACATCAATCGCCAAAACAAAGGGGGATGACCCTAATTACACCAGCTTACACGCCACCATGGCTGAACTTTATAAACAAATAGATGACATCAAATTCAAACACGGAATAGCCCTATTCCAAATACCATCAGTAGTTGAAATTGAGGAACGATGCCAAAGAGCACTACACTCGAGGGAACTACTCGCCTCTGCGGTTGCTCCCGCGCTACCGATTTTGGACCCGTCCATATCTATAGCTCATGACTTATCTAAAGGCCGGAAAGATAAGAGGCCCGCAGACAGCGATGGCTTTAGAAAACCGGCAAAACACCTGGTTTCCAAACCAAGAGCTACAACCACCAACACCGACACTGCCATCCCAACATCCAATGCATTTTCAGCCGCGGGAAACATAAATAACATCCCCGAGCTAGCTGACGACAGGGTTGTTTACGATAACAGACCCCCGCCCATCTTCTTCCAGCCAAAAACGGACTGGAACTCAGTACTAAACGTACTAAAATTAGAAGTGCCATTGATTCAGGTCCGCTTGACGGGCAAATTTATGAAACTTATGGTCAACACGGACGATGACTTCCGTAAGTTGACTAAATTTATGGAAGAAAGAGGTCTTGAGTATAAAAGTTATACCCTCAAGGAAGAAAGGCCCCTGAAAGTAGTCATCCGAGGCCTGCCCGCTAATACACAAACTGAACTCATCACCGATGAACTGAAAGAAGAGGGGTACGAACTCCTTAAAATATCACGCTTGTCAAAGCATAAGACCAAGGAGCCCATGCCCCTATTTTACGGGCAAGTTAAGCGTAACCAGCAATCAGCGAACATCTACAATGTTACCGAACTACTAGGCATACAAATATCAATTGAGGCCTACCGTGGTCGCCCTGGGCCCAGTCAATGCTGGAACTGCCAGGGGTACTTCCATTCATCGGAAGTATGCAGGCTGCCAGCACGGTGCGTTCGATGTGCAGGCCCCCACAAGGCGGAGCACTGCCAATTAACTTCCGATCAACCTCCCAGGTGTGTTAACTGCGGCGGAGATCACCCCGCTAACTGGAGAGGATGTCCTAGGTGTCCAGGCCAAAACAAAAGAAAAGGCCCACAAAAAAAAAACCTCAGCCAGAAGAAACCGCTTACCACCCACAAGACCGGTGTCTCAACAAGTATCGTATGCGAGTCTGACCGCAGGAAATCGTCAACAACCTGAGCCAGCACGCATCCCTTTGTTGAGGAACAATACCCCGCAGCGCTCTCAACCGCAAGCGGCCCCTGTCTTCCCCGTCCCTGCTCCACCGACACGAGCCGTCCACGTGCCGTTGCCGATGCCGATGCCGCCGCCGATGCGCACCGCCACCACCTCCCCTTCCGCTCAGCAGATCGACTGCTCTATCATCATTGTAGATATGATGAAATATATACAGCAGGGCATGGACCCACAGACCCTTGTCGCTGCCTTCGAATATTGTATAGATAGACTTAGAACTGTCACCGACCACCACTCCAGGGCCCTGATCATCTTCAAGGCCTATGTCGACATCCAGACCGGTATCGCTTAATGCTCCAACACCAGCTTGCAACTTCTCAGGATTGCCACCTGGAACGCGAACGGCTTACGTTCCAAAATAAACGAGGTAAGAGAATTCTGCCTTGAGTTTAACCTTGATGTTCTTTTGGTCCAGGAAACTAAGTTAAGACCTGGAGAGACCCCACTGATCGCTAATTATCGATTCTATCGTTTTGATAGAATCACCCAAAATTCTACTGTACACGGAGGCACCTGCATTTATGTAAAAAGTAGCATCAGGCACCATGAACTACCTACTCCGCGCCTTAATTGCGCCGAGGTAGCCATGATTCAAATTAATCTTAACGATTTTCCCCCATCATCATCGCTTCGACTTACGTCGCACCTCACAACCCAGGTGGATACCCGGTGGAGGATATTGACAGTATATTGAAATCTGGACCTAATGTGATTTTAGCTGGCGACCTAAACGCTTTCCACTCTAGTTGGAATTTCGGACGTTCAAACCGTAATGGATTCAAGTTGAACAAATATCTGAAATTACAAAGAGGATTGAAAGTCGTAGCCCCCTCCAGACCTACTAGATTTAATATTATTAACAACCGCGCGGGGAATGTCCTTGATTATGGCATTTTTAAATTTATTCCTTTTAATTGTGAAGTAGAGGTGCTTAACGAACTTGATTCGGATCACCTACCCGTTTTGTTTACCTTTGAAACCAGCATAGAATCACTGAAAGGTCCAGAACAGCTCTTGACCAATTGGGAGGACTTTCGCTACGTGCTAAGCACTAAGCCCCTCCCACCCTTGCATTTAAGCGAACCCGCTGACGCGGATAGACTCATTTCTGACATAGAGCTATCCCTGCAAGGAGCTCTTAGGGATTCATCGAAACCAAAATTTAAACCTCCACCTGTTAGGTTTCCAAGCGATCTTAAATATGAAATCAGTTATAGAAATGAACTTCGTCGGTTCTGGCAAGAGTCTAGGGATCCTAACGCCAGAGCCGATTATTATAAACAAATGGCCATCGTTCGACTAAAGACTAAGAAATTCCAGCAGCAACGATGGGAACATTCCATAGAGGCCATGACGCCTCAGACAACACTATTTAGACGTACGTCTCTGTTGCGAAAACCATTTAGCAACATTCCACCACTCATACGCTCCAATGGATCTTTTGCTTATGCACCAGAGGAGAAAGCCGAGCTTTTAGCTGACAGCCTACAAGATCAGTTTGAAACTCACCACGACGTCGAAGATCCTATTTTCTTCCGACGCACTAACACTGAAGTAGCAGACTTCCTACAACAACCACACGTTAATGTTTTTAGTCAGGTTAGCCCAGCGGAAGTCTGCGAATATATTAAGAAGATTAAACCCAATAAGTCTCCTGGGATTGATCGCATCAGCAATCGCATGCTCAAATCTCTACCATACACTTATGTGATATTGATCACCTATTTGATTAATTTCTTAATCGATGTTACTTTCCACAGAGCTGGAAGACAGCCGTAGTAATTCCTATTCCAAGACTTGATAGTAATAGGGCCTATTCCCAAAATATTCGGATATTCGATTCTTAAACGCCTGGATCAGCACTGCACAGATCATAATATTCTTATACCTGAGCAATTTGGGTTCAGAACCCAACTCAGTACTTCTCACCAGCTCTTACGTGTTAACGAGCTGATCCATGATGGCTTTATCAATCGTAAATCTACGGGAATATTATTTCTGGACGTAGCCAAAGCCTTCGACAAAATTTGGCATAATGGCTTATTATTGAAGCTCATGCGACTTCATTTTTCGCCCCAGTTTATTAAAATTATTCACTCGTATCTCACTTTGCGTAATTTCAGAGTGCGAGTGGGAGGGACCATTTCAAGCGATCATCCAATCAGGAGCGGGGTACCACAGGGTTCACTGCTCGGTCCTAGATTGTTTCTAATCTCTGTGAACGATATTCCCAAGCCAGAGTTCTGTAAACTGGCCATGTTCGCAGATGACACAGCGATAATTGCTCAGCACAAAACACCAAACTCTGTCGTTGCTTTGCTTAATAATTACATTCCTCGCTTGGAAAGTTGGTTGACCACCTGGAAAATTAAAGTTAATCCTACCAAAAGTGCGTGCCTTCTGTTTACACGTAAAAGGAACATTGGTTCTCTTTTAAATGTCACCCTTTTTGGCCAGCCAGTCCCCTGGGTTACTGAATACAAGTACCTGGGGTTAGTTTTTGACTCAAAATTATCTTTCAACACCCATTTTGCCAAAGTAGTTGCCAAAGCAACTGCTGCTAGCGTTAAGCTAAAAAGCCTAATTTCTCGTCAGAGTAGGCTTGCGATCAGACACAAGGTTTTACTCTACAAATCTATCCTTCGACCAATTCTCTTATATGGTTGTCCTATATGGGCTTCCTCCTCAACCGCAAATCTTAAGAAGCTGCAAGTGTTTCAAAATAAGCAGATAGCTATGATAGTAAACGCCCCGTGGTTTGTTCGAAGGAAACAACTCCACAGAGACCTAAAGATAGAGCCCATTATGGACTATATCTTCAAAATTTCTAAACAGTTCCACTCTAAATGCCCTCAGATCCGTAACGAAGCGATCCGTCAAATACCTGTATACCATCCAGGTGTGGCTAGCTCCAGGAAGAGACCCAGAGCTATCTATGATACGCAATGGGAATCTTTCCCGGCACTGAAAAGGCGTTGTGGAGTTTATCCTACAACCGCCGATTCTACCGCTGTGGCTGTTGTCTAGTCACCACGATCACTTCCAGCGAATCTGAGCTGTTATCTTTGGCATATTAACTTATTTAATTTATTTATATGCTACGATGAGCAACCTAAATTAGAACATAGCTATCTATAAAAAAAAAAAAAAATTTCTAGTATTTTAAATAGTTTGAATTATTTAACATTGGCTTTAAACATTTATTTACTTGTTAATCATCTTTTCTAATATTATCCTACTATGCTTAATTTGTTTAATTTTTCAGTCTTGAACTGATTTTAATTGCTGTTATCTAACTTATTTATGGATTATTTACTTTTTGAACTTTACTAATTTTGTTTATTTAACTTTGTTCCTTTTAACTTCTTTAATTGTTTTACTATATTAAAAACGGCTCTGGATGTCTAGATAAATTGTAAATGTTGTATATAACGTATTTTGTCATAAAAAGCTGTGCTTTTCCTGACCTTCAGGTTTTTCTTAATGTTATTTACCTGCTGACTGATGGCGCCATCTACCGGTGCCTCAGTCGTTTATTTGTGCTACATGTAATTTGTATGTTTGTTTATTATTGTTACCTGTATTACTTTTGTTGTATTTACCTTTATTATTTTGAATTTTACTAACCCTTAAATGATTTTATTTTATTTTAGCTCTAATCTTTTATTTTTGGGCATCGTCAACGGACTCCTAATTGTACCTATAAGTTTTTAACTTTTTTCGATCTCTTGCTTTAATTGTTCTCAAGCAAGGGATGTTTTCCCTATTTTCTTAATTGTTTTTATCCTTTTATTAACATTCTTTAAATTTAAGCAACTATCTTTTATGCTAATCTATTAACTATTTTAAGATGTGGAAGTATTGTGGTTTAACAACCACCTAGGAACTCCGTAACAGGTACGCCCGTTGCCCGTTGCCGTTGAGTGTCTAGCGCTCTGGCGCTCGGTACCACAGGTTTCGGGTTCGAATCCCGGCGGTGCCATGGATGTTTGTAGTGGTTCGGAATCCACTTTAAGCCGTAGGTCCCGGTCTTCTATGACTGTAAGAGCGTCACGGAGCAAAAGTCAGGCTTCTACCTACGGGTGCTCCATCACAACAGAAGCTGCTTCCTTCCCCTTCAATCATGAGTACGTACGGGCTCGTGGGCTTGGCCAGCCAAGTGGGATAAGAAACAACAAACAACAACAAACATATACCATGTAGCCTCTTCTATCTCTCTAACTTCAATTCGACGGTTCTTTAACACCATTTGATGAACTTGAGATAGATTATCGTCACAAGTGGCAGTTTTTGGTCGTTCCGAACGTTCAAGCTGGTACCACCACGTTTAAATTCAGCCACCCAAAATTTAACGGTCGTAAATGTTGGCGCAGAATCCCCATACACAGCGGCCAACTCATCTTTGATTTCTGTAGGTGAAAATAAAAAAAAATTAAAATAAATAGTTAATGACAGCACGATACTAATTTTTTTCCCATTTTCACAAAAAACACCGACAATAAAAACAACAACTAAGCGTGGGAATTAATGGTCGAGTGGCTAGCGCTCTGGCGCTTGATACCACAGATTTCGGATTCGAGTCCCAGCGGTGCCATGGATGTTTGTCGTGGTTCGGAGTCCACTTTAAGCCGTAGGTTCTGGTCTCATATGACTGTAAAACCGTCACGGAGCAAAAGTCAGACTTCTACCTACGATCACAACAGAAGCTGCCCCTTTCCCTCCATCCATGAGTAGATCCCTCATGGGATGTTCGCCCCGCACTGCATGACGTTGAGGATTAGTCACACCAACAAGAACTAAGCATGCAAAATGGCTGAAATTTAGGCGAGTAACGTTCAGTGCATGCGCAAACACTCCCCCATCTCTTTTGTTGATGAGTGCCGCCATCTACAAGTTCAGATCGGAAACTTTTCAGAATACCCTCGTATATATAGCATTCCTTCAAGTGCACGTCGATACAAAACAGAAAAGAATAATACCAATTTTACTGCACTTCCTTTTAATAAATTATTTTAATAATATCATAACAATATAGAGATTATGCGTAAAGAGAAATAAAGAATTTTTACTTCAAACGAATTTCTAATTTGATTCCTTGTACATGAGCATTTTAAGCATCCAATATCGCTTCAAAAACACAGGAACCAGAAGACATAAAACGAAATATCGATGCTTCGATTACCCGGAACTGCTTTTTCAGGCGTGCAGTTCAAGGGCAAGTCTGGAATTTCACGACGAGAATTACCTTCTCAGGGTAATAAATTTCCAGGTTTTTATTTCATTGCGTTTGTACTTCTCCGATCTTTGCGTAGACTTTTTGAATCCATTTGTACTAATTCTAGCCAAATTTTTTTCTGTATTACGTGATGAATGTAGAAATTAAATCACAACTTCTAAAAATTTTAATGCCATTAATCAATTGTTACCAAAATTACCATTACTAAAATTGTTTTCTTTTATTTTATTATTATATTTTGTGCTCAAAATATAATAATAATTAATATATAATTAATATAATGCAACCGTGTCCAAAAAGTAAGAACAATTTTCAATTTAAATTTCCCGGGGCTTTTGGAATTTCAAATTTTTTTTTTTTTTCTTCTTCTTTTTTAGCTTGCTGGCACTGTCCTAGACATCTGCGTGAAATTTCACGTCAAAATATTCTTTATTGTTTGAGTTACGCTTGGTTTTGTGAGACGCTAAAACGGATTCTGGCGATTTTTGAAATGTCTGAATTCATTGAGCAAAGAACTTGCATTCAATTTTGTGTGCGGAAACGTAAGAATGTTGCAGAAGGCATTCGGTCAGCATTCCTATATTCGGAAAGAAATGTTTAGAAGTGATACAAACAGTTATTGATGATGTCGGAATTTCAAAAGTTTCGGTCAATTTCATTTTGAGCCTCAAACGCGTCAAATCTCGATGGGTACCGAAAACACTGAATGCGCCAGATCACAATGCATTGATTCTTCGTGGCTTTTTCGCAAAAAATGAAACTCATATCGTGCCACAACCACAATATTCACCTGATTTAGCACTATGCTACTTTCGGCTTTTCCCTAAACTCAAAAACCACTTCGGGAACATCGTTTTGTGTCGATTGAAGAGATTCAACGTGAATCGGCGATCGCTTTGAAGGCAATCCCCGCCTATGACATTTTAGCATGCATTGAAGATTGGGGGAAAAAGTTACCATAAGTGCATTGTTTCCTGGGGTGATTACTTTGAAGGCGATGAAATAAATTTGGGAGAATAAATAAAGAGTTTTTGAAAAAAAATTGGTCTAACTTTTTGGGCACAGTAGTATGTATAAAGAACACAAAATTAAATTTATAAATTACTCTTTGATTAAATTGAACATTGCTGTATACATAAAAAGAAAAACTCAGCACAAAAGAAAAATCAATACTGTACAAACCGCAGTTTAAACAAGTTATAACAAGTTACCTCATGGCAAGAAATGGTGCATATGAGTTTAAAAAAAAAAAAAAAAAAAAAAATCTGATATCTTGGTGCTTCAGTGAATCGGATCAAAACTCGTTACGGGATCTTTCGGATCGGGATCTGATTTCTGATACGGATCTTTTCAAAAAATCGTTTCGAATTAAGCACAAATTAATGAGTTCTGCAGATGTATGGTTTCTACGCTGTACTGAAATGAAACATAATAGTTACGAAAAACATTGGGCGAAAATGAGAAAAGCCTTGTGCCTAGATTTGGCAGTCTGGGTCAACAAATATCCGAATAGAGACGAAAACATCAGAAAGTGAACGGCTCGATCGGTGCCAGATTAAAAAAAGGGAAGAGTCCTCGCATGCCGGATGAAAGAACACTTACTACTGTGCCCAAAAAGGAAGACCAATTATTTTTTTTCAAATGCGCTTTATTCTTCCAAATTTATTTCATCGCCTTCAAAGAAATCCCCTCTGGACACAATGCACTCATGTCAACTTTGTTTCCAATCCTCAATGCATGCTAAAAAGTCAACGACAGGGATGGCCTTCAAAGCCGATTCACGTTGAATCTCTTCAATCGACTCATAGCGGTGTCCCTGGAGTGGTCTTTTTACTATAGGGAATAGCCAGACGTCGCACGGTGTGAATAAAGTGGTTGTAGAACGATATGGGTTTCATTTTTGGCAAAGTCAGTTCATTTTCATTTTTGGCGAAAAGTCACGAAGAATCAATGCAGTATGAACTGGCGCATTCAGTGTTTTCGGTACCCATCGAGATTTGATGCGTTTGTGGCCCAAAATGGAATGGACATATCCTTTTGAAATTCATCAACATCAGCAAGGTCTCTTAATTGTAAACTGACGGTTTGCAAGCACCAAATCTTTAATCGTTTGGACGTGAGCTTCGTCGGTTGAGGTGGAGGGTCGACCAGAAGGCTCTTCGTCTTCAACGCGTTCTCTGCCTTCTTTGAACTTTATACCAAACACTAATGAATATTTTGAAATGAAATTTCACACAGATGTCAAGGACAGTGCTAGGAACTTAAAAAAGAAATAATAATTGAAATTCCATACGCCCCGGTAATTCTAAATTGAAAATTCATCTTACTTTTTGGGCATGATAGAGTACGCCTGATTCGTGACTCAGTGGCAACGTGAGCGTTAGGGTTGAGATTCAATCTGTTAGCGGTTTTATTACAGACACTGTTTAAAAAAAAAAACCGAAAAGACTCGATTGCGTGTGGGAGGTTCAGCATTTTGCCCCGTTAATCAATGGCCTCATTAGGAGCCAAGTCAGACTTCTACCTATGGGTGCTCCATCCCAACAGAAGCTCTGCCCTTTCTCTCTATCCTTGAGTATACTTCTCACGGGATGTCCTTCCTGCACTACAGGACACTGGGGATTAGACGCAAGAACACTTAACACAAAACGAGCAAATAACCAATCAAAAACTAATAGAAAATGATCGATAAAAAAACCTGATGCATAGGTTAAAGAAGTTGGGGGAATGACTGGTCGAGTGTCTGGTCTGTACCACTAGGTTTTGGGTTCGAGTCCCGGCGGTGCCATGGATGTTTGTAGTACTTCGTAATCACCTTTAAACCGTAGTTCCCGGTTGAACAGAATCGTAGAGCGTGTTACACCGCGTCCGTAGCTTCTCTTCAAGCTACACGCACCGCCTGGGTAGTGCAAAGGGAGTAACGTATGTGCAGCGCTTGCCTTAAGGCATCAAAGACAAGTGTCTAAATGCTTTCCAGCTGCATTAGGAAAAAAAGAAAAAGAAGTTGGTGGTCCCTGATTTAAACTACATTTTTTTAAAAAATTTATTACGCTACAAATTAAAAATATTCAAAATTTTATGTGTGATAAAACTAACAAATGTCCTGAGTCACTGTAGAGAGTTTCAGAACAGAGAATTTACATTAAAATTATTCCTGGAAGCTTTCAACATCCATGAGGTGAGAAAAAGATGAGTTTTTTTTTTTTTTTTAATAAAGAGAGTAATCTGATACAAAGAAAGCATGAATAAAACATTCGCGAGGTAATGCTCTTAAATTTCGTGAGATATTCATAATTTCAATGCATCGTACGTAATGTGGCGTATTTAATGTCAAATGGAATAAATACTAAAATTTATGGATAGGAGAATATGTATGAGAGAAATATGTATGTGAGTATGAGTATGGGAGAAATGATAATTCATCTTATGTATTATCATTTCTCTCACACACACGCTTTCCCCCTCTCTCACTCATTTATTCGCGTGTTTCATTTTCCATTGTGTTCCCTCCTCGACTCAGACTACAAGCCACAATGGAGAAAGAATCTGAAACCTGCAATTTTTCTACACGCTTCGCCACTGACGGTATTGATTCCTGAATTTATATCCTGCCTAAATATCTTATAGAAGAGAAATTTGTTTTCTCCCACATAAAACTAAAATGAATCAATCAAATTGAATGAATGAATCAATATTTGAAAAAACTGCATTAACGTCACGTGTCACTCACTACACGTTCAAAAAAATGTATTTGAACTTGACTGGAGGAATAAAAAGCATTTTATGAACGATTGAAAATTTGAACAAGATATATTTAATATATATAGGGAAAGAGCGAACTAATAGTAGGAATTGAAAAATGAATTAATTGAATTTAATGAATGAATGAATATTTGAAAAAACTGTATTCACATCCAGTGTCACCCACTGCAAGTTTAAAAGAAAAATGCATTTGAACTTGAGTGGATGAATAAAATGTATTTTATGAACGATTAAAAATGTGAACAAGATATATTTAATGTATATAGGGAGAGTGTGAACTAATAGTAGGAACTGAAAAAACATATCAAACAAAGTTGAGAGTTGTAATTTCAAGTTTGACTGTTCAATTTCATGCGTGCATAGCGGCGAGTGATGAGCCAAACACTAAAAGGTTCACAACAATTCATTCCATTCAGATATCCCTCTCTCAGGTAACGCTCCCAAATCAAACAAACACTCCAAGTTCAATCATATCCCATCCATTTCTGACAAGGGCAACCCGCTCCAGTTAATCCATAGCTGCAGGGCTCATCTTCTAGTTTCCATTGTCACGAGACGCTCATCTGCAAACAATGCCGCCGTCGCCCGGGCAACGGGGCCGCCATTCATGAATGAGCGCAGCTGGAGAAACAACAGGAAGTTGCCAGATTGGGAAAACAACAATAAAAAAAAATAACTAAATAAAGGCGGAATGTGAACGGGAAGGGAGAAATTGTGACGTGGTCAGCGAGAGACATTCCGCATTCCGACACGATGTTTCTTTCGATCATAAATGGATGGTGCGGAAGTGGATCTCGCGCCGGAAGTGCTATTGCGTCATCGTGCTTGATTTTGTGGTCATCGATTGATTGTAGCGGACACGGCAAGACTGACGATTTTATTTCTTTTCTTTTTTTTTCCCCATCCTGACGGTATCTTACTTGTGACCTTGTAATGACCTTCATTTATTTATTAATTTTTATGTACTACTGTGCCCAAAAAGTAAAACCAATTTTCAATTATTTCCCGAGCATGTGGTATTTCATTTTTTTTTTCTGTTTTAGATTGCTGTCAAAATATTCATTAGTGTTTGAGTTACGTTTGGCTTTGTGAGACGCTAAAACTGATTCCGGCGATTTTTGAAATGTCTGAATTCATTGAGCATTCACTTGCATTACATTTCATTTGCGAAAACGTATAGAATGTTGCAGAAGGTATTCGGTGAGCATTCCTATACCGGAAAGAAATGTTTACAAGTGGTGTAAACAGTTCAAAGAAGGCAGAGAACGCGTTGAAGACGAAGAGCCCTCTGGTCGACCATCGACCTCAACCGACGAAGCTCACGTACAAAAAATTAAAGATTGAATGCTTGCAAACCGTCGATTTACAATTAGAGACCTTGCTGCTGATGAAAGGATGTGAATTTCAAAAGGATCGGACAATTCCATGTTGGGCCTCATACGCGTCCAATCTCGATTGGTACAGAAAACACTGAATGCGCAAGCTCACACTGCATTGATTCTTCGTGACTTTTTCGCCAAAAATGAATCCCATATCGTTTCACAGCCACCGTATTCACACCGTGCGACTTCTGACTATTCCCTAAACTCAGAAGACCCCTCCGGGGACGCGATTTGAAGGCCATCCCTGCCGATGATATTTTAGCATGCATTGAGGATTGGCAAAACAGTTGGCATAAGTACATTGTGTCGGGAGGTGTTTACTTTGAAGGCGATGAAATAAGTTTAGATGAATAAATAGAGTTTCTGAAGAAAAAATAATTGGTGTTACTTTCTGGGTACAGTAGTACATCCATTAACCTCTTGTTAGGCACGTGTGCCACAAACAGTTCATAAATTGACATGGACAACTCGCGAGAGGACTTCCAATCGTACCCCCGATGTTCGTAAAAGTGCCTTGGAGAAAAGCAGTATGACTGCCCATACGACGCGTCTTCATGTTCCATTTGCCATTGAATCTCCTTCTTTTTAAAGCAGTCATTGCAAACTATACAAATAGCAGGACGTCATCACTAGGCCAAGAGTTGGATGCCCAGCAATGCAGGACGAGGGTTCGATTCCCATTCGCCGTCAGCGAAGTGAATTGCAGTCATTGCATTTTTTTCCGGCTCGTGTCCCAGTGACAACGGACTTAGCTAACATGCAGGAGGGCCGAGGTTGGAATCCAGTGGCGCCACTGCTTTCAGAAACGAGGAGACTCAATAGCGATTGTGACAACGTGCGTAAAATCAACTATAGTCAGACTGTCTGAAGGGAGTTTTCATATGTATCTGACAGAAGCGTCTTCTCGGCCAACTTTCATGTACTGCAAAGAGAAGATTCTGTCACTGCACAGTTTATGCAGTATTGTCCGAACACCCTGGGCGTGCTTTACAAAAGTGTATTTCGCTACAGTGCCTTCTACAGATTATGGGGTCATGATGAGCTCATTGTAGCATGCGGAATCTGCTAGCGACGTCCGTTGCAGTTATTGTTTTCAGAAACGAGGAGATTCGTTATAGCAGTGTTGTTTAAAGCGTCTCGCATCGATGGTAAAGCTACCTACTGAGAGTTTTCAGGGTTTTCTCTCTTATGGCATGCAAATGAGGGTCACTTAGCCTTAAAAATACTCCAGGAAGTCACTGTCCACCCCGTCAGTGGGCTGTTCGTTGTATGAGGTCCACCGATGTTCCGTCCTCAGTTTTCTAACTGGTAAAGGGTTATGCAATTCCAAGGAGGGGGTGGAGAGCTGAAGCGTTGAGATAAGGAGAAGAAATTTATAGAATGAGATGAGATAGCGATTGCGTCTATATGTTATATATGTCTCGCACAGACACTCTGACTGATTGACGGGTGTTTCCCCGGTTTTGTTTTATATGACTAGCAAATACAAGGAATTCTTTCCAGACAGCAACAAGCGTCCCGTTTTTAGAATGCTGCGTCGAAGTTTCAGATGTGGGAAAACAAAGTCAAAAGATTAGTTGAGACATTTATGCATGGATATTTTCATTAAATATTAGAATTAAATTAATGTGCTCAACTCGTGACTAGGTGGTGAGGCTTAAACCGCTGACGGCATTGATGCAGATGCTGTTTAAAACCCGAAGAAACTCGATGGCGTTTGGGATGTTCGGCATCTTGCCTCGCGAGGCGGATTACCTGGTGGGAGTTTTCCGATTGTTCTCAAAACACGATACTCACATGTGGGGTAGTTCCCCCTAAAAGCTCTCCCGGAAGGCACTGCCCTGCTTCTACAGCGACTCGGAGCCAAGTCAGACTTCTACCTACGGGTGCTGCATCACAACAGAAGCTGCCCCCTTCCTCTCCATCCACAAGTAGACTTCTCACGGGATGTCCGTCCCGAACTACAGGACACTAAGGATTAGACACAACAACATATAACTTAATGTTTGAATTGATAACACATGACTTACAAATGTTTCTGACTCAAAGATATTACTAAAATTAATTGCAATTATTTATTTGTATTGAAATGTTGTTGTTCTTATGCAGCTGGTAATACAGACAGTTAATCCTTATGCCATAAGCAAGGGCTGCACTGTTGTTACTCATTTAGCACTACCCAGGAGGTCCGTGTAGCTTGGAGAGACGCTACGGGCGCGGAGTAACACTACCCCTACAACGCTATACGATTCTGTTAGGATCGGGACCTGCGATTTAAAATGGATTCCAAACCACTACAAACATCCATTGAACAGCCGGGATTCGAACCCGATACCTGTGGTGGCGAGTGCCAGAGCGCTAGAAAATGTAACAACGACAAATATTTGATTTCTTACTGCAACAATAATGAATTATCGATATACATACATATGCGATACTCTTTACCCCAACATAACTACCGAGAGTAACTGCGGGATGTTCACTAGTTTATAATAGAGAGTTTTTGCATACCGTACGTTAGTTACCGTAGGACGTCCGTTAGCTTTGTCTCCCTAGCGCGCATGCTCAGTTTCATGCTTGTCATTAAGCTTTACCCAGCACGTCAATAAAATCGAGTTATTATCATTCTGTGTTTTTTTTTTTTATCCGACTTAATACAGCAACAATAAGCTATTCGCTGTCGCTGGCCAGATTGATGACACTGGCGGGCCGGATTTGGCCCGCGGGCCGTAATTTGGAGAATCTGGTCTAAGTGATTGCGAGCTGCATTAGAACAAAAAAAAAAGTTAATTGCAACATTCAATAATTTTTTTAAAAAAATAAATTCTACATAAGCACTCAATTTGTTTGTACAGGTATTTTTTCAATTCCTTCTATTAGCTCGCACTCTCCCTATATATATCTTGTTAAAATTTGCAATCGTTCATGAAATACTTTTTATTCATCCACTCGAGTTCAAATACATCTTTTTATGAACTTGTAGTGGATGACACTGGATGTAAATACAGTTTTTTTCAAATATTAATTCAGTAATTAAATTTAATTAATTAATTTCAGTTTTTTTTTAGATTTAAGTTGCATGTATCTACCAATAGATGGCGACAGATAAACTTTAAAAAATGAATGAAAATTATACATAAAGGACTTTTCTGCAATAGAGTGGAAAAAAAGTAGGAATTGACTTTAAAAAAAAAAAAATGTATATTACTTGTTTATGACAAATATGCCACATCATTGCAGTCAGTAAACGTTTAACACTAATATTTTTTTACAGAAATGAAAGAAGCTTTTTAAAAAACTCGAATACAGTTTAAAAGAAAAGAAAAAAAACTTTTAATCTAATCACTTCAACTCAATACACATTTAATAATTGTGTTTTTCTGAAGAGCAATCATTATGAAAGGCGAAAAGCATTCCTCGAGTTATTTATTAGCTAAGATGCTCAATAAATTCAAAAGTGTAAAAGAGCATTTCTTTGTCTCTTTGTAGAAGATAATTTTTCCGAAACTGAAGAATCCATTAAATGTATCTGCAGAGCACTGGTATGGTCGCTGCTTTAATAGGCGATATAAAATGCCTCCCCCGTGAGTGACCTAAATTGTTTAGCAACTTATTAGTCCATTTGGAATCGCTCGAAAATTTCGCCTCTTCTTTAGGGTTGCCAAAGAACTCTAAATCGAGACTCCTCCAGTCAAAAAGGAATTCTGAACAATCTCTAATTCCTTTGAATTAATAAAGTTTTTGAAGGCTCTGAAGTTCTGAGGTAAAAAAAAAAAAAAAAAAAAAAAAAAACTTAAGGCAATGATTCTTCATATTTTAACCTCTGATCTTTAAATGTGAAGGCCAGTCAAGGACTTCTAAGTTAAAAGATTATTAATTTTTTCAATTCCTTCTATTAGCTCACACTCTCCCTACATATATCTTGTTCAAATTTTCAATCTTTCATAAAATACTTTTCATTTATCCATTCGAATTCAAATACATTTTTTTTTTTTTTTGAACTTGTAGTGGATGACACTGGATGTTAATGTAGTTTTTTTTAAAATATTAATTCATTCATTAAATTTAATTAATTAATTTGAGTTTTTTTAGATTTAAGTTGCATATATCTACCAATAGATGGCGCCAAGTGTAAGAGGAAAACTTCAACTTTATATGGAAAGGAATTTTCTGCAATAGAGTGAAAAAAAAGTAGGAATTGACTTTAAAAAAAAAAAAATTTATATTACTTTATTTAAATATTTTTTTTATTTTAAGTGAGTAATCGAGCATTTTCATTTAAATAGTGTTACGATTAAACTTTAATGTACGCATTTGTCGACAAAGATCCAAATCTACTACTGTGCCCAAAAAATATGACCCATTTTCAATTTAAAATTCCCGGGGCTTATGGAATGTTATGTTTTTTTTTCCTTCCTTTTTAGGTTGCTGGCACTGTCCTTGACATCTCTGTGAAGTTTTACGTCAAAATATTCATCAGTGTTTGAATTACGCTTGCCTTTGTGAGACGCTCAAACGGATTCCGGCGATTTTTGAAATATCTGAATTCATTGAGCAAAGAACTTGCATTCAATTTTATTTGAGTAAACGTATAGAATGTTGCAGAAGGCATTCGGTGAGCATTCCTATATCAGAAAGAAATATTTAGAAGTGTTAAAAACAGTTCAAAGAAGGCAGAGAAAGCGTTGAAGACGAAGAGCGCTCTGGTCGACCCTCAACTTCAACCAACGAAGCTCATGTCCAAAAAATTAAAGATTATGTGCTTGCAAACCGTCTATTTACAATTAGAGACCTTGCTGATGATGTTGTAATTTCCAAAAGATCAGTCCATTCCATTTTGGGCCTCAAACGCGTCCAATCTCGATGGGTACCGAAAACACTGAATGTGCCAGCCCACACTGCATTGATTCTTCGTGACTTTTTCGTCAACAATGAAACCCATATCGTTCCACAGCCACCGTATTCACACCGCACTCAGGGTGAAGCACGAGGAGCTTCGCTTCGCTTTGTACCACCATAATCTTGATGAACACTCCCACCACCACGAGTTGCTGCAACTGGAAGATTCGCTTCTGTGGTAGTTGTTGTTTCTTATCCCACTGGGTCAGCAGCAACATGTAAGCCAAATCCATTAACCTGTGGTCATACTACTACTACACCCCACCCCACCCCATCACTGTGCCTAGAGCTGAGTTGCCCCTTTACAGTTTGGGGATGATGTGGGTGAGTCTGATTGGGCTCTGTGATGTTCTACGGTCCTATGAAACCGGGACCTACGGTTTGAAGTGGATTTCAAACCACTACATACATCCATGGCACCGATACCTGTGGACCCGATACCTGTGGTACCGAGCGCCAGAGCGCTAGCCACTTGGCCATCTGGCCCCCATCCGTGGTCATAATAAAAGGGTACAAAATGCAGCTTCTTTTTGTCCTTTGCGACACAAAGACATGGGGCACAGGGAGAAGTCTGACTTTAAATGGGAAGGCCAATGAAGTACCTCTAAGTTAAAAGTTTATATATATATATATATATATAATATGTGACAACCACCTACTTTCGACGTCAACGTGAAATAATCAATCACAAAAGGCAGGTGGCAGCACATTGCAGTGGAGTGTATATAAAGAATTCCACTTAATACCACACTCCACTTAAAGCCAGAATATACACTCTTGTATATTCTGGCTTTTGACGGGTGGTCACATGAATGTGTTTGGACTGTGTATATTTTAATATTTTTGTTGTCAGCGAGCCATCCAACGTCCGAGGGATGTTGGTGTCCCCCCTTCCCCGCGGTTATACCCGCAGGCTCTAGGGATCCATTTTAGTCGCCTTTTACGACATGCATGGGCTACAGCGGGGCTGTTCTAACCCTCGAACAGATTCACTCCTTCCCACTTTTCTATAAATGTATCGTGACCATCACATGCATAGACATCTGGTAACTTTCGCGTTCAAACCGATCTCCAGTTCAGAAATGCAGCGCTCTGTCCACCATGGCATTCAAAGACCCTGACTCAAAACGTAAAATCACCCTAAAAGGTCGTGCAATTTATTTAAAATTTCAACCATCACAGAATATTTTAAAGGACAATTCCGAGAAAGTAGTTGAGAAAGAGAGAATACTGCGCCAAACTTGAAAACTTTTTCCGCCAAAAGCATCGCCCTTCGCCGCGTTATCAGTCGTGCATCCATAAATCAGCCGAATGCTTTCACAATCAGCTAGGAGAGACGACGGCCATGAAAGGCAATTGGCTATTTTCGTAAACTCCATATAAATCCAAAGACGTGTGTGAGCACTCTCAAACGGTTTTCTCGGTCCCAAACTGTTTTTCAGTGCAGGGACTTTTAAGGATTTTTTTCAATTTCTTCTATTAGCTCACACTCTCCCTATATATATCGTGTTCAAATTTTCAATTGTTCATGAAATATTTTTTATTCATCCACTCGTGTTCAGATGCATTTTTTTTATCTTGAAGTGGATGACACTGGATGCTAATACAGTTTTTTCCAGTATTAATTCATTCATTAAATTTAATTCATCCATTTTAGTTTTTTTTAGATTTAAGTTGCATGTATCGACCAATAGCTGGAGCCAGATAAACTTAAAAAAATGAATGAAAATTATTTATGAAGGACCTTCTGCAATAGAGTGAAAAAAAAGTAGGAATTGACTTTAAATTTTTTTTTTTTTTTTATATATATTACTTGTTTCTAATGCAGTTGGCAAGCACTTAGACAGTTGTCTTGGATGCTTTTACCTCACCAAAACAATCCTCGTCAAAACTAGAAAGATTTCATATGAAATTTCTCTTACCTTTTCAGTTGAACGAATAGTAAAGAAAGAGAGAGAGGTATCCAAAAAGGCGGGAAATAGTCAATTCAAATATATGTTTACAATACTTTTATTTACATATTATAATGACCAGATGACACAAAAGAATAATAAAAATACAGACACAAAAACCGCATCTATCTTGGGTAACTACTAAAACAAGAGCGTTCTAATGTCCAGGAAGAAAAAGTTCTTAAACCGAAACACGGTTATAGTCAAGCCAAGAGTTCACGTGGCAAGCAAATCAAAAGCTCTAGAACGACAGCATTTTCGACAGATGCCATAAGCCAAGCGCTGTGCCGACTTTATTCACTTTGCATTACCCAGGAGCGCCAGAGCTCTAGCCACTCGGCCAACAGGCCCCACTTTTAACGATAAACTTCGTGTTTTATTTTAAAAGTAATCAACTTCAATAAAAAAGGGGGAAATTCTTCATGAATGGTCTGTTGTTTATTTTCATAAACGGCCGATCATTTCATTTGAAATACCTGTCGTACATGCTGAGGATAGTAAGAACAGTAATCGATGATGTTATAAGAATAATCCGAGTTATCTTCATCAATTCCCCGCCCCCTCCCAATGAATAAATGGCACTTGAGAGGGGGGGTCAAGTTCTTCCTGAGGATGATACGACAAAGAGGACAATGCTTTATGAAATCATCACTGTCTTTAAGAGGACAGTGATGATTTTGATCATCTATCGAAAAAAATTGGAAAACCGCTTGATCACACGATGCCCTATCATAATTCCTACTCTATCTTCAAAAGTGACTACTACTACTACTACTACTACTACACCACACCACATCACCGTGCCTAGAGCCGAGTTGCCCCTCTACAGTTTGGGATGATATGGGTGAGAAGAAGTCTGATTGGGCTCTGTGACGCTCTTGCAATCATATGAGACCGGGACCTAAAGTGGGCCGAGCGACTTAAAGTGCATTCCGAACCACTGCAAACATCCATGGCACCGCCTTGATTCGAACCCGAACCCCTAACGCTAGCCATTCGACCATCAGGCCTCTTCAAAAGTGACAAAAATGCCTGTCACTGTACCCTCTTTGCACTCCAGAATAATGAGCGAGCATTATCCTTTATTTATTAGCATTATCCTTTATTTAGCATTATCCTTCTGAACATCGACTAGCCTCGTACTACATTCAATAGCCCACCGACGCATTGCGGAAGTCGCTGTTTTCAGAGAAGACTTAACTGCCCATGTGATACTACTGCACCCAAAAAGTAAAACCAATTTTCAATTTAAAATTCCTTATGGAATTTCAATTTTTTTTTTCTTCTTCTTTTTTCTTTTTTAGGTTGCTGGTCTTGACATCTGTGTGAAATTTCACATCAAAATATTCATGCCATAATTCGCCTGGCTTTGTGAGACGCTAAAACTGATTCCGGCTATTTTTGAAATGTCTGAATTCATTGAGCAAAGAACGTGCATTCAATTTTGTTTGCGAAAACGTATAGAGTGTTGCAGAAGTCATTCGGTGAGCATTCCTATATCGGAAAGAAATGTTTACAAGTGGTATAAACAATTAAAAGAAGGCAGAGAACGAGTTGAAGACGAAAAGCCCTCAGGTCGACCCTCCACCTCAACCGACGAAGCTCACGTCCAAAAAATTAAAGATTGGGTGCTTGCAAACCGTCCATTTATAATTAGAAGCCTTGCTGATGATGTCGGAATTTCAAAAGGATCGGTCAATTCCATTTTGGACCTCAAAGGCGTCAAATCACTATGAGTACCGAAAACACTGAATGCGCCAGCTCATGAAGAATTCGTTCTGGTCCAGTATTCACCTGAACCACCGTATTCACCTGATTTAGCACCGTGAGATTTGTGGCTATTTCCTAAACTCAAAAGACCACTCCGGTTCCACTACTTTTTGGGCACAGTAGTATGTGAGCCAATAAGAAGCCTATACGAGGCGCTTTACACACAGTGCAACATCGAGTCATCTTGTTTATGAGTCTGTAACGTAAGTTATTGAAGGATTCCAGTCTGGATACTATACGCATGTTGTACACGTTACCACTGGAAAACTAGTTGGACAAGCATAATCTTTGAATTATCTTTGCAGCTTATTATTTATTTATTTAGCAACAGTTACCACTGGGCAACGAGTTGGATAAGCATTATCTTTGAATTATGCGTGTAATTTATTAAATATTTATTTATTTATTTATTTCACAATAGCTATCTAATATGATAATGTTCGATAAAATATAAATTAATCTTTTTTTGCTTTGATTTTAATTCAATACCAAAAAATTTATTCGTTTAAGACCTGTTGAAATACATTCGCTTTCGTTTCTTTTGCAATTGAACGAACTACATAACAGTATCTTCCGATTTAAGATGAATCCTGAAATGTGCCTGGTGGGTTTGGTTTGTCACTTTATGATCATCTTGTACACACTTTAAGCTAAACAGATCGGGACCTACAATTTAAAGTGGATTCCGAACCACTACAAACAGCCATGGCGCTAGCCACTCGGCCATCAGAAGAGTTTTCTCCCAGGAGTTCCAGCCCATTTGAAAAAACTGCATTAACATCACGTGTCATCCACTACAGGTTCAAAAAATATATTTGAACTCGAGTGGATGAATAAAAAGTGTAATATTAACGACTGAAAATTTGAACAAAATATATATAGCGAGTGTGTAAGCTAATAGTAGGAATTGAAAAAAAGTTTCATTTTTCTCCCATTGCGAGTTTAATCTGGCGCCATCTATTGGTAGATACATACAACTTAAATCTAAAAAAACTAAAATTTATTAATTAAATTTAATGAATGAATTAATATTTGAAAAAACTGCATTCACATCCAGTGTCCGCCACTGCAAGTTCAAAAAAATGTGTTTGAACGTGAGTGGATGAATAAAAAGTGTTTTATGAACGATTGAAAATGTGAACAAGATATATAGAGGGAGAGTGTGAGCTAATAGTAGGAATTGAAAAATTAGTTTAAAAAGAATTATATTTGGTAATTTGTTTCAGTTTCATAGATAAATCAAATTATTTAAAAAAATTTAAATCAAATTATTTAAATATTTTTTTTTATCAAATTATTTTTTAAACGGCAAATGGGCACATGATGTGATTCTATTTTTATTTCATTATTTATTTTTTATTTAAAAAAAATTCGGTAAAAAAAATCCTCTTTATAACTGTTCTTTTTATTTCCCGTAAAAAAAGTTAACATTTTTAACGTTTTGTTACAAATTGTGTCTTTTTTCCCCCTTTTTAATTTATTTCCTTTTTTCAATTTCTTCTATTAGCTCACACTCTCCCTCTATATATCTTGTTCACATTTTCAATCGTTCACAAAACACTTTTTATTCACCCACTCAAGTTAAACTTAAAAGAAGGAATGAAAATTATTTATGAAGGACTTTCTGCAATAGAGTGAAAAAAAAGTAGGATTTGACTTTAAAAAAAAAAATTATATTACTTGTTTTATAATGTATTACAGTCAATTTCATTAAATCATCAGTTCTTGAGATAACCCACATTTTATATATAATTGTATATTTATTGTATGTATATTTTTTTCAATTACATTTCTATAATTTCAAAGGTGAATATATAATAAAACAGGGGCTTGTCGCTTCAATTGTTGCTTCTCCCCCTTTTCTTTTTAGTTCTTCTTTTGGTGAGATGTTTGTTTTTTCCTTTAGGTGTTTCATTATCTTAAATAATAAGCCTCATTAATCTAGTTTTTAAGGGTTTACTTCATTTAATGTTTCAAGGGCTGTCAGTTTAAATTAATGTTAAATAAAAATATTTGCAATAATATTTATTTAACATTATTAACATTATTTATTAACTGACAGCCCTTGAAAATAATATAATAGCAATAATATCAATAGCAATTTGATATTAATTTTTTTAATTGTTTTATAGTAGGTTTTATATATAGCTTTCATACATAAAATTAATTTATATTATTTTCACTCTAAATAATAAAAGTTAATGGTATAGTAGATGATTTTTAATCTGGCTTTCGATGGTTCGGTAATTTCTATATTCTCGAACGGAACGCGTCGTTTGCTTTTGGAGTTTCTTGCGTTGATTCGATCCCTAATTGTACTGAATTTAAACTTAACATTAATTTTTAAATTTTTATTTTGTATTTTGCATTTATTTATTTTTAGTATTTTTTAACTTTTTGAGTACCATCTCTCTTAAAGCAGCCAATTATAATCGCAATCGCATCTATGAATTAAGATGAGGAGGTTAAGGGGTTATATCCCCATGGGTACTCCGTAATCGGTACGCCAGTTGCCAGAGTTGATTCGAGCGTTCCTGACCTTGACCGCCAGACCTCGACACAGAGCTGCTCTCATTTTCACACTGTGTGTTCACTTCAAGTCAGCATAGAGCACATCCATTTGGGAATAATTCGTCATGATTTTTTAAAGAAAAGACATCGGAAGCAACGTGATGTAGGATACTTTTTTTAAACAATTCTTCTGTGTATTTTTCCTTATCAATAGAGTAGCTGGTCGCAACAGGTTTTAACAATCACTGCCCAGTATTTATTATTATTATTTATTTTTTTTGCATTGTGTTTTTTACCAATACTACTACTACACCACACCACATCACATCACTGTTCATAGAGCTGAGTTTCCCTTTACAGTTTGGGAATGATGCGGGTGAGAAGAAGTCTGATTGGACTCCAGGTAATGCTCTACTGTCATATGAGACCGGGACTCATATGATGGATTCCGAAACGCTACAAACATCCATGGGAGCCGGGAGCTTGCCATTACATAAGATCCGCAGTCGGTCCTTACTCTAAAACACATCTAAACAAACACCTTTCAGAAACCTCATTTGCGCTCAGTGACCGCTGAATGCAAACATATCTTTTTTTGGCCTGATGTTAAAAGAAAGTTAACGAATTTTAAAGTTCACATCGAATGTACTGAAGAACAAAACATCTCTTCTAACACATTCTATTTACTGCTCACAAATTTATATGCGTATATATACTACTGTGTCCAAAAAGTAAGACCCATTTTCAATTTAAAATTCCCGTATCTTATGGAATTTCAATTTTTTTTTCCTTCTTTTTTAGGTTGTCGGCACTGTCCTTGACATCTGTGTGAAATTTTAAGTCAAAATATTCATTAGTGTTTGAGTTACGCTTGGTTTTGTGAGCATGCCATGAGCAAGAGTTGCACCGCTGTTACTCATTTAGCACTACCCAGGGGGCTCGTGTAGCTTGAAGATGGGCTACGGACGCGAGAAACACAACCCCCGCAATACTCTATGATCCTATTAGACCGGGACCTACGGTTTAAAGTGGATTCCAAACCACTACAAATATTCATGGCACCGCAGGGATTCGCACCTGATACCTTTGGTACCGAGTGCCCTGATGAAAAAAGCTCTGCTTAAAGCTGAAAAAAATTGTAAAATACATTTTTATTCGGCCATTCAGACCCTTGGATGTTTAATGTATGAATTTTTATTCTGTATTTGCTAGAATGACGAGATATTTAGTCAGATATTGGTCGAGTCAGATATTTATATCGCTAACATGGTTTCGGAATTTTCTTATAAACATTGACCATGTATATGTTTTAATTTCAATTTTTATTTAAATGGACTTATCGTTTTATAGGACTTTATTTAAATGGACTTATTGAATTTATATCGAAACTCCGTAATCCAGCAGCACCAACTGTAGTAAAAATTTAATTCAGGTTTTTCTTGTATACTAATGTGTCCAAAAAGTAAGACCCATTTTCAATTTCAAATTCCCGGGGATTATGGAATTTCAATTTTCTTTTCTTTTTTTCCTTTTTTAGGTTGCTGGTACTGTCCTTGACATCTGCGTGAAATTTCACGGCAAAATATTCATTAGTGCTTGAGTTATGCTTGGCTTTGGGAGACATTAAAACTGATTCCGGCGATTTCTGAAATGTCAGAATGAATTGAGCAAAGAAAGAATTCAATTTTGTTTGCGGAAACGTATAGAATGCTGCGGAAGGCATTCGGTGAGCATTCCTATATCGGACATGTTTAGAAGGGGCATAAACAGTTCAAAGAAGGCAGAGAACGCGTTGAAGACGAAGAGCCCTCTGGTCAACCCTCAACCTCAACCAACGAAGCTCACGTTCAAAAAATTAAAGATTGGGTGCTTGCAAACCGTCAATTTACAATTAGAGACCTTGCTGATAATGTTAAAATTTCAAAAGAACCGGTCCATTCCATTTTGGGCCTCAAACGCGTCACATCTCGATGGGTACCGAAAACAATGCATGCGCCACTACATTGACTCTTCGTGACTTTTTCGACAAAATTGAAACCCATATCGTTCCACAACCACCGTATTCACACCGTGCAACTTCTGGTTATTCCCTAAAGTCAAAAGACCCCTCGAAGGACACCGTTTTGAGTCGATTGACGAGATTCAACGTGAATCGGAGCGCGCTTTGAAGGCCATCCCTGCCAATGACTTTTTATGCATTGAGGACTGGGAAAAAAGTTAGCATAAGTGCATTGAGTCCGGAGGGATGACTTTGAAGGCGATGAAATAAATTTGGAAGAATAAATAAAGAGTTTTTGAAAAAAAATAATAATTGGTCTTGCTTGTTGGACACAGTAGTAAATATTAACTATGTATATGTTTTAATTTCAATTTTTATTTAAATGGATTTATCTTTGGTATCCATTGACTGTAGTTTAGTGAAAATTGACATTCCGTAATCCGGCAGCGCCAAAATGAAAATTGTATTCAGGTTTTTCTTGTATAGTGAATAAAAGTTGAGTAAAAAATAATAATAATAATAATAATTAAATTGCCATTTTCTGAACAAATAATGGTTTGTCAAAAAATGTTTTAAGAAGAGTAGCCTATTCATTATTTGAAGTTAATTTAATTTTTTTTTAAAAGTTCTGGATCCGCCCGAAAACCGTTAAGAGACGCCGAGCGACAAAATGTTTTAATGGCCTGCTACAGAAAATATAAGAAGAAAAAAACAAAAAACAGGCAGATGACGAACCGGCTATCGTCGTTCTCGGAATGAAACCAGACACAGCGTCTGGCATCGCGCGCGATAACGAAATTCCGATTTCCTGACGAGTGCCGACGGAATTCCGAACACTCTGGCACCCCCCTTCGAGCGAAGATGGGCCATTTATGGGTGAAGGAGAGAGAAACAAATAACGAAAGAAGTTGTTCAGCAAATTACAGATGGGATGCCTCTTTTTTTCAGTTCGACTTATTTCAAGCACATTTCTTGTACCCAATTTTATTTAGATCATAACTAACTCATCAGAAATCGTTTTTACATTGAATAAATGTAAGACCAATTACTATTTTTTTTTTTTTTTTTTTTTTCAAAAAACTTTTATTTAATTTTCCAAATTTATTTCATCGCCTTCAAAGTTATCCCCTCCGGACACAATGCACTTATGCCAACTTTTTTTCCAATCCTCAATGCACGCAGCAGGGATGGCCTTCAACGCGCGCGCCGATTCACGTTGAAACTCTTCAATCGACTCAAAACGGATTCCCCGGAGTGGTCTTTTGAGTTTAGGGAATAGCCAAAAGTCGCACGGTGTGAATACGGTGGTTGTGGAACGATATGGGTTTCATTTTTGGCGAAAAAGTCACGAAGAGTCAATGCAGTGTGAGCTGGTGCATTCAGTGTTTTCGGTACCAATCGAGATTGGACGCATTTGAGGCCCAAAATGGAATGGGCCGATCCTTTTGAAATTCCATCATCGTCAGCAAGGTCTCTAATTGTAAATCGACGGTTTGCAGGCACCAAATCTTTAATTTTTTGGACGCGAGCTTCGTCGGGACAAAGAAATCACTCAAAAGTCATTTAAAACCTGAAATTTTGATTTCAAAAACAAAAGTTATATTTTTCTATAATTATAACATGCATTATTTTTATTCGGATTGATGGCAAATGTGTCAATTTTAATTTAAAGAACAGCTTCAGAAAAATTAAAGAAATTCGTGTTTTTTTTTAATCGTAAACAAATTATATTATGGTAAAAAAAAAAAAAACTGTAAACCTTCTTCGAATTTTAATATCTTTTATTGATGTCGAGGCTATGAACTCGAATGCTTTCGTAACTAAACATTCATTCGAATCGAACGGTTCAAATGTCAAAGGTAATCGGAAATCGTAGAGCCAAATGTACAGCGGAATAATTGCAGCAGCTGGTTTTGTGTTTAGGGTCATTGCTGAAATACTTGTTATGAGAGATGACTTTCTTCATTAATATTACAGCTCCATAAAAATGATGGCATTTAAAAATTCCACTTGTACTTGTTGATCATTGGTGTTCTTTATTAATTTATTTATCGTATAGATTCCTGCGTATATATTTTTTAGAGCTTTTTTCATTAGGGGGCGAGTAGCTAATGCTCTGGCACTCGGTACCAAAGGTATCGGGTTCGAATCCCGGCGGTGCCATGGATTTTTTGTTGTGGTTCGGTATCCATTTTTAAGCCGTAGGTCCCGGTCTCATAGGACCGTAGAGCGTCACAGAGCCCAGTCAGACTTCTTCTCACCCACATCCTTCCCAAACTGTAAAGGGGCAGCTCAGCTCTAGCCACAGTGATGTGGTGTGGTGTAATAGTAGAACTTTTTTCTAATCTTAAAAAAAAAAAAAAGCGAAAGTACTTCTCCTTTAAGCGGGCGCCATCGCCAAATATCGCTTCATAGAGAATTTTTTTTATTCCTTTAGTTTATATGACGTAAGGCCTGAATGGCCGAGTGTCTAGCGCTCTGGCGCTCGGTACCACAGGTTTCGGGTTCGAATCCCGTTGGTGCCATGGATGTGTGCAGTGGTCGGAATGCTCTTTAAACCGTTGGCCCCGGTCCTAATAGGATCGGAGAGCGTTGCGGGGGAGTTGTTACTCCGCGTCCGTGGCTTATCTTCAAGTTACACGTGCCCCCTGGCCAATGCAAAGTGAGTAGCATCTGTGCAGTTCTTGCCTTAAGGCATCCAAGACCAAGCTGTTTAAGTGTTTGCCAGCTGCATTAGAAAGAAGAAAAAAAAGTTTATATGTCGTAAGGTTATGCAAAAAATAATTTTAATTGAAACGAGATATATAACATAGGAAAATGATTAGTTTAAATTTCGAAATTGTTTGTGTTGCTGGTTGCGGCATCGTCGTAAAAACGACAGAAATTCAATTGTATCTTTCAAAAATATAACTATTAACTGTTTTTGCAGCAAACTCAGTGAGGATCGAGAGACATTTCTCAGCACTGGGGCTTATAAAAAACTGTTTTGGATCCATCATGAAAGAAGATCGTAAAGAAGCTACTCCATTATTAAGGAAAAATAAGATTGAATGTATTACAAATAGAGCATCTTTGTGATCAAATTGTATAATATTCTTTTGCTTGTCTTATGCTGTTCTTTAATGCTTTCAATAATTGGATGCCGTTATTTTTATAGAATACTACTGTGTCCAAAAAGTAAGACCAATTTTAAATTTTAAATTCCCAGGGCTTATGGAATTTCAATTTGTTTTTCTTTTTTTTTTTAGGTTGCTGGCACTGTCCTTGACATCTGTGTGAAATTTGACGTGACAATATTCATCAGTGTTTGAGTTACGCTTAGCTTTGTGAGACGCTGAAACGGATTCCGGCGATTTTTGAAATGTCTGAATTCATTGAGCAAAGAACTTGCATTCAATGTTGTTTGCGGAAACGTGTAGAATGTTGCCGAAGACATTCGGTGAGCATTCCTCTATCGGAAAGAAATGTTTACAAATGGTATAAACAGTTCAAAGAAGGCAAAGAACGCGTTGAAGACGAAGAGCCCTCTGATCGACCTCAACTGACGAAGCTCACGTCCAAAAAATGAAAGATTTGGTGCTTGCAAACCGTCGATGTACAATATTAGAGACCTTGCTGCTGATGTTGAAATTTCAACAGGATCGGTCAATTCCATTTTGGGCCTCAAACGCGTCAAATCTCGATGGGTACCGAAAACATTGAATGCGCTAGCTCACACTGCATTGATTCTTCGTGACTTTTTCGCCAAAACTGAATCCCATATCGTTCCACGACCTCCGTATTCCCACCGTACGACTTCTGGCTATGCTCTAAAGTCAAAAGACCACTGCGGGGACACCGCTTTGAGTCGATTACTTTGAAGGCGATTAAATAATTTTGGAAGAATAAATAAAGAGTTTTTGAAAAAAAAAATAATGAGTCTTACTTTTTGAGCACAGTGGTATAAGTTGTTTTGTAAAGCCATTTCAGAGTATCTTTTAAGTGAGTGTAAATACCAAGCATATAAAGCTGTAAACAATACATTGTTATGAAACAAAACTAAACAGATATATAAGGTATATGATAGATATAAGGGTGCTAATAGAAGTCATTTCATTTATTTTGCAAATTCTTCTGAATCCATTAGATCACAGAAAGGGCAGAGGTCGTTAATTTTTTGGCTGATTCCTTTTCCTTTGTTACAAATAAGTGATATTTGGCTTATTAAAAAGCTATCAGTAAAATCTCTGGTATGTTTTACCCATGAAATGATGGGTATTGTTTTAGGAGAGTGGGTCCATGGCTTCCTGGATAACTTTCAATGTTGTTGTTGTTCTAATGCAGCTGACAATATAGAGACAGTTAATCTTTAGGCCATAAGCAAGGGCTGCTCCGCTGTTACTCATTTAGCACTACCCAGCTGGCACGTGTAGCTACGGACGCGAGTCACATTACTCTCACAACGCTCTACGATCCTATTAGGACCGGAACCTACGGTTTAAAGTGGATTCCGAACCACTACAAACATCCATGGCACAGCCGGCATTCGAACCCGATGTCTGTGGTACTGAGTGCCGGAGCGTTAACCACTCGGCCTCGTCTGTCAGTCTACTTTTGAAATAATTCTTTCTAAGGTTCACAGTTGAAAATACTTGTTCACATATATAAGATGAAGTAAAGTATGTATAAGTATGGCACTGATTTTCTGGGTGTGAGATATTACACTCATGTCCATAAATTAAGGATAATGAAGTTCAGGCAAAGAGAGAGACAGAAGCAAAACAAATTTGACTTATTTGTAAAGTCTATTTATTAAACAAAAGGTAAAGAGCAAAAAAGATGCTATATATTTGACATAATTAATAAAAATTGCGATTTTTACTCCCTGGAGCAAATTTTGAAAAAGAACCTATTTACAAAAAACAGTATAACATGGTTAGTATGATGGTTAATATGGAGTATGTCTCCCGGACGATGCAATACAGGCCTTACAACGCCTAGGCATGCTGAGTATCAAATTATCAATCTGACCTTGGCGAATATTACACCACTTATCAAGCAATGCCCTCCGAAGTTCAGGTGGGAGGGGGTTGACGGGCTGCAATTCGTCGGCCAAGCATATCCCACACATGCTCTATTGGATTCAAGTCCGGTGAGTATGCTGGCCAATCCATACGGGTGATATCCTCCAATTGAAGGCATTCGTCTACAATGTTTGCACGGTGAGGACGGGCGTTGTCATCCATAAACAGAAATTCAGCACCCATGGCGCCCCGAAACAAACGTACATGTTGTTCCAGAATGACATCCCGATAGATGTGGCCTGTCATCGTTACACTCTGAACATGCAGGTCAGTTCTGGAACCAAAAATAATTCCTCCCTAAACGAGCCATCCTGCACCACCGTAAGGTGTCGTTCAATGGTGTTCTCTTGGTGGTAACGGGTACCTGGCGCTCTCCATATGAAAGTCCGGCGAGAATCAGACTGCAAACTAAACCTGGACTCGTCGGAAAACATCACACAAGACCACTGTTGCGGTGTCTACAATGCATGCTCTCTACTCCAGGTTAATCGCAGGCGACAGTGAGTTGCGGTAAGTGGAACAAATCTGACAGGTCTACGAGCATATAGACCAATGTGCCCTAAGCGTCTGTACACGGTCTGCCTTGAAACTGTCGTACCGGTAGCTGAAGAGAGCTGACGAGACAGGTATGATGCTGTGCTCCGTCTGTTTTTTTTTTTTTTTTGGCAGTAACTGCTAAATACCGGTCCTAATTTGGCGTTGTAACTCGGGGGCGACCTGTGCTGTAACATCTACTCACATTACCATCATCTTGGAATCGTTGCCAAAGCCTGGAGATGACACTCTGGGCGATTCCAAGTTCCTCGGATACTTCCAGCTGGGTACGTCCACATTCCAGTCGTCCGATAATTCTACCACGTAAAAAATCATCCAAATGCTTCCTTTGTGCCATAACTATGCGGTTATTGCACTGAAAGGCTTTTAAAGCGCTTGTGAACAATTTTACTTCTTTGCCGCCATTCCTTATATACCCCTCTCTTACACTCTCGTCATTGTGACGTACTATCCGCGTCATCTGGTGGTTTCCTGTAATTTGCATTTTCTTCTTCAAGATGTGTGTGATAATTCTACAGGTGAAATTTTTATTTTAGAGTTCAATTTCTGTGTGATTCTGAATTATCGTTAATTTATGGACATGGGTGTAAATTTGTATTATTGGATTCCCATATGTCTGCTCTCCGAGAAAGAGATAACGCTTGTTGGCGCCAATCTACAGCTATAACTAACAAAGAACTTCCGCTTTTAACACTTTACCGATTGAAAGCTGTCTGTGCTTGCTGTTTCCGTCGATTTATGTTATGTTGAACAAAAATAGAGAAAGTAAAAAAAATCATCAGTCTTTTGAAAAAATAAAAAATAAAAAGGGAAGAAAAACATAATATTTAATCAAAGTATAAAAGGAGATGGATATATAACATATAATATTTTATATATACAGTAGAACCTCTGTAAGTCGAACTTCAAGGGAGACGCCAAATAATTCGAGTTACAGAGTTTTCGACTTATGGAGGATTTCGACTCGCGGATTTTGTAAAGAAATATTCAATTTGTAGGGGCTTAGAATCTTTCTAACTTATTTTGAGTTAGAGAGGTAAAATAAATAAATCGACAACAAAAGATTTGCTTCGCTGGAGTTCAAATGAAATCAATAGCAATAATAAGAATTATAATAAGAATATTTCCTAGAATTAGTTATTCTATTTACTGTATACTCATACATTGTTTTCTAAGAAACAATGATGTGTATTGTCCGCAAATCCTTAAAGCCTGTAACTTATTTTTCTTCGAGCTATAGAGGTAATTCGTTTCAAATGATCGAGTTATAAAGGTTGTAAAATCAAACATTGCTAACGTTCGAGACACAGAAGTCCGATTATTTTTTATTTTATTTTATTTTTTTTTTTTTTTTAGTTACGGAGGGAAAATATATACCAAAATGGCTTATGGGGATTGACTAATTATTTCGACATATCATGATCATCATTGGCGCAACAGCTCAGTGTGGGCCAAGGCAGATAGAGACAGATAGCAAGACCTACTGGCAGATTTCGAGACGAGAGATGTTTTTCTTTTTTACGGGGTAGGGTTGTCAGCTCTATGCCCAACGCTCAACAGTCATATGGGACGGGAACCTACGGCTTACAGGGGATTCAGAACTACTACAAACATCCATGGCACCGCCGGGACTCGAACCCGAAATCTGTGGTACCGAGCGCCAGAGCATTTCGACATATAGAGGGTTGAAATTTCGAGTAATGGAGGTTTTGGGGCTTGAAGGGAAGGGAGCAAAACTTTTTTCGAGTTTCGGCGGTTTTCGACTTATCGAGGTTCGACTTAAAGAGGTTCTACTGTATTATATACTTCGTTTAATTTGGCTCAGACCGGCAAATTAAAATTCTATCCGCGGGCCGTAGTTTGCCCATCCCTGCCCTATATGAATTCTGCCTAGGGCACGATTTAGATGTAAAGAGGTCCTAGGCTATTCCACTTATGAGGCCCTTTCACCTCCCATTTTTAAGTTTGTAAATTACACGAGAGATAATAAAATACATCATTATTGTGATATATATCAATATGTTAAATGAAACATGTTGTGATTTGTACTAATCTTTATAAAAAATGTGGCACAAAAAAAAAGTCGAGAACATTTATTCGCAGCACCATATATTGTACTTGTAGCAATAACTAATCTAACATAACACACGACATTTACAAAGAAACAAAAATAATAAAATAATAATAAACTTTGACTGCGAAATATGCAATAAAAATTATCTTATTTCCTCTCAAATTAAATTAAATATATTCAATCCATTGAAGATGAAAGCAAATTCAATACAGATAAATTTATTTCATAATAATTCGCATTTAAAGTTTAAGTATGAATTATTATGAATTTTAAGTTTTAAACGCGTTGATCTTAATCAATACATTTTTATGTTTGATTATGAGTCATATGTGTAGAATTTCTCCTTACTTTCGATTCAGTGCTTTAGTTTTTACTGTAGAATAGTGTCATTCTAATTTTGATAACAGTTTGAATGTAGGCCCCTCTTGATCTTGAGGCCCTAGGCTGAAGTCTAGTTAGCCTATAGGAAAATCCGATCCTGTATGCACATAGTCTAGCTCGTGAAAAATTCCGTAGATTTGGTGCACGTACATAGACATGCTAAGATTCATCCATGTCAAAAAGTCTAAATTAGATTTTAAAATAAGTTTATTAAACTATAAAACAAGAAAAGGTGAAGATAATAGAGGTGTCATTAGAGAAAAACAAATCATAACTAGAGAATCTTATTTCAAGAAGTGAATGTTTATCTTAATATGTTTACATTTCCTTAATTTGTAAAAATTATAAATTAAGCTACATTCATTAATATTCGTAATATATCAAAATGCTTAGTGTCATTCTAATTTCGTAATATATCATAGTTAGAATAGTGTATATTCAATACATTGAAGATTAAAGCAAACTCAATTCAGATAAATTTATTTCATAATAATTCGCATTTAAAGTTTAAGTATGAATTATTACGAATTTTAAGTTTTAAACTAAACCAAAAATGGGACTTTATTCAAACAAAGTCCAGATCACAAAAAAGAAAATATCAAATTGTATATCATATTAAATTTTAGGTTAACAGTTATTTTATTTAAGAACTGATTCAATCCAAGTATACCATTTAAAACGAAATAGTAGATTAGAAGAATTTCTTTCTAAACTTTTTCACACAGAATTCGGTTCAGTGTTTTAGTGTAACTGAATACTGTTTTTAGAATACTGAAATTCTAATTTTGCTAACCATTTGTATGTAGGCCCCTCTTGATCTTGAGTTCCTGGGCTGAAGCCTAGTTAGCCTGCAGGAAAATCCGGCCCTGATTCTGCCAGTCATAAATGCAGAGAGATTAAAACGCTGACGAGACTTCCATGTTTCTATATTTGTGACACGGCGAAACCAGAAGTTCTTGAAGCGACAGCTGCGTCCACACACATGTCGAACCACTGCTCGATATTCGTCCTTTGCGAAGTTATTTGTCAACTCCCGTTTCTGTGTCAGCGGCGGATCACTGACCTTGGCCGCCGTTTTCTTGAAGGAAGTGGGAATCGGAAGCATCAGTGAGACGACTCATCCCATCAAATCGTTGCGCTTTCGATGTCGGGTTGCATCGGAAAAATGAAACTGCGTCTGCCAAGGATATCGGATTTCAAAAGACTCCTGGCTCTTTGCAATTATTAATAATTTCCTTTAGAAGCCTGTTATGTCGAGTATTTCAATTCCTACTATTAGTTCACACTCTCCCTCTATATATTTATGTGTCTTGTTCAAATGTTCAATCGTTCATAAAATACTTTTGATTCATCCACTCAAGTTCAAGTACATTTTTCAATTCCTTCTATTAGCTCACACTCTCTGTCTATATATCTTGTTCAAATTTTCAATCTTTAATGAAATACTTTTTATTCATCCACTCAAGTTCACATGCATTTTTTTTCAACTAGGATGATGTTGATACAGTTTTTTCAAATATTAATATAGTTGCACACATTTATCAACATTTTTTTAAATGGGGGGAAAATGCTAGAAATAAAAATTTTTCTAATAAAAATGCTAAAATTTTTATTCGAATAAAACTGAAATCGGGTGAACAACTTTTACTATTAAAAAAAATTAATTTTTTCTCCTCTTCTTGGTAGCCTATATTGTTTTTCAATTCCTACTATTAGTTCACACTCTCCCTCTATATATTTATATATCTTGTTCAAATTTTCAATCGTTCATGAAATACTTTTTATTCATCCACTCACGTTCAAATACATTTTGTTTTTGAACTTGTAGTGATTGACACTGGATGTTATTATTACAGTTTTTTCGAATATTAATTCATTCATTCAATTTAATTAATTCCTTTTTGTTTTATAGGGGAGAAAAAAAATTGCTCTTCTATAAGATATTTAGCAGCATATAAATTTAGGAATCAATACCGTCAGTGGCGAAGCGTGCAGATCGCTGGAAAAGAATTTCTTTTTTCATTCTGTGTTCTAGTCTGAGTCAAGGAGGGAACAAAATGGAAAATGAAACATGTGAATAAATGAGTGAGAGAGATGCAAAGTGTGAATATGAGAGAGAGAATTTTTTCTAACTCAAAAAAAAAATGAATGAAAATTATTTATAAAGGACTGTGAGTAAAAAAAAAGTAGGAATTGACTTTAAAATTATTTTTTTTATATTACTTGTTTTATTAAACACAGTATTTGGAAAGAATGATTATTTCAGAATCTTTCGCATTCTTTGCTCATCCTATTTGATTAAAATTTTAAATATTTTATTGAGACAACACTACGTTCTTTGATGGTTGATAATTTCATAGTTGCTTATTATCATGTGTGAACATGATGTTGTCATGGTTAGGGGTCCGTGACATTATCCGAAAATGAGGGCCAAGCAAATAAAACTCCATTGAAAATTTTTCCGGAAAATGATACTTTGGATCCCTTAACTCTTGAAATGATTCATGAATAACGTTAGCCTTCAGGAATTTTCTGGAGAATTTGACGTTTGCTTGAAGTATTTTGTTGTATGGTTTTGAAGCACTTTTCATGTTTTGGGTTGGGATTTTAAGCATTTGCATATCCAATGGCTATAAGTACACGTAGTGCGTGGATCAATAACTTCTTCTTGAAGTTTCATATGTATCACTTTTGGGATTTTCCGGTGCCTATTGAGCTGTAGAGTGCTTCTTATTGTATTTGGAATATTTCAGTGATACATTCATTTGGGTATTGTATGTGATAACTTTTCTTGTAGAATTTGGAATACTTCCTTCTTCATAAACGACATTTATTTTAATTAATTATTATTATTAACGTTTCTTGTAGAATTTGGAATTCTTCATTCTTAATTTGCTACTACATTTATCTTACTTTTGTATAATCTTTTAGAGATTCTTGAACAATTCATTCTTCGTGAAGTTCTTTATCTATTCAACATTGCTATATTCATGTGGCTATTGAATATGGCCATTCTTGTAGTATTCCAATCAATTGCTTCATATATCTCGTGCATTATTCCTGAGTTTATTCATCTATTCTCGAATGTTCACACATGATAAGTGGAAATTTGAGAGCAGATTTCAGTTTTTTTTTTTTTATTATTATTATTTCATTTCTTTTTGTTTGAAACTGTAAATTGTTAACGAATTGAATCCTTCGTAGCTATGATGTCATAAAATTAGGAAATGATCCATTGTGATTTTATAAAAATCATTTTTCTCTTTTTAGTTCTAATTTTGCGACTTTCATTTTTATTTATTTATTTATTCATTTTTCTTTCTCGTAAAAGTGGAAAAAATAAAGTGTTATTTATTAAAACCGAAAAAACAGATCATGTACTATTTTAGATGACCCAGCCATGGCATGTTTGAATTATTTCTTTCCATCGAAATCTAAAAGTTTCTACAGTTTTTAATGCACTTTTATTAGTTTGACCTGTATGTTTATATGTTTGTTTGTAACTGATTCTTCGGGCTCGATTTTGCCCTACTTTAAGCGATCAGATTTAATTTAAACGTTGTAGACTTATCAAGGACCGACGACACTAAAATCTGTTGATAAGTTTATTATCTCATCATGATTAGGATCGCCAGGATGAGTGATTTTATTTTAACTTATGAAGAGCAATTTAACCCATGCAGAATGAAAGTACCCAAGACATTCAAACCTAGGTGGGACAGTGGCACAACGGATAACGCGCCTGACTACGGGTCAAGAGATTCCCTGTTCGAATCCTGGCTGGCTCGACCTATTCACATTTAGCCTTTGTTTTACTCACAATTAAATTATTGTAAGAACTATAGTTCCAGTTCTCCATACCGGGACCTCATTTAAATATTGTAGTTTAAAAACACGCTTTTAGAATTAATCAAACAAAGTAAAGAAAAAATTATAGTTTAAAAACACTAAAAAACACGCTTTTAGAGTTATTCAAACTAAAAAGTAAAAAATAAATTATAGTCTAAAAACACGCTTTTAGAGTTAATCAAACTAAAAAGTAAAAAATAATTGTTACCATAAGAATAAAATGACTGACGAGAAAATGAATGTCACTGTTCTAAAAGCGTGGGGTGCTCGATATCAATCGTTATAATTTTTCACTTGTTTCATTCTGAAATGCAGAGTTAGCTTAAAAATGTCATACACCCTACGCTTTTAGAACAGTGACATTCATTTTCTCGTCTGTCATTTTATTCTTATGGTAACAATTATTTTTTACTTTTTAGTTTGATTAACTCTAAAAGCGTGTTTTTTAGTGTTTTTAAACTATAATTTATTCGTAATTTTATGTACTATGATCTTTACTGATGGATTTAGCAGAATGCGTGAAATAAATTCAATTATTTTTATTGAAAACTCATATATCTATAAAAACAATTTTTCCGTTAGCAAAGTATTTTTTAGAACTTTAAGGGGACCCGGTGGTCTAGAATTTTCAAAAAATCAAATTCCTTTTTTTTTTCGATATTTCGAAAGTACAGTGGTACCTCGACATACGAGTTTAATTCGTTCCGCAACCTTGCTCGTATCTTGAATTACTCGTATCTCGAAGCAAATTTCCCCATACAAAACAATTGAACTACCATTAATCCGTTCCAACCTCCAAAATGTCACCCCAGTTATTTTTGTTACGTGCTTTTGAATAATAAAAACGTATTTATAAATATCAAATATTTATTGCACAAAAACAAAAAAGAGAATGTAAAGAAATAAATTAGATATCCTCACTGGTCTTTGCCTTTTTCGCTACATTTTTCTCGCTTTCACCTGTAGGCCGTTTAGAAAAAAACATGTCCAAGGAGGTTTGTTTCTTCCTCCCTCTCAGAATGTTCCGGAAATGAGTTAGGCAAGTGTCATTAAAAAGGTCAGATGCACGACCTGTTGCAACTTTTTCTGGGTGTTTTTTTTCCACGAACTGTGAAACACTCTCCCACATTCCTAAGATCTCCTTTATCTCACTTGTAGAAATAACCTCCTCCTCTGACTCCTCAAAACCAATTTCTTGCATAACCTCAGTATGCTGCTGTGACTGTAACTCTTGTATCTCCTCAGTCGTCAGTTCCTGGGTGTACTCCTCGATGAGCTCGTTCACGTCTCTCTCTTCCACCTCTAGACCCATGGATTTCCCCAGCGATACAATCTCCTCTTCTACTGAAACACCGGGTTCCGGGTTAGCACTTGACTTTTTACAAACTTTTTTCCGATCCATGGTTATAAAAATAAACGAACTACAACTGTAAATGTAAACGCAACACAAAACGCGAACACAACTACACAACTTATCACAGCGGAAGCACGCTGCTAACTGATCGTGATGGCGCGACTGCGTGTTACTAACGAACCGAACCGAACCGGACTCGTATCTCGAATTTCGCTCGTAACTAAAAGCAAAAAATCACTTGCTCGTCGGCTCGTATCTCGAAAAACTCGTATGTTGGGGCACTCGTATGTCGGGGTACCACTGTATACTCCTTTAAGAATATACTGTTAAATTTTTGTAATGATATTGACGAAATTTTAAGTTCTATGGTCCATTTAGCTGAGAATATGCTTACTTATCCCATATTGAGAATATGCTTATCTTAAACTTCAAACTTATTAATTTTGAAACTACTTTTTCCCGCACGGTGTGAGGGGAAAAAAAAACCCTACTCGCCCGATTCGTCTGAATTTTTACTATGTTATTCAGTACACCAGTACCTATCGATGAAACTAAAAAAAAAAACGTTTTTACGTTGAATACTTCTTACTGCTTACATACAAATAATAATGAAAAAACAGTCTGTTTTCTGTATGTAAATTTCAACAACGCGCCATTTTGTCAATTTTTTTATTATTTTTTTTTTTTATTCTAGCTCCTGCGATAACTACACTCATATTGATCAGAAAATGTTTTTCATTTTTTGTTTACAGATAAATGAAAGAGCCAAAACTTGACCCACCAGCCAGGTCCCTATTTATGAGGAGGGCAACTTCAGCGCCACTCCTTAACTACTTTAAAGTTTTTTTTTTTTTTTTTTCATTATAATTTTTTTTGTATACTATTAAAGTGATTTAATATACCTATAAAGTTTGAATAATAAACTGTTCATTGTTTTCATTAAAAAAAAAATCCTGAAATCTTGCCTAATTTATTGGCGCTAAACCACCGGGTATTTGCACTCACTTAAAAGACATCATTGTACTCTAAATTTAAATAAAAAAAGTCTAATAAAAGTAACAGTATCCAATTAACAGTACCAAAGTATTATAAAATAGCATAATCTTATTATTGTTTAATAATCGAATAGCTTCTATAAGATCCTGTGGATCCAGGATGACTTTTTATCAAGCCTCAGCGCTGAGAAAAGTCTCTCAACGTTTGCTTAGTTTGCTGCTAAAGAAATCACTGCCTTTGCATTCATTTAAAAATAGAATATTCTATTTTTAAAAAAATACAATTCAATTGACTCCTTAACATTTCATTTCAACATCATTCATGGAATTTCGGAATTTTTTTTATTATTTTAATTCCTTTAGCGCACACTCTCCCAATATATATCTTGTTCATATCTTGGTTTCATCATTAATAAAATACTTCTTATTGATCCACTCAAGTTCAAATACATTTATTTTGAACTTGTATTGGATGACACTTGATGTTAATGCGGTTTTTTAAAATATTAATTCAGTAATTAAATTTAATTAATTCCTTTTAGTTTTTTTTTAGATTTAAGTTGCATATATGTACCAATAGATGGCGCCAGATAAACTTTAAAAAAATGAATGAAAATTATTTATAAAGGACTTTCTGCAATAGAGTGAAAAAAAGGTAGGAATTGACTTAAAAAATTTTTTTCTATATATTACTTGTTAATAATGCATTCTGGGCAAACAATAAATATTTGAACATTTCTTTCTCCCATCAATGGCTGTTAATGTTTCATGGTGCAGTGTGACCAACACAAATTAATGTTTGCTTTCCGTAATGTGTTTTAAATATCACAATTACACCTTGATCATAGCGGTTGCATAAAGGAATGTAAGTAGTATTAGGCGGCAGCAAACGAAATTGCCCCTTTGGATAATCTAAGACCGGATGGTCGGCTGCATTGTCTATAATCAAAAAAACTTTAAATTCGAGACCAAAATGCTTTCCTGCAGACGTCGCAGCTTGTCGCAAACCGATCTAAAATGTGAAATTCAATGTCCAAATAGATCGCTTTCCTTTTCGCTTTTGTTTTAGATGAATTACTACTGTGTCCAAAAAAAAGGACCAAATTTCAATTTAAATTTCCCGGGGCTTATGGAATTTCAATTATGGAATTCTTCTCCAGGTTGCTGGCTCTGTCCTTGACATCCATGGGAAATTTCACGTCAAAATATTCATTAGTGTTTGAGTTACGCTTGGTTTTGTGAGACGCTAAAACTGATTCTGGCGATTTATGAAATGTCTGAATGAATTGAGCCAAGAACTTGCGTTCAATTTTGTTTGTGGAATGCTGCAGAAGGCATTCAGTGAGCATTCCTATATCGGAAAGAAAAGTTTACAAGTGGTATAAGCAGTTCAAAGAAGGCAGAGAACGCGTTGAAGACGAAGAGCCTCAACCGACGAAGCTCACGTTCAAAAAATTAAAGATTTGGTGCTTGCAAACCGTCGATTTACAATTAGAGACCTTGCTGCTGATGTTGGAATTTCAAAAGGATCGGTCCATTCCATTTGGGCCTCAAACGCGTAAATTTCTATTGGTACCGAAAACACTGAATGCCCCAGCTCACACTGCATTGATTCTTCGTGACTTTTTCGCCAAAAATGAAACCCATATCATTCCACAACCACCGTATTCAAACCGTGCGACTTTTGGCTATTCCCTAAACTCAAAAGACCACTCCGCGGACAAGTGAATCGTCGCTTGCTTTGAAGGCCATTTAGAATTAAATGTTTTTACTTTATAGCCAATTTTTACTTTATAAACTCCTAATTATTTCTAAAAAACATTCTAATTGTTTATGTATAAAAAAAATATATATACTTAGTTAGTATTATAAGGGAATGGAAGATTTCTTAAAAGAAATTTTTAGTTTCTTTTACTGCTGTGTACAAAACGTAAGACCCAATTTCAATTTAAAATTCCCGGGGCTTATGGAATTTCATTCCCCCCCCCTCCCTTTTTTAGGTTGTTGGCACTGTCTTTGACATCTGCGTGAAATTTCAAGTCAAAATATTCATTAGTGTTTGAGTTACGCTTGGCTCAACCAACGAAGCTCATGTCCAAACAATTAAAGATTTGGTACTTGCAAACCGTCGATTTACAATTAGAGACTTTGCTGATGATGTTGTAATTTCAAAGGGATCGGTCAATTTCATTTTGGGCCTCAAACGCGCCAAATCTCGATTGTGCCGAAAACACTGAATGCGCCAGCTCACACTGTATTGATTCTTCGTGACTTTTTCGCCAAAAATGAAACCCATATCGTTCCAAAACCACCGTATTCACACCGTGCGACTTCTGGCTATTCCCTAAACTGAAAAGACCACTCCGATTGAAGAGATTCAACGCTTTGAAGGCCATCCCTGCAGATGACTTTTTAGCATGCATTGAGGATTGGAAAAAAAGTTGGCATCAGCGCATTGTTTTCGGGGGGGATTACTTTGAAGGCTATGAAATAAATTTGGAAGAATTAATAAAGAGTTTTCGAAAAAAAAAAATAACTGGTCTTACTTTTTGGGCACAGTAGTAATATCCAAATATACATTTCCTTTTCGCTTTTGTTATAGATGAATTATGCGACATTATTTATGGGCTACCGAAAACTATTTCACGTATGATTAATAAAACGAATGTTTATAAACATCAAAAAGGTACTTTTTAAAATGGTACTTCTCAACCAAACTCAAAATGCAGACAAATTTTCACATTGAGGTTATAAAATTTCGCGAATTCCCAGAAATAGAAATTGCATTACATTCCTCGTCTCCAATGACGCACTTATAAAAAATAAAAGTAAAGCAAAATTTTCTTTTTAGAGTTTGGGTCGTTCGTGTTAAATCAAAAAAAATAATCAAAATAAAAAGGTATTAAAAGTTCTTTTTTTTTTTCCCCAGTTCGTGTGAAATCAAAATCGAGTAAAAAAAGTTCGTGTAAAAACAGAATTGTGTGTAGTTGAATCGATTTCGTAAATATAAGATCGAAACTGAAAGCTAAATTTCAGTTGAAAAAAAATTTTAAAACAGGTTTAATTCTTCCTAGAATTTTATGATTTTGTCATCAGAGTCGGCAAAAAAAAACATCATACATCTGGGTCGAATATTTCATACCAACTTCCGGCTTTTAACTCTTCACTATAATTTTTTATATGATCAGATAGGATCTATTGTCTTTTATTGAAGTTTTATTATCAGTTTCTTCACTAACAAAACATTTGTTACAACTTGTATACATGCACAAAATTAAAATAAATCTTTGTATCTTAAATTACTTATCTTACAAAAAATGTATACATCCTAAAAAAACAACAATGCTTAATCAACAGATACCAAAGTTTTAAATAACAATTGAAAACAAGTAAAAGTAAAGTGTACTACTGTGCCCAAAAAGTAAGACCAAATTTTTTTTTTTTTCTAAAACTCTTTATTTATTCTTAAAAATTTATTTCATCGACTTCAGAGTACTCCTCTTCAGACACAATGCACTTATGCCAACTTTTTTCCCAATCCTCTATGCATGCCAAAAAGTCATCGGCAGGGATAGCCTTCAAAGCGCGCGGCGATTCACGTTGAAACTCTTCAATCGACTCAAAACGGTGTCCCCGGAGTGGTCTTTTGAGTTTAGGGAATAGCAAGAAGTCGCACGGTTTGAATATGGTGGTTGTGGAACGATATGGGTTTCATTTTTGGTGAAAAAGTCACGAAGAATGAATGCAGTGTGAGCTGGCGCATTCAGTGTTTTCGGCACCCATCGAGATTTGAAGCGTTTGTGGCCCAAAATGGAATGGAGCGATCCTTTTGTAATTCCAGCATCATCAGCAATGTCTCTAATTGTAAATCGACGGTTTCAAGCACCAAATCTTTAATTTGTTGGACGTGAGCTTCGTCGGTTGAGGTGGAGGGTTGACCAGAGGGCTCTTCGTCTTCACCGCGTTCTCTGCCTTCTTTGAACTGTTTATACCCCTTTTAAACATTTCTTTTCGATATAGAAATGCTCACCGAATGCCTTCTGCAACATTCAATACGTTTCCGCAAACAAAATTGAATTCTTTCTTTGCTCAATGAATTCAGCCATTTCATAAATCGCCGGAATCAGTTTCAGCGTCTCACAAAGCCAAGCGTAATGCAAACACTAATGAATATTTTGATGTAAAATTTCACACAGATGCCAAGGACAGTGCCAACAACCTAAAAAAGAAAAAAAAAATTAAAATAACAAATGCCCGGGAAATTTAAATTGAAAATTGTTCTTACTCTTTGGACACAGTAGAGTATATGAGAAGTTTCATTTTTTCAGTTCAACTTATTGCAAACAAATTTCTCGCTCCCAATTTTATTTAGATCGTAACTAACTCATCAGAAATCGTTTTTAAATTAATTAAATGCAATATTGAAAATTGGTCTTACTTTTTGGACACAGTAATAATTGGGAAAACAAGCTAAAAGAAATTGGGCATTTCATTCGCAAAATTGGAATAGCTGACCAATTGAGCCATTTTTATTTTAATTCTCCACTCTCTTTCTCCTAGAAGCGCATTTTCTGCATATCTTGATGGACCACAAAGGTTTCCATAAAAATAGTCCTCTGTTGTAAGATCACCATGTTGAATTATTTATCATCCATGGATAATCGCCAAGCTCACGTAAAATCGGTGCTTGGCAACCTGCGCCTCTATTTAGAGATCCCCAAAATTTTGAAAATAATATTAATTATTTTTTATAAAATTAAGTTGGAAGTTGGATTTTAAGGAAACCCAAGGAAATTGCAATTGACACATCGCATTTCAAGCTGTAGTCATTTATTTTAATGGGTTTACATTATTTTCATAAATTATGAATGAAATCTCATTCATTAATATTCGTAGCATAATAAAGAATGCATTTACAACTTGGAATCGTTTTTAACCCTTCTTGGCAGAAAATGCGTCATTTTGGCGTTTTTTAATGTTAACATGAATACTTTTTATTAGTAAATTCAAAGTAAACTCAGTATTTTTAAAGGAATTGAAATTTAACTGGAAAGGCAACGATTATCAGGTACACATTTTCCAAATACTCAGTGCCTATCAAGCAATGAGTTAAATAAAGATGAAAAAATAATTATTAAATAATAAAAATGCTGAAAACTGCTCGGCAAATTTCAAGCTGTAGTCAAGCTTATCATGTGTGAACATTCGAGAACGGATGAATAAACTCCGGAAAATGCCAATGTTTAATAATGCAAGAGATATAGGAAGCAATGGAATGGAATACTACAAGAATGGCCAAATTCAATAGCCACATGAATACAGCAGTGTTGAATAGATCAAGAACTTCATGAAGAATAAATTGTTCAAGAATCTTTAAAAAAATATACAAATTAAGGTAAATTCAGTTGTAAATGAAGAATGAAGTATTCCAAATTCTACAAGAAACATTATCACATTCAATAGACAAAAGATTATATTAAAGTTTGAAAATTCTAGGCATAAATGAAGAATGAAGTATTCTAAATTTTAAAAGAATCACTATCATATTTAATAGCTAAAAGAATATATCAAAGTTTGAAAATTCTAGGCTTAAATGAAGAAAGGAGTATTCCAAATACAATAAGAAGGACTATACAGCTCAATAGGCACCGGAAAATGCCAAAAGGGACAAAGATGAAACTTCAAGAAGAAGGAATGGATCAAAGTACTGCGAGTACTTATAGCCATTGTAAATGCAAATGTTTAAAATCCCATGCCAAAATATGAAAAGTGCTTCAAAACCATACTACAAAACACATCAAACAAAAGCGAAATTCACCAGAAAATTCCATAAGACAAACGTTATTCATGAAGCATTTCAAGAGTTAAAGGTTCCAAAGTACCATTTTCCGTCAAAATTTGAAATGGAGTTTCGTTTGTTTGGCCTTCATTTTCAGATAACGTCACGGACCCCTAACCAGGTCAACATCTTGTTCATACATGATAAAAAATGTAATAGAAAAATAATAAAAGTTAAAATTAAATTAAATAGTAAAATTAAATTTAACAGAAAAATTATTGTACAAGATTACATTCGATCTGAGAAAAAAGAGATAATATAATCGGTGAAAAAATATTCAACAATTTTTTTTTATTTATCCAATTAATCAAATAAGTACTTAAGTCGTAAAAAAAAAATAATAGGAAAAAATGAAATAAAGGATAATTAATCATTCACTTCACTTTTCAGTTCAATTTCTTTTCAACTTTTCAGTCTTTTTTCTTATAAACATCTTTTATGGAAATAAATTCTTTGATGAAAAAATCGATTAAAAGAGAAGATACAATTTTAATCTTGTTTTATTAATTTTCTTAAACCCCCTCATCGAATGAAATTACACGGTAAAAGTGTAAAAAAAAATTATGCAGTTGAACAACAACATTTTTAGAACTAAATTTAACTTATGGATCGATCACCGATAGTGTGGAAAATTGGACAAGTGACAAAATTGAATGGATTCATAAAAGAGCAGCGTCATAGGGAAGAAAATGCCAATTAAGAGGGATTTTAACTGCAATAAAATGAATTTTAATTTTTAATCATTCAAATTTTGGATAGCACGATGTTAAAAGAAAAACCAGAAGACAAAAAATTCCACATTCACTATTATACTTTTAATCTTTCGAAGCAGCTTTGCACCTTGTATAACTATCTAGCATCCCTAAAAAGAAATCGATTCGTCCGTTTCCGCCTTCAAACCGGGAGCTTGCCATTCCATAAGATCCGCAGTCGGTCCTTACTCTAAAACACATCTAAACAAATAAACACCTTTCAGAAACCTCATTTGCGCTCAGTGACCGCTGAATGCAAACATATCTTTTTTTGGCCTGATGTTAAAAGAAAGTTAACGAATTTTAAAGTTCACATCGAATGTACTGAAGAACAAAACATCTCTTCTAACACATTCTATTTACTGCTCACAAATTTATATGCGTATATATACTACTGTGTCCAAAAAGTAAGACCCATTTTCAATTTAAAATTCCCGTATCTTATGGAATTTCAATTTTTTTTTTCTTTTTTAGGTTGCCGGTACTGTCCTTGACACCTGTGTGAAATTTGACGTCAAAATATTCATTAGTGTTTGAGTTACGCTTGGTTTTGTGAGCATGCCATAAGCAAGAGTTGCACGGCTGTTACTCATTTAGCACTACCCAGGGAGTTCGTGTAGCTTGAAGATAGGCTACGGACGCGAGTAACACAACCCCCGCAATACTCTATGATCTTATTAGACCGGGGCCTCCATTTTAAAGTGGATTCCGAACCACTACAAACATCCATGGCACCGCCAGGACTCGAAGCCGAAAGCCTGTGGTACCGACCGCCAGACCACTAGCCACTCGACCCCTCCTATTTTTCATTGTAATATCATTTAAAAAAAAAATATGTGCCCAGAAAAATAGGTCCATTAATTTCGAATTTTGTTTCAAACTCATAAAAGGAATTGTAATAAAATTCCGACAGAAGAAAAAAAAAATATTTTTATCTTTTCAAACATAAAAATTTATATTTTTTTTAATGAAATTGAAGAGAATAACCCAGTAATGATTTTTCGTAAGTTAACTGATTAAAAATTCACTTAAAAATGCTGTAAAACAAAACGGGCACATTGTTCAGATTAAGTAAAGTTCTGCCTTTTATTCGGGTAATTTAAAAAAAAATTCATAATTATTGTTATTCTGATTTCTTCCATATAGTCTGCTTAAGACAAAAGACTTGCACGTGCACCGCTGGTGAGCATGAGAGGCGGAGGTTCCATCCGCTGGCGGCATCGTTGTAGACCAGGGATGGGCAAACTACGACCCGTCGGAAAGTTCTATTCGGCCCGCGGATAGAATTTTACTTTGCGGGTCCGAGGCAAATTAGAAGAAATATATATTTATATATTATGTATCCATCTCCTTTTCTACTTTCATTAAATATTAGGTTTTTATCTTCCTTTTTTTTCAAAGGATTCATGATCTTTTCCCTTTCTCTATTTTTGTTCTACAAAACATAAATCGAAAATCTCAGAAAATCAGTGCCATGTTTGCTTCATCTTATATATGTGAACAAGTGTTTCCAACTATGAACCTTAGAAAGAATTATTTCGGAAGTAGACTGACAGATGAGCATTGAGCCTCGTTCCTTAGAATCAGTACATCTCACTTCGAACCTCCATCTAAGGAACTTTAAAAAAAGAAACGCAATTTCATTCATTAACATATTTAAATTGTAATACTTGCATATTGATTTAAAATTTTAGAGAAATTTATCTTGGCCGGACAAACTTTTTTTTTTTTTTTCGATTTTTGGCCCGCGACCGAAAAAGTTTGCCCATCCCTGTTGTAGACGATGTTTCAAAAAAAGAGATTCGCAGTGATGTTCAGCCTCTTGCCTCGTGAGTCAAACTACCTGGTGGGAGTTTTCTTCCATAAGATACGCAAACGTGGGGTAGTTCCCCCTAAAAGTCCTCCCGAAAGGCTATGTCCTCCTTCTTCAGCGACTCAGAGGCAAGTCTGATTTCTACCTACGGGTGCTCCATCACAACAGATGCTTCCCTCCTTCTTGTATGAGAACACACGGGTTTATGGACTTGGTCTAGATAAACAACGGTGGCTAACCCATTGGCCACTTTGGAAATGCATCATAACCCCGCAGGCCGCATATAAAATTATATCTCCATATTAGAATTAGACCCACTATAGACGTTTTTTGGAGTGGAAAATTGAAACATAATGAGTTATTATTTTTGTGTTTACTAGTATTCTTACATGTAAACATAGATAATGTAATAATAAGGATAGTAAACGCGCATTGTAAAGAAATATATAACACTCAAAATGAAATATAAGAAATATATAAATATGAATGAAATAATAAAAAATGAAATCATTAAAAAATATTTATTTCACTACTGCGATATTTGTTTTTCCACTCATCATGAGTTCGCAGAATTTAATTTAATTATTCTGCGAACTCATAACTGTAAACTCATCCATAAAACAGGCACTGTCTGTCTTATATTCGCAAGAATATTATTTTAAAATCAAAGTTCATTTTTTATCATCATTTCGACAGCTATTTTTTTAACATAAGGGATGCACACACAATGTATTTTTTTAATACATTGTTTTTCACTACTTTGGCCATTATAGAATAAATATATTTTGTAAAAGTGTGATACATCTCACGGGCCGGAAAAATGTTCAAGACGGTCACCATGAGACCACGGGCATGAGGCCCACGGGTTGGCCACCCCTGGTCTAAATGTTGCTGCCGATCAAGTGGGATAAGAAGCAACAAGGCAAATATTTTATATCTGCTTGAAGAAAAAAAATATACATTGAAATTTATTTATAAAAAAAAATGATCCTCAATTTTTTTTTCTATTAAACAATAGAGCACTCAACTATTTGTCTGTGAAATTTGAAGAAATTAACTGTTTGAAATAACTTGCATTTTATCCAAAAAACGAAAATTAAATTATCGCACACGCAGAAATGGTTCTAATAAAACTATATGCTCATACTAGAGTTTTACTGAAGTTCATTTTGTCCTTAATTAAGCAAATAAATTTCGATAAAAGAAAAAAAAAAAAACATCTAGGATAATTTTTAAAGGCTTTTAATTTTTGAATCCCATAACCAATTTCAAATTAATTAACGCTTTTGAATACGCATTAAAGGTTATATAAATTCACAAATTTTAAAGACTAATACCGGCGTTGACGGGGGTTTTAGTTTTTACAAATTTTTTATTCCTTTTAACGTTAAATGAATGCTTTTAAATTTAACGTGTATCATTTTTTAATGTTGCTTTAATTTTTTTACACATTAGTATAAATACATTAGCTAAAACTAATTACTTTGTAAGAAACTGAATTCTTAAGCCAGTTTTGAGATTCTTCAACGTCGATTTTAAAATTAAATTGTACACTATTCAGCGAATTTCTTTTTTTTTTTTTTTTTTTTCTGCTTCGCGCTGTTCACAGTATAATATTCTTAATTTTACTACTGTGCCCAAAAAGTAAGACCAATTATTATTTTTTTTTTTCAAGAACTCTTTATTTATTCTTCCAAATTTATCTCATCGCCTTCAAAGTAATCCCCTCCGGACATATTGCATTTATGTCAAAATTTTTTCCAATCCTCAATGAATGCTAAAAAGTCATCGGCAGGAATGATCTTCAAAGCGTTGAATCTCTTCAATTGACTCTAAACGGTGTCCCCGGAGTGGTCTTTTGAGTTTAGGGAATAGACAAAAGTCGCACGGTTTGAATACGGTGGTTGTGGAATGATATGGGTTTCATTTTTGGCGAAAAAGTCACGAAGAATCAATGCAGTGTGAGCTGGGGCATTCAGTGTTTTCGGTACCAATAGAAATTTACGCGTTTGAGGCCCAAATGGAATGGACCGATCCTTTTGAAATTCCAACATCAGCAGCAAGGTCTCTAATTGTAAATCGACGGTTTGCAAGCACCAAATCTTTAATTTTTTGAACGTGAGCTTCGTCGGTTGAGGCTCTTCGTCTTCAACGCGTTCTCTGCCTTCTTTGAACTGCTTATACCACTTGTAAACTTTTCTTTCCGATATAGGAATGCTCACTGAATGCCTTCTGCAGCATTCCACAAACAAAATTGAACGCAAGTTCTTGGCTCAATTCATTCAGACATTTCATAAATCGCCAGAATCAGTTTTAGCGTCTCACAAAACCAAGCGTAACTCAAACACTAATGAATATTTTGACGTGAAATTTCACGCAGATGTCAAGGATAGTACCAGCAACATAAAAACGAAAAAAAAAATGAAATTCCATAAGTCCCGGGAATTTTAAATTGAAAATGGATCCTACTTTTTGGGCACAGTAGTAAAAGAAACTAAAAATTTCTTTTAAGAAATCTTCCACTTCCTTACAATGCTAACTAAGTATTTTTTTTTTTTATACATAAACAATTAAAATGTTTTTTAAAAATAATTAGGAGTTTATAAAGTAACAATTGTCAATTAAACCGTTACCCTATTATTGCTAACATTTAACTCTAAATTCTTCCGCTATTTCATCCTTTAACACACTACTTAATAGCAGTTTTACGATGTGCAATTAACTAAACAGAGTAAATCGTAAAAATTTAAAACAAAATAAATGGATTATTAAATTTAAAGTAAACTTTGCAGTTCCTTCTCATATATGCGAATGTAAAAAGAATGCGAATGGAAATGCGAATGTAAAAAGAAAATGAAAACTTGCAACGTATCGTTTCCTTTTCGACCAAATTTATTACCACGAATCGTAAATGTTTATCTGGTGAAAGAAAAAGTCATCTTTCAAGCTCCCAGATTACTGATTTTCCCTTTTTGCATAAATTTCCCTACAAGCCGGTGGCGCCACCTCTGACGACCCCTCCCATCTTGGTGAATTGAATTCTGGGAAATAGAGAACTTTTCTCCGCAAAAAGTTGTTTGCTTCAGTTTGGGAGAACGGTTTGGTTTTTGTTCGGCGTTTCTGTCTGTTTGTGTTATCGAGTGAAATAAAATAAAACACCATATTGTGAAGGATTATTGAATTATGGCTTACCAGGGACCGTCCTATGGTCTGAGTAGGGATTGCATGCTGAAGGTATTTATTTTGCAACTTTTATGTGTATATACGTCTTTCCAAAGCATGTGTTAACAGGTGGCTGTGTTTGTTAGCGGTGTTCGTTGGTCTTGTCTGGCGTGCGGGACTGGGTTTTCTGTTAGTTTGTGCGTTCGTTTTTTTACGTCAGAAAAAATATAGTCTACTATTATAAATATAAGAAAATAATAATAGTTTGAAATTAATTAAAAGTAATATTCTTAATGTTGACGTTTTGGTGTTATCAGCTTAATTTTTGTATATTTATAAATGAAGTAAGTCCTCATTCATTGAAATGTAACAAAAAAAAAAAAAAAAAAAAAAATTACATAATGTCACTTCGTATCAAATATTACATTTTTAATAAAGCCATTAATTTTAATTGATATAATAATAATGATAGGAAAAATTGTTTAATTGAGTAATATCGAAAATTTTAGTATTTATTGTTTTACTTTATAATTTTATTAAACATTGAATAAAGTTAAGATTTCTTAACAATATTTTGTTCATATAATGTTGATAAACAATTCAAAAATTTTAAAATGAAAGCTATTATATAAATATGTTTTTAATTTCTCGTCATTTTTATATTTTTAAGGTTAAATTTAATTTTTGTATGTAGTATTTATTAAATTAAATCTTAAGTTAATATGTAATAATATTAATAATTATATTCTTGTACATTATAACAGAACCAAACTGCTTGGTGATGCTGTGTATTTCAGTTAAAAAGAAAGGATATACCACTATCAACTCCAGCTATAAATAAATTTCAAACTGTAGAAAATACTACTTATAAAATAAATTCCATTTCAAAGACAAAAAAGGGTTCAGATTTTCATCTCCAGCTAGTTGAAATAAATATTATCATGCTTCCATCTTTGTGTAAAAAGATATTTTACCTTAAAAGAATAATATTGCATCACTTTTTTTTAGCAAATTCTTGCAATGCTTTTTGAACATTCATCCATTCAAATAAATATCGGACAACTTCTGCCATGCTTAAAAATGTAATGCTAGTGTGCAATATGTATCTGTTCAACAAATAATACTGGAACAACATTGCATCATTGGTTATGCAATTCCTAGAATTGCAGAGTCAATTGTCAAGAAATTGAATTGCGTTGAAATACTGCCTACAAATGAAGTGTTCGTCAGTTCTTCAACAAATTAGTTTTTGAAATAAAAATTTATTCAAACTGTTTTCTTTGACATAACTTTTCCCTCTCATGTCATTTAATTAAATCAGAATAATTAAAAATACATATATTCTATGTGTGTGTCTGTTGAAAATATTTTGTAACATTATTTTATTACATTATGAAAATTGTTTTAAGATGACGAACAGTACTATAAATAAAAAAAAAAGTACATTTATAAATTAAGATTATTTTTAATAAATTTTTAACATGCGTAGAAATAACATGTTTACAGAAAATCTAAATTTTAGCTTATGTTTATTTTCCTTTCCCCGAATTTAATTCATTTTGAAGAATTAATTAATGTACGTTCTTTTTCAGGCTCAGGCAAAATTTAATTTAAATCAAGCCCTTGTTGGTTTGGAGTGGATAAGGAATGTTACACAGTTAAATCTGGATCCTCCTGGTTCTGAGAAAGGTGTGCAAGATCAGATTGATTTTGCAAATGTATTGAAAGATGGTACAGCTTTATGCACGTAAGTCAATCCTATTTTATACGTAGATACACGATAACCAATAAAAGTGGAGAAGGATTTGTATTTCTTTATTGGATACGTTTTGTTCTGAAATCAGTACACTAAATTAAAAATTTTAAGAAAATATTTAATATATTATACCTTTTGAAATTCCTTTAGAACATAAAAGAATTATTACTAGTAAAATATTATTTATTCTTGTTTGCGTGTTCATTCTATTAGTGTTATTATAGAATTTATATATATTTTTTCCCCCTTAGAATTTAATCATTTAAAATGAATGTTTAGTTCTACAAGTTTTAGCTTTGTGTTTTTAATTTTTTTCCCACAAGTTGTATAGATATTTATCATTAAAAACAGATTTATTATAAGTAAACTTAATTTTTTATAACTATAAATAAACTTTCTTGAATTTTCTCTAATGATTATTTTTCTATGACTTTCATTTAAAACTTTTTTTTTTTTTTTTTTTTTTTTTTTTTTTTTACAGAATAATTAAATTAAATATTTTTTAACATTTAGGTTGATAAATAGGCTCTTACCAGGAACTGTGCCAAAAATAAATACCATGAAAACTCCATTTAAAGAAGTAAAGGAAAACTTTTTGTGAATATTTGACATAGTATTGAATTATGATATATAGGTTTTTAAATAATGTTTAATGCATGAATTTATATTAATGAATATATCTTAGAAGCTTTATTTTTATTAAGACACTAAATGTTTCTGAATTAAATCATTCATTTAATGTGTAATTTTTAATATCTGTATTAGCTGCATATCACTAGAAAACCGAATTTTAAATATTCTTAATAATGAAATTATTTAATTGTATGTACATTTCAGTTGTTTAACTTTAAAATTAAGAATATCTTGACTTTGAAGCATTAAAAGAATCATTGCTTGTGAATTATGCACCAATAATTTAAATAACCAAAAGTTACTAATTAAAAAAAAAATTAGATTTTATATGCAGTATCTTATAATTATTTTTTTGCATTTTTAGCGAGAAAATTTGGAGATGTTTTTGAAAGGTTGTGAACTCTATGGTTTGAAAAGACATGATTTATTTCAAGTTAATGATTTGTATGAAAAGAAAAATTTATATACAGTAAGTTTCTTTTTATGTTTCAAATTTTATAGTTCTTTATTGCTTATTCACAAATACTTACATTTAAAATAATCACTTTCAGGTTGTTAATTGCATTTTTGCCCTTGGTGGAATGGTAAGTAAAATCAATTTGTATTTCAAAGTTTTAAAATTTGTTATGTTTGTTATATATTTTATATTTTTATTCATATTTAATGTTTTTGTTTAAATATACAAATAATAAGAAAAAAACTTGATTTAACAAGGTTCATACAGATCTGTCACTTCTCAACAACATGTGATCATTGAATTTAAATTAATTGAAGAAACATAAAATATTATAAATAAATTATTCAGTTTATAGAACAAATTTTTGCCTGAAAAAAATTGTATTATATAATTCTAGATATTGAAGAATACTAGAAGATTAATCTGACAGTTTTTCATATTGAAACCCTATATATTTTAATTATAATAGCAAGTTTAAATATCATTTACATAATTTTTATCTAATTCATTTAACATTTATATCAATCTGTTGTATTTCTACAATCCTTTAGGTTAAAAATAAATAATAAAAAAATTTTTAATACATTGGCTATTTAACGATATGTAATATGGTTAACTTAAATAAACAGTTGGAAAGATAAATTTTACTTTGAGCTTAATTATTAGGGATTATTAAATGTTAATTTTTTTTCAGTTAAGAATTTAACTGACTTATGCAACCATTATTATTATTTTTTTTTAATATTGTATAATCAATAGATGCATGCAGAAATGGGGAAACTTTTGTCAGAATTGAGCTTGTAAAAAATTTTTTCATTCTGTAAAATTTTAACTAATAACCATCATGGTAATTCTTGCAGTTGCTATTAATTCTAATCTATCTTCTCTGCCAATAATCTTTAACCTAAATGTGGGGATTTTTTTTTTTTTTTTTTTTTCCCATTTTGACAGTTCTGCAGCAAATTGTTCATCTGATTTCTGTCTGTTCTGCCAATATGCAAGGGATGATTTTTGTATCAAGTTTTTCTTATATTGTTCTGTAAAATTTCATCTCCGATAAACAATTTTTTACTGTAACTGCTTCACATTTTCCACATATGTAGGAGTATGTTATATGGGTGTGCAACAGTCTTTGCTCCAAAAATTTTAATTAGTCGTAAACATTTTATTATGCAAAAATGTACTTTAATTTTAATCTTTAGCTTGTTTATTAATTTCCTAAAAAGTTTTTTTTTCCCTAATGCAATGACAAATAGTTAAGACAGTTATCTTTATGATATAAGCAAGGGCTGTGCCGACATTACTCATTTAGCACTATCTAGGGGGCAAGTGTAGCTTGAAGATATGATAAAGATGCGAGTAACACTACCCCGTAACGCTCTGCAATCATATTAGACTGGGACCTATGGTTTAAAGTGGATTCTGAACCATGACAACGCCAAGATTAACCCATAACCTGTGGTACCGAGCACTAGCCCCGTTTCGTAAAAAGTTATAAGAATGTTTTTAAAACATGATTTTTAAGCCTCAAAAAATTATTTTTAAGACAAACTCTAGTAAAATGATCATTTAAGTATTAAAAATAGAATAAAGAGCTCTGCAGTGTTACAGTAGGGTTAGAAAAATGTTTTGTCTTAATGAGAATCATTTTTCTCTTTTATTATATACACTCAAGAGCCAAAACATTATGACCACCCCTACATTTTGCAATGAACTCGCCTGGATGACGTGGAAGGCACGTGATCAGGTGGAGTTGGTATTAATCCATGCCAAGGCGGGTTGAAGCTGTGTTGCGCGCCAAAGGTGGGCCAACTCGTTATTGGCAGGTGGTCATAATGCTTTGGCTCTTGAGTGTATTTTATATAGTTAACAAAATATCTTCTTGGGTATCCTCTCTTGCCATATGTATATAAATGAATATCAGTGTAAATATTGATTTAGGAAACTAGGTTCATAGAAAAATAACTTCTCAAAATACAAGATTTTGTGCTATTCAAATCATTTTTTTATTTTGAAGGCCAAGAAGAAAAGTTTTGATGGTCCAACAATCGGTGTCAAAGTTGCAGATGAAAACAAGAGACTATTCCCCAAAGAAAAGCTGGAGATGGGTAAAACTATCATAGGTCTACAATCTGGATCGAATCAGGGTGCGTCTCAGCGAGGAATGACGCCATACGGTGCACCTAGACAAATATTGCCAGATGGACGGTAAACGAATCGGAGAGATAAATGCTGTGTATAAATTTTAATCAGTTTACTTTATCATCACCATTTTCTATAGTATTGTATACATCTCATTACTGTATCATCAGTAAAATACACGCAGTATCTTTCACTTTTTTTTAATATAGATAAAAATAAGTTTTTAATGATCTGGTGTATTTGCATTTCAAAATATTGATCTGTTTTACATTTTTCAATTCGTTTTATATATATTTTTTTTAAAGTTTATTTATCTATGAGCATTCATGTTCCTTTTACTTGAAAATAAGTTTTTGTTCACATAAGCAGGAGAGTTTGAAAATATACCAAGTAATATTTCATCTTTAACCTGCCACTATGTACAAAATTCAATTAAAAATATATTTTTAATTTTTTTTCTCCTCAGTTTTTGTTGAATTTATTTTTCTATGCATTTTAAGCTGCTCCTGTTTAATAAAATGTTTTGTACAGTGCAAGATGTTGCCAAATACTTTCAGTGCTATTGTATAAATGTTTAAATTTTGCTTGAAAAATAAAATTATTTTTTCATTATGAATGGATTTTATATTGACATAGTAGTATAGAATGAAAAAGTCAACCATTTAAAAAAATTTTTTATTTGGAAGATATTTTGAAAATATAAGTTAACTTATATAATTGTTAAGCAAACGGATGATTCGTTCTTTTATTAGTAATAAAAATCTAAAATTGACTGTGCAACTTAAGTATATAGTATGAAATATTTATAGTTAACTTTTCCTGAATTGGCATTTTCTTTTAAATCATTCCATAATTCAAAAATGGATAAATATTACATTTCAAGATTAATTTTTAATGTATATTTTTCTAGATAAAAAACACGATATATAAACCAATGATATTGATGAGTCAAATTAAAATAGGCTTTCTTTTTATATTAAAAATGAATTTTGTGTGTTGACAGAAAAATCATTTTAGTGATAAAATTTTAATTTTGTTGCATTTTGAAGCAGATGTTTTTGTTTTTTGAACCATTATTTAATTTTACTTAGCTTCATATATGCTTATTAGCTTAAGTGAAAATAGGAAATCATAATTCTCAGACATAAATGCTACTGTTATTTCATTATCTAAATTAAAAGCTTTTCTCAAAAATATTGAGTTTTCTGTTTATAAAGAATTTCCAAAAAGTTATGTCATTAATAAATATTTTGGTAATGAGTACTTTTAAATTTTGAAAATTGATTGAAGCAGATTGATATGATTTAAATTTTATTTCATTATTAGCAGTCTGGCAATGCTTCACTATTTTCAAATTTAAGTATATATGTGAATTAAATAAATATAATTGAATAAAAATATAATCTATATCAATTCATTTATTCAATAAAAATTGCTAGATTTGAATTATGTGGTAATTAATTTTTCTCCCTGTTTTGCTGCTGTATATATATATATATATATGTATATATATTTATATTTTTTGCTTGTTAAATTATTTGTTTGCACATTGGAATCCAATTTTGTTCATAAACTTTTGCATTAATTGTCTCGGGACAAAATGCTTTTTTTGAACAGCTGTCGAAATGTGAAAAAAATGCAATCTTCATTAAACATTGTAAAAATAACAATGCTACTTACCAGATTTTTTTTAAACCACTCTCTAAACTTTAAGATAAAACTAAAATTGATTGAATAGTTAAGTCTAAGATATACACATATGAACATTGCTTTTATATATATATATATAAATTTTGGACAATAAAAGCTCTGTTTTAATATTAGTCAAACATAAATGATACTATTTTTTAATTCAAGTAATTTTAGCAACTCATTTCATTGCTAACTTTAGCTGTAAAATGCTCTTAGTCTCAGTAATTTATGTAGGTAACAATCACAATTAATTTGGATTTAAAAAATTCAACTATTTAAAGAATTTTTTAAAGTTTAATGTAGTATGAATCATGTCTTTATTTTCTCTTATTGTAGATTAATGCAGAGATCCTTGGCCGCATTGCAGCCACTAGCTCCTTCATTGTAGAAGTTAAAACATAGCGGTGGTCTCATGCCCTTTGAGTTAAAAAGAATAGATAATTAAATGCCCTTTTTTTAAAAACGAATTATTTATATAATAAAATTTTAAAATGAAAAATTTCAAAAGTGTAGATGTTCATGAAATCAGTTGCATGTGAGCAAAGGTCAAATTAAGAGAAAAGAGAACTTTTTTCATCTAGACAGTTGTAGGTAATAAATCAGTCAGAGCAGGGGGAAATCATCGGGATAAGGAATTAAAAATATTTAGAACAGTGCGAGGTCTTTTGCTATGTTTTCGGGAAGAAATATCATAATCGTAATTTTGTAGGATATTTAAAACAGGGTTATTGATGTTTTGCATATCATTATAGAATTTAGGTGAACAAATTGTCTTAAACTTGGAATCGATAGAGCGTGTCGAATACGAAAGTACCAGGGTGAATTCGTTAACATTCTAAGAGTTTTATTCTCAAGCCTTTGAATAATTTCAAAATTAGTACATGCAACAGAACCCCAAACTGGGCTTGCATAAGTTAATACTGGACGAAGATAAGACATATATTAGTATTTTGAGATTAAGAGGTAAAGCTGAATTTCTATTGATTAAAGGATAGAGAATTCTAAATTGAGTGTTGAATTTATTTCTAAGGTTGTAGATATGCAATCATGTTTTTATTTTTTTCTTCTTCAAGCTATATATTTGTAATGCATGTGTTTACTGAAACTAAAATCGGATTCATTTTTTGTCATACACATTTAAGTTTAAGAGTTAGAAAAATCTTTATTTTCTAATATATGTTCAAATAATTTTTATAAAATATGCTGAGAACAAAACATACTATTTAATAACTTGAAAATTCTTTATTTAATCTTTGTAGACAAGATACTTATTTTCATGGCAACATTTTTAATATCAAGAATATATTTAAAAAAATGAAAAATAGAATGGAAAGGAAAATGAAATGCAAAATAAACAGATGGAGCTTTTCTTTTACAAAGGCACTTTTTTTTTGTATACAAATGACAAAATCTGGAATGATTTTTTTAACAAAATATTTCAAATGAACTCATTATATAAAATAAGTTTAGAAACAAAACAAGAAATGCTAATCTTGAAAAACATCACTGTGTACAAATTTCTTTCAGCATTTAAAGAATGATACAGCCTTTGTTTTCTTTGAAAGGATTTTCAGACTGAGAAATGCCATATACAAGGACATCTGCCTTCTGATTTTCATTGCAGAATTTCATTAAACTAAAAAGAAAATCCAAAAATAACTCCTTAGAAAAAAAATTCAAACTATAAGTTTATATATCTTTACTTATTAAACAAATATTTATTTAGAATTTATATCTATTATATTTTTATCATTTATAATATTGCATCATAATTGACTTTAAAATGTATAAAATTTTATTTAGAAACAAAGACAAATTTTCAAATCCTTATGACAAAATATGAATTCAATCTGTTTTGAAGAAACATTTCAGAAAAATTTGATGTAATGCTTTATAAAATTTGTATTATACAAGATTTATTTTTAAAATTAAATATAACTAAGAAAGAAAAAAATACACTATAAATTTAATAAAATTGATGATTTTTTTAACATTGGGATACTAGAGAGTAATTTTTTTTTCTATCAGTTTGAAGTTTGATCAAGCTGAAGTTAGATTATTCATTTAAAATCTTATACCCTGAAGAAGTTGCCAATCTTACAACCTGGAATGATTTGCCAATTTCTTTAGGATTATAGTAATTTAATAGTTATTTAATTAAATTAGTTATTATAGCAATTTAATTAAAGACATTTGTTATTTCTCCTTTTTTAAAACAGTATAATAATTTTAACGTTAATTTCATTGTTATTTGCAGAAATTTTTGTAATAATTATGAACAGAAATATATCTTTTTTTTTTTAAATTATTATTCCAAGATTTTACAATAGTATGGCGGTCATTGTATTTGTTATAATTGTCCCCTCATTACAATACAAACAACTTTTTATTTTACCTTATTAAATAAGTAATAAATAACTTTTTAATACTATAAATTACAGTTAAATTTTCGTTGAAATCGTTATTTGAATTCATGGAAAACAGTTACCTTTGACTTTTCAAACAATTTATTGCACTTCACATCAGTTTATAAAATATCTGCAACTTTTTGATTTTGTTAAAAATTTCTTGTTATTTTATGCCGTTGTCCATGTTTTCTTTATTCATTTGATATGGTTGTGCAAAGACAGGAATAGATAAAAGGGTCTCTGGATTTTTTTATTATGAATTGGATAAATTGGGTGTGAATGATAAGCTTAAATATTGTATGGAAAACAGATTGGTTTAAATGTCTAAAGTGTGGTTCAGATATGAAATTAGTTGATTGTTATGATATTTGTGATGGTAAAATAAGGGTATTAAGTGAATGAAATTCAGAAGAAAAGTATTACAAGTGATTTATTGCTCTCAAGTCAAATGGTGATAGATTGGTATGAATTTTGTAGAAAAGTGTGCATGGATGGATGCCTAAATTTAAAAAGCTATTATTGAAGCTGTTGGAAAAATTGTTGAAATAGATTAATTGAAATTTGCTAAAAGGAAGTATAATAAAGGTAAACATGTTGTGGGTAAATAGGTGTTTGGAGAACTGTTGAGATATTTGGATAAATGCTTCTTTGAAGAGATTGAAAATAGAAGTCCGGATATTTTGCTGGAAACAACAAAAAAAGAATACTTTGGAGCACTAGAATAATGTCAGACTGTTGGGCATAGTATAATTGTCTTCCGCATCACAACATACCTTATTCATTAAAATACAATAGGTTTCAGAAGAAAAATTATCCAATAATTTTAAAAACATCATTAACAAAATCTAAGTATTCAATACCACATAAGTAAGTATACATTTCTTTAAGTTCGATTTTTCTATAGCAGGTATTATCTAATTTTAGTGACTTCTCGGCTAAAAAATGCTAGTAAAAAACGAGGATTTTTTTAATTTTAGAAAATTAATAATAATCGTTACCATAAATTAAAAAATTAGTTATTTTTTTCATTAGAAAATCTTCATTATATTTTATATATATATATATTAAAACAGTGATATTTGATGCAATTCCACCAAACTTATTTTAAAAATAGAATAAGCCCCACCTAAGGAAACGAATTGATTCACAAGTATACTTACTCATCACATGCTTGTGAGACAGGTATTCGATTGATATTGGCTTCCTGTCGCAGCTGAAGAACCTGCTTTCTTAAACTTTGGATTTGTGACATTTTAAAATAGTAAATACTTAACAACAAACGACTTAAGTTCAAAACACCAAACGCAAATATGAAACAATAATCAAAACTTGCGATATCGATGAATCGATAATTTTTGTGATGCTTTACAAAAAAATTCGAATTATTTCATGATAAATTATCTGAAAGCATTTAATTAAATTATTTTGTTCATATAAAATGAAAAAAAAACATATTTATAGCATATTTTATTATAGAAATTCATCTTTTTTTAATTTATTTATTCTTTTCATTGCAAATTTGTAAGAGTGAATATCTTGACAAAGCGAAGTGAAAAGATGCTTATTCATGCAATTGTTTATAAACAATGCATTGACGAATATCATAAATCTCAAAACTACAAATCAAGTCAAGTTCTATACGTATATTGATAAATTTTACAGTACAATGAATTGAAAATAAATTTAATTATTATTACTAATTTTTTTTTTTTTTCCATTCGAAAATTGTTAAATTCAAAATTTTTATTTTCTTAATTTATATTTAATTAACCAAGCATTATGACAAGAAAAAAGAAATGTTTGAGTCCTTATGAAAACTTAAAAAATAATTTATCATATCTACTTGTTAAATCAGGATTAGACATTATTGTTGATGACATTCCTTCCAAATGGGAAAAACATGGGGATCTCATTCTTTTGCCGCCATCCAGTTTTCAAAATGAAATGTGGTCTATTCTTGGTATTAAATAATTTTTTTTAATATTTGAGTAAATTATATGTACTGTAAAGTAATAATATCTCGTTTAAAAAAAATTGTGTTTATCCTCTAAAGTTTTGTCTCCAGTTTACATTAATATTATATAATATTTTATATTAATTTAAAAAATTACACAATACTTTTACAAAAAATATTATTACCAATCTATACAATTTCCAAAAATTATTCATAGCTGTCATAATTTAATTTCATAAAAAATTATAAGTTCAGTATATTTCATTATACTAAGTGTATTTTTTTATATTATTCTATTATACTTAACTAATTATTAAATACAAATTAATACTAACTATATAAGTATATTAGCTATATATTCGATTATGCATAATATACTTATTTCTTATAGTATTAAGTATATTTCATTTCTTTATTAAGAAAAAAGAGCAACAATACCTACAGATTTCATTCAAACAACTTTTTAAATTTTTTCTTTTCTTTATTTTCAAAATGTTGGTTGGGGCAGGATATATCACTTGATGTCTGCATTGTGGCAGAGTTGTATTTATATTTAATGTTCTTTTTATTTTTCATTCATAATATCTATAAGATTATGTATTTTAATGGGATATTCATTCACTTTTTCATGAAATTGTATTGTATTTTTTTTTTAAAAAAATTACATTCAGAAGAAGAGCAGTTATTGAAATGTGAAAAAATTTATTTATTCTATTCCTTCTTTAGGAGAAGAATTATGGAATGCTGTTGCAATGACATTAAAATGTAACAGAATTGCAAGAAAATTTCCAATAAATAATGATGATTTCAGAAGTCCTCGTGTGGAAATGTTAAAAGGGTCTGATAGTTGGGTGCTACACATCGATAACAAAATTAAGTAAGTTTTAAATTTCCATATCACATAAGCAATTCATCTTTTCAACCCAGTACAAACACTGATGAAAATGATAACTTGGAATCATGCTTATTTTAATTATTTCAATTTATTATTATTTTGCCATTTACCATTCCAAATAAACTCATGAGAAACGTGTTTAGGATTTAAATTAGCTTGTAAATAGGAGGAAATGGATTTTTTTAAAAAATATTTTTATTATATCAATGAAGTGTTCAGTTTTTTTTCCCCATACAAATAGAATTTTTTTTTTTTTTTTTTTTAAAGAATTGGTCTGTTTTCCTTCAGAAATAAACATCATTTTTCAGACAAAAGCATCTATTAAATTAAATTCGATTGGATTGTTAGGTGCCTTATCAAACTTTTCTTTGATACAGCTTTAGAATAAAACTAAACTATTATGTTTTGATAAAGTTTTAAGTTAAAAGTAAACTCTCAAGTAATAATCAATTATCTCGTTTGTAATCAAACATTATTGTTCTATTCTTTATGTTTTTATAATTTTAAATAGAAATAAAAGTTACTTCAAATTAAAAGAAATTGTTGATATTTAAAAAATACTTATGTTGTTTATTTATTTATTTTTAGATATACATATGACATCACTAAATGCATGTTCAGTGCAGGAAACATTTCAGAAAAACTCCGTATTGCTCAGCTTTCATGTAAAGGAGAAACAATTGTGGATTTATATGCTGGTATAAAACCCATAACAGTAATTATTTTTAATATTGAAAAATAAAACAAGAATTTGTATACATTGTTGATTAAAAAACATAAAATCCTATGATATATTGCAAAAATTATTGATTTAGAAAATTTTCTTGTGATATTTCAAATTTTTGCATTTGCAGTTTAATATTTTTAGACACATTTTTAAATTTAATAATTAATGTATGACCTTAGTTATTATATGTTAAATATTAATAACTATAAGCAAGTTTTGTTCATTCTTTGCAAAAATCTGCCAAAATAAATAAGAAAATTTCAATAACATCATAAAAAGAAGTTTCATTGATTTAAAATATAAGCTTTGTTTGTGTTCATTCCATATTGTGAAAAAAAATTTAATTTATGCATATTTTGTAACAGTTCTTATACTCCATTTATTACATAGTGTATTTTTGTTCCTTTTGTTGCATTATTAAATTTTGTTGATGCCTTTTTTTTAATTATCTTTTAATTGCACAGAAAACTTTTAATTGTTAATAGATTTTTTGTGTAATTTGTTTAAGATATGTAAGGATTGAAGATTAATAAATACTATTTAAACTTTATTAAACTTGTAGAGAAAATTAAAATTAAATATTATTTAAATTTTTTTATGAAATATTGCAATATTTTTCCATCTCATATTAAAATAAAAGTTTAATTTACTTTAAAAATTTGAGAATATGATTTTTAAGCACTTTTAATTTTAATGGTTATGAAATACGATTTTTATATAGTATTTCTAATTAGTTTTCACTTTATGTAGTGCACAAAGAGTAATAGTCTATATTATTTTTAGAGATGAAATGAAATGCTTAATTTACATTAATCTTCTTTTTTTTTTTAAAGATATATCTGTATATGTTATAATACACATTCAGATAAATTTGTTGTTTTTTAAATAAATAAAATAAAGACACAATTCAGATAAAACTATGTGTGTTGGACTTTTTCTTTATTTCCTGACATGCATGTTGTGATGACGAAGTACTGTATTAATTATGTTACTATATTATGATTATTTAATTTCACATTTTAATTTAAACACTATTTCAGGCATTGGATATTTCACTATTCCCTATCTTGTCCATGCAAAAGCATCACTAGTCCATGCATGCGAATGGAATCCTCATGCAGTCGAAGCACTTGCAAGGAACCTCAGATTAAATAATGTGAAAGACAGGTGCATTATTCACTATGGCGACAACAGAGAGGTGACTTTTAGAATATTATCAATGAATGCAAAAATTGAAAATTGCCTACATTTTTTTGTTAGATTAGTAAATTCATTTATAAGTTGATACCCCCATAATTTAGCTTTAGAAAAAATACTCATTTTATACACAATATATGACATATCTTTTCCGTCAAGAACTTGCAGATTTGTATTTTGCTTTTTATTGTTACCACTAGCAAAAACTATTGTTGCAAATTTTCTTTATCATCCTAATGCAGTATTTAAATACTTAATTATAAATTTAAATAAATCATTTATGCTTAAATATGCAATTTTATGATCATTTACATAACTTACTTCACTTGCGCAACTCTTTGTATTTACATAAGTACCTCTTTATATACCAGTGCTCGTTAAATAAAATATCGATGTTTGTTAGATCAGAATTTTTATTTTATTTAATTCTTATTGTGTGCTTCTCATATTTGCATTTTCCTCTATTTTTTTAATTACATAGTGCTTATTAATTTCATGGAATATATATCCATTATTTCACAAAACGGTTTTCCAATATTGCCTGATTTGAAATTATAATGCAATAAATATGTTTTGTTTGTAATATTTTAAATTCCGAGATAAATTACATCAACAAAAGCACTTTTAAATATAAATTTTATGTTATAAGTCTAATTAATAAAATTTGTATTTGAAGAAAATATTTATAAGAAAATGAAGTTATAGATATTTGAAACAAAGCTAAAATTTAAAAAAAATGTAAATAGATTTACGAAATGTCCAAACTAAATACGTAAGAAAAGTATTAATTTTATTTAAGAACATAAATATTTGTTGAAATATTATATATATATATATATATATATACATCTTATAAATTACTGTTATATCATTCCTTTTTAATATTTAAATACTGATTTCATGAAATTATATTTCACTTTTTTTTTTATTAAAATAATATTTGAATTACTATTTTATGTGTAAATTTTTTTTTCTACATTGAGGTTCAATATTTTCGTAGGCTTGTCCTAAAGGTGTAGCTGATAGAGTCAATCTTGGGCTCATACCATCTTCAGAGAAAGGATGGGAGACTGCTTGTAAGGCATTGAAATCGACTGGTGGTATATTACATATACATGGCAATGTAACATCGAAGTTACATTCTGTGCCCAATGCTAAAGACATCAATGTGGAACAGAAAAATGTACATTCTCATAGAAACCCAGAATGGAGCCTGTGGGCTGGTGATGTTTGTATCAGAATAAGTGACACTTTAACCCAATTGTATTCAACAAAATGGACTGCCAATGCCGCAAGCATTATTCGAATCAAATCCTATGCTCCTCACATAGATCATCTTGTTGCCGATATCTGTTGTAAACCTTCTGAAGACTAAAATATGTCGTATCTTTACCTATGTTTTGAATAAGAGCTGCAATAATACTAAATTTATCAAGTGAGATATTTCTAAATAAATGTAATTTTGAATACCTAAGCTAGTAAATGTTAATATTTATACTTTATAATTCATTTGTATATTATTTATTATTAGTAACTGAATGATACATAAAAACTTTTCTTCATATTGAAAAAAAAACCACTTGTTCATTGTTTTATTAACAAGTTTTAATAGAAGCAAAATTATGCTATAGTCAATGGATGTTTTAAAAATTTCTTTTAAGGAAAAGGTATTTACATTTGTTGAAATTTTAAAATATAACGCAAACTACTGAGAATCCTATGTTTTCTTTCCTATAAGTATTTCTAAAATAAAATCCCTACCTCTTATATGCCATCAATTAAAATACGGAAATGACAAATATGCTGTACGAACAGCATAAAATTTATATTGAATGAATACTTAAGAAAAGTCATAAAGATATGATTCATGCTAGATAAGAGATGAAGAATTCTGGGAGAAGAGAGAACTATTCCCAGTTTCTATTCCCCAATGAACATGACTTATGAACATTTAAATAATTGTAATGCACTTTCTCTGTATGAGAAGTACTGGAGAGCCCTTAAAGTAATGGCTTATGTTCCAATGTTCAGCATTTCTAAAAAAAATGTATTGAATGAATAGCACTACCATGCATAAAAAAACGATAAATCACCAAATATCACTAATATAGCACGTTTTTTTTCTGAATTTTATAAAAAAATTTTTTTAATGAAATGAGTTATTCGTTTGATGAAAACAAGTTTTATTTTTGAAATTGTTTATAATGCTGGTTTATTGCGTCGTCGCAAAAAAGAAATATCTGATGTTGGCAAAATTTGCACTGGGAACAACAAAAAAAATAATAGAAATACTTTGTTGAAAACATTTTTGATGCCAAATCCCAACAGCCTCCATTCTGCAATTTTACCAAATTTTTAACTTACTTTTTGGAAAAAGAAAAAAGTAATAATAATTTAGATAAAAATATATTCTTTCGGGTGATCGGTCGGGGTCGATAATTTTTGGGAGATTACTTTTAACTTCAAATCAAAATGAATCACAATAACTATCTGTAATACAATTTTGTTATTCATTATCAGCAGTAATATTAAAATGTAAAATAATAATGTCATATTAAAATATAAGCAGTTTAAAAATTTGAGATAAACATACCAGTTCTCTATGATGCAACTGAAATATATATATATATATATTTTTTTTTAATGTAAAATATTTTTAAAGCAAAATTGTTTAGAAAGATTATCTTGTGAATAAATGTGTTGGATGTTATAAATATATGTGGAACAGTTGAAAATTCAATAAAATCATAATTTATTAATATAATATATATAAATTTCATAATTATTTAATATATATTAAATAACATAAAATATATATTCTGCCTGAAATAGAATAGAACTCTACAATTTAGTGCTGTGAACAGAAGTAGGAAATCGAACATTTGTGTGAAGGATTCTTTTATAGAAAATAATTTTTATTTTTTCAAAATTCTAGGAATTTAATGTTAAAATGAAATATTAAGGAAGCAATCCCTTCAATAATATAATTAGTAGCAAAGACAGTGACTTCTTCAGCAGCAAACCCAGTCAGTGTTGGGAGACTTTTCTCAGCACCGAGCCATTATAAAAAGCCATCTTGGATCAACAACCAGAGAAAGTTATTCTATTATGAAGGGGGGAATAAGATTGAATGTATTACAAATACAGCATCTGTGTGATTTTCATGTACAATTTTTATTCGCTTGACTTAAACTATTATATAATACTTTGGTACCTGTACATTGGGCACTATTATATAGATAGGACATATTGTAAGCTGTTGACATTTTTTTTATTGTAAGCAAACTTACAGTAAGCGAATATATATTAAGTGAATGCAAATACCTTTGAAGTTATAAAAATATTTTATGAAAAACCATTTTTTTTTACAGATGTGCAAGTTCAATAAAACTCATTGAATTCATTTTACCAATTTTTCTAAATCCATTAGTAAAGATCACAGAAGAATCAGGGATTGGAAATCTTTAGACCAATTTTCCACTATTTGCTGCAAATATGGATTTTGCTTATTAAAAAGTTAATTAAAAGGTGTTTTTTTTTGCCCATACAATTTTGGATTTTGTTTTGGGAGAGTGGGTCCATGGCTTCCTGGACGATTTTCAGTGTTTTTTATGGATTTATTATTTTTTTAAATTTCTTTCACAAGCTAATAATTAAATAATTTTATGAGTAACTTGTACATCAGCAAAGCCTATTATATTCAGATATTTTACTTTATTATTATTTATTTATTTTTCAACTGCAAGGAGTTATGTACGCTCGGTGCCACAGGTTTAGGTTTGAGTCCCAGTGGTGCCATGGCTGTATATAGTGATTCGGAATCCACTTTAAACTGTAAGTTCCGGTCCAATATGCGTTAGGTGTAGACCTGATAATCCTACCCCAAAAATGATTTTCTTTTCTCTGCCGCTCTCTCTTCACAGACATTCAAAAGCTCATGCAAACTTGTTCCAAATAAAAAATTTAAAAAAATGATACACTTTAATTTAAAAACTCAATACACTGCAAATGATAGAGTGCAAGCCCTTCAGTATAAATAACCAGAATATATTTAACAAACAGTAAGAATACACTTAACAAACAACGTTTAAACAAAGAGCTAATTTTTTTTTTTTTTTTATCACTCTTGATAGATAGTAATATTTAGACTAAGACTCTGTGTGGTTGCTTGGAATGGAGGGGAAGCTCCTGTTGTGATGGAGCATCTGTAAGTAGAAGTTTGACTCAGTTTCGTGATGGTGAAGAAGGAGGGCAATGCCTTTCAGGCGGACTTTTAAGGGGAAACTACCCTGCATTTGCATTTTGTAAGTGAAGAAAAGCTGAAACACTTCCATCAAGTAGTCAGACTAATGAAGCAAAATGCTGAACATTCATATACCATCGAGTCTCCTTGTTTTTTGAAACAGTGTCTACAACAATATCACTGGCTGATTGAACCTCGGCCCTCATGCTCACCAGCGGCGTGCATTGCCATCAGTCGGGCGAATTAAAATTAAAAAATATACATCTATAAATCCATGGCTTTCAATAAAATTGTTCTTAATCCTTTTCAGTATTCTGTAGCTCCTTCGTGCCATACGAGAGAGTATGTTCTTTCAAAACCAGAAAAGTTGAAAAAACACTTTCATGAATAAATAGCCTTTTCTCTTCCATGTACAAGTAAGTGACGAGACAGATGCCTCTTCTGAGAAAATCCCTTTCGGCATATCTTGCACACATGAGGTTTCTCTTCAGCATGGATGAACAAATGATCCTTTAAATTTCCTTTTAAGGAAAATCCTCTCTGACACACTTCACATACGAATGGTTTTTCTTTGGTATGAACACGGGAGTGTTTTTTCAAATTAGTTGTGGAAGAAAATGCAGCATTGCACAACTCGCACAAATAGGGTTTCTCTTTTGTGTGTGTCCTCAAATGCTGTTTCAGATCGCTTCTGCGAGCAAAAGATGTTACACAGAAAACACATTCGTGTAGTTTCTCTTTTGAGTGAGTGAGCATGTGGGACTGCAAATCAATCTTTCGAGTAAAAGGTTTGCTGCACACTTCACAAATGTGCGGTTTGAGTCCCTCATGAATCAGCAAATGTTGCTTCAAATGGCTCTTCAGAAAAAATGTTTTGTTGCAAATATGACACACATAATCCTTTATTTTTGAATGGAAAATTAAATGTCTTTTTAAATTATACATCAGGGAAAATGATTTATGGCACACATTGCAAACAAAAGGCTTGCCTTTATCTACACTTTGCAGTTGCGACATCTTTTTATTCTTCCTCTCCTCTGCTTACGCTACAAAAATCTTCTTTTAACTATAAAGAAGAAAAAAAATACATTCACAATAAATTAATATAAGAAATTTACTTTTGTATTCAGTCAGATTAATGTATTAATAGAAATCAACTTTTGATTTCTATTTGTAGACTTAAATACATATGTTTCTAAATATTTCTTGCACCTTCTCAACGAAAATTATCCAGAAACATATATTTAAACTCTATGAATTAAATACAACCATGAGTGAATATTAATGCTAAAACAACAAAATAAAAATATATGTTTCATAGAAAATGTACCGCTTTGCAGCCAACACTTCGATAAAATTGAGCAGAGAATTCAGTCACCAAAATTTGTCTTTTTTTTTTTTTTTTTTTTTTTTTAGCGTCTTTCTAAATTTTTAAGAAAGCTGGCTAGAAATAAATTTTGTTATAACAATGAAGACTGTAAATATATAATTTAAATAATATGGTCTTATCGTTTTTTAAATAAATATATAACAAATTATTAAAATATTTTTTATATAGAAGCGAGTTTATTATTTTTTAGAATTCTACTAAATTCACACTGTTTTAATAGATATTATATACATATGAGGAATATAAATTGTAGGTTACACATTAATAAACATTGTTTTTGAAAATTAATTATCTATCTTTTAAATTTAAAATTTAATAATAAAATCTTAAAATTCTACTAATTTCTTTTATTAAACATTAATTAAATTTTTGCTTTTGATAAATAATTACAGTCTGATAACCCTAAAAGGCCGGAAATTCTTTCATGGTAACACAAAAAAGTAGAAAAAATCCACGGGGATGGAATTACTATTAGATTTCCATGTGAGGTGCCACAGCAAAATGTTGCTATTTCCCCTTCCTTTCCCTCCTCTCACATTTGACAATTACAAAGGAGAGTGACACATTTTTCAAAATCAGCAGACTAAATTAAAAAAAAAAAAAAAAAAAAATTCTAAATTTTAACATTAAGTTAATTTTTAAATCATCATGATTGGCACAACAGCCCCATGGTGGGCCAAGACCGTCTGTCTACTGGCAGATTTCGAAATATGAGATGTCTTCTTTTTACGGGATAATGTTGTCAGCCCTACAGCCAATACTGTCATGTTAGACTGGGACCTACAGTTTAAAGTGGATTCCGAACCACTACAAACATCCATGGCACCGCCGGAACTCGAACTCTAAACCTGTGGTACCGAGCGCCAACGACTCGGCCATTCAGGCCCCAATTTTTAAATATTATTAATAATACATAAATTAATTTTAAATTTATTTATTTTTTTTTTTGCCAAATGTAAAATATTTCCAATACTGATGTCCATTCTTTGTTTAATTCTTAGATTAATGCAAATAAGCCTTTTTGTTACTTTAAGATCTTTTTTTAGCAAGAAACTAATTTAAATGTATCTTGAACAGAAGCAAATGTTTTTAAATGATTAGATGTTCATTATTTCCAACAGACAATGAGTTTCAGTTTGGTACTTGAATGCATTATTCAGAAGCAGAAAATATTTAAAGGTAAACATATAAGTGCACTTCAATAAGGAAACTAATACACAGTAATTACTTGGCTCAGTTTTTAAATATAAAATAAGATATTTTAAACATAGTGTCAAATACAAGACACTGTGAAATATTGCTAATACCCTTGCAAATAAATCTATTTCATTTAAAATATTCACAATTTTACTGAGAAGATTTCAAAAAAAAACAACGTATAGCCTTTTTTAAATATATAAGTCCCTACAATAAATTGGCTTTCAGGTTTACTTTTTTTCTCTATTATTATTGTTAATAATGATGTTGTGTTAACTTCTAAACATTCTAGTTCCCTATTAAACATATTTATTTTATTAAATGTACTTGAAAAAGTAAGTATTCAACATAAATAATTGTATTATTTAATTTTTTTTAGTATAATTATCTAATTAGTTTACATACTTATTAATCCTTTTAAATATTTTCATATATTTTAAAAATCGTTTTATTTTCAGATTTTGATTTAATATTATAATTGAAAATTATTGTTTATTATTATTTATAATATTGATTTAATATTTCTAATTGAAAATTGCAAAATATGAATTTTGACCATATATCATTTGATACTTTCTAATTAAATTGCAATTTTTTTTAAGAGATAAGCAATATTACTTAATATAACACTAGTAATGAATGCATTAAAAAAATTTAAAGAATATTTTAAAATAAAAATAAGCAAATGCAATTGCATATTGTATGGAAAGAAAAATCTTTTTCCTACTATAAAATAATTTATATTTAAACAGAGAACTAACTTTACAAAAGAAAAAAAAATCTTAATAATTTTTTCATATTACTCAGAAAATTATAATTAATTGAGTATTCAGCATAAAAAAATATTTAACTTAAATAAATATTATGAATTGTACTTAATATGAAGGAAAAAAATAGAATTTGTGTTAAGTATTTAATAAATACAAAATCTAAAATTTATTGATTAAATAATATTTTCGATTATTACGAAAATGCCTCAAATACCTATTAAATATAAAAATTAAATGTTTCTTTCAAATTTGACTTCTGAAAAACTTTATTGCATGAGGGAAAATCATGGAATACTAAATTAAAAAAAAAAACATTAAGCATAAAAATGCAACACCCAGAAAGTAAAATCCTTCTTCAAAATAAATTTAAGTAACTTTTTATAGAAAGGGAAGTTGCACATGAACAAGAATTATATTACAGGATTTGAAATGACTTAAAAATATAAATACTGAAATGCTGATTATATGTTTTTCAAAACTAATAAATAACCTAAATAAGATGAAAAAAATTAATTTATTTCAGATATAAGTTCTTTAATAAAATAAAAGTAATGTTGAATAGCAACAAAAAAGATTCATTCAGCATATTTATTAATGATTCCACTTAATTGTACGAGAAAAAAAATGAATATGCATATAAAATGAACAACTATGAATCGTCTGCCATTTGGTAAAAGCTACAAAATAATATCAATGAACAAATTAATTAAAAGTAAATTTATATTTATGAAATAATTATTCAACTATAAATTGCTTATTTAAATTAATTTCAATAAAATGCTAATATGTTTACACTATTGTACTTTTTGAGTAATTATGTATACAATAATTATTTTTTTGATATAATTAAAATTAAACTTATTATAACAAAAAAGTAATTTTGAATTGATTTCACAAGTAATACAACAAATCACAGTAAAAAACTAAAAAAAATTAATTGACAACATTAACTCAATCCATAATTAGATAAATATAGATTTAAAAAACTTCTTTTTCTAGTTGCATCCAACATTTCATATGATATATATTAAATTTGAAGAGGCACAAAAATATACAATATTTATTTCAAAAACTTATTCTAATATGATGAAGAAAAGCAGAAAGAGTAGCATAACTTGATGCAAAACTGTAAGTTAAAAAAAAAAAAAAAAAAAAAAAAAAAAATCAAATGAATAAATTTTTTATTCAATGAAGACCTTGCCAATACACTAATTTTATGAAGAAAATATTAGATACAGACATTATCTATTAATAAATTATATAGAACAATAGTGGTGCAAAAAAAAAGTTCAGTAAACATACATTATTAATTAATTTATTAAATATTAATTAATTAACTAAACTCACTCAAGCAATGATAGGTGTTTTTTAAGGTAACTTAGGAATTCTTATAATATCTCGGCTCTTGTTTGCAAACAGATTCCCTTGCCGACTTGGCGGATCCTGCAACTCGGGTATATCCCCCTTATTTTATTATTATAACTGACTTCATTAACCTTTGGAGATGTCTTAGAGAAAAATAACAGATCATTATGCTAACTAGCCACAGCCGGAACAAGTGTTTTATTTATTTATTGTCAAGCTTGGCTGCAAATGTTTAATGATTCGACCCTTTGTTAAAAATTCTTAATTGAGGCTATTAGGTGAAGTAACTTCTCCTATAGTTTAGAATTCAAAAACACCAGATGACGCTAACGGTCTATAAAGAAAGGGAATTGTCCCTGTAACTTGTAGGGGAGAATTTCATCACAAGAACGTCATATTCTCCAACACTTTCCGGGTATGCAATGTGCAAATGCAAGGTCCGGACAGTCTTCTACAAAATGTATGCCTTTATTAATAATTAATATTGGTTTTTTTTTAGTAACAAGGTCATATTGATTCATAGTTATAAATAGCAATAAATTTATATCATTAATTTGCTGTTTGTGATATTTTTAATAAAACTTATGAGTATATTTTTGTTTTTACTTTGTGAAATGAAGACATTTAAAATGCTGCATGTTCATTATCTTGTCATTAAGAAACATATATTTTTTTAGAAATGTTTCTTCTGAAATAATCAACTTTGCAATAAAACATCTAAAAATAATTATCAATTTATGGTGTTTGAAATCTAAATTCTAATAAGTTTCACAATAAGAGAAAAAATTTATTTATTTCACTTTTCTAATTCTTCAATACTATAAGAAATTTAAAATATTAAACAAATTTTTTTTCTTTTCATAAAAGTTATTTGACAGTAAACATTTATTTAAAGATTTGATTTCATTTGACGCAATAGCCAAGATGTTATTAATTTATATTTTGCTTTTTTTTTCCAACAATTTTTTTAATAATATTGAAAAATATCAATTTTGGCCTGAAAATATAATAATAACACAAATAATAGCTAAATACACACATAATTATATATTCATTTAAATAAAATAAAAACAATCACTGATCTCAAAATTTTGCAGAATCCCCTTTATTTCCAATAAACAATACAATATGATTTTTGATACCTTGTTTTATGTATAATTTCTTTAAGAATATTAGATAACAATTTATATAGAATATAAATGATAAACAAGTACTGAATTCCAGTTGAAAAATATGAAAATTTAAACATCATGTGAGGTGACACGATATTTTTTAAAGTCGTTGCATGTAGACTTTGTTATCAAGATTTTTAATAAATTATCATACGCCTTTAAAGATTATAACAATAAATTTGATCATAATTAATTTAATATATTGGATGAAGGAAATAGGAATTAAAAATAGGATGAAAACCTCTAGTGAATTAAAAGAAAGAAAAAAAAAAAGATTTAAATGCTGCATAATTATATTCTTCTGTTTACTGTATCACTGTATAAAAATTCAAAATTTTAATAGCTTGCAATTCTTTTTATTTTAAATATTAACTATAATAACGCAAAATTCATAATAAAAAAGTAAAGAAATCATAAATGTTACTTATAAACACTATTAATTTATATTTTTAAATCAATGCCACAGCCGGATGTAATTTCACCGATAATGGTTTTAACTCAAATATCTTGATTTACGATTCCGCATATATGAATTCATTTTTATGGCATAAATTTCTTTGAAAGACTTTCTTTGGAAATCTACATCCAAGATCTTTCTGGGAGAATTCATCTTTTTGAGAAAATTTCCTCCTAATTCTTCAGAGTAACCTCTCAGGAAGTCTAGGGAAAATTGCGCGCTGAGAGGGTTCAAACAGAAAACATTCCCTCTTTTTCCCCTAAGATTTTGAGGCGAAGCTTTCGGTGTTGCTACTCCTCCTAATGCTCCGTTGTGTTATATTCAACGCTGCACAGCTGTAACTTTTTTTGTGAAAGGAAAATTCTCTCTCACAGAATATCCCCAGCTACTAGATTGCCTCCGTTAGTAACTTTCGTTATGTGTTTTTATTTTTTAAATATTTGCTGTTTAAATTTTGAAAAATATTTTTCTCATTAAACGAACTGTTTTACTCGCAGTTTCAAGATTTTTTTTTTTTTTTTTTTTTTTGTGGGGAAGTAATAAATAATTTAAAGTTAATCGCGACTTCTGGAAGTAAGGAAAGATATTTTTGTATGAATTAAAATTTATTGCATTTGGTAAATTGATATAGTATTTTTATACTAGCAGTTATAACCCGTCTTCTTCATTGTGCCACAGCCCCATGTTGGGCCAAGGCCGTCTGCCTACTGGTAGATTTGGAGACCTGAGATGTTTCCTTTTTATGGGGTACGGTTGTCAGCACAACGCTGTGCAGTCACACATATAACTCGGCTTCAGAAACTAAAATTTAATAACCTCATAACATAGAGATATGTGGGTAAGTTTGATAACAAAGAGATAAGTTTCGTTTTTCATTGCTAGTATGGATGTCAATAAAGTATATTTTAATGTGAAAAAATGAATCAATAGATGGTTTATTTAGTATTGCATAAATATTAAAAAATGCAATATATATATTCGAAAATATTTGAATTCATAATGCAATACTTTTATTTTTATTAATATTATTTTAATTAGTAAAAATTGCATAATTATAATTTCCGGTTTAAGTAGATAAAATTGTAATATTAAATTTAGAAATATTGAGTTGCAGCTTGTAGAATTTTTGATTTGATTTGTACATTTGTTTAGTAGGTTACTTGTTATACCTATTAATTTGGTATTTTTTAAAATTTATGTCTATAATTAAAATATTCCTTTCTGTAGTTTACTTTTTTATTATTTTATGAGCGTTTGAATTGTAATAAAATTTTGAAAATATTTTTTTAAGATTTTGACTAGTAATTTGTAGAATTTGATAATTTATGTTTAATTATGAACCATTATTTATCATGGCAAAGTATTTTCTAACATCACAAAATCTGGCGGTGTTCTTGCATTGAACATGAAAGTCTGTTGCAATATTGAATTTTTCTGTGCATTGATAGGTTTTATAGTCACGTATGTTATATACCATATATTTATTATCTTATCCAATTTGAAAAAAAATATTAAATTTGAAATTATAATTTTCTATGCATAAAAAAATATAGGAAATATATCTAAAAAAATGAACTGATTATTCCTGATAAAACATTTTATGATGCACAGTTGGTTGAATAATATTTGTGTACTATTCCACATATTGCAAAATTAAAGGATGCTACAAATCAATATTCAAATCTAATTGTTTATTTATATTAATTGTATGCCACTAACAAATATTTATGGGGTTTTTTCCCCCATTTTTACTTCATATTTTCTAACTGTGACATAATTTCATTATTTGGCTTTTCACTTTTTTTTTTTTTTTAATCAGATACAATGAATTATTACAAATCTCAAGAACTTCGCTACATTATTAATATCCTGTATGGTTAATAGCTTTTATATAACTCACTGATAACTCTTTTTCTGATTTTAATCTATAGAATTTATATGTTGATCCAACAGACCGAATTATTGCATGTTGCAATTACACTGTAATTCATTGGTAGTAGTTTGATTATTTAAACCAGGGGTACATGTACTCACTGTAACTTGGATATGGGCCATATGTATAAAAAAATTTAAATTTTATTTGTTTTTATATAACCATGTGAGGTTTTGGTTTGTTGCTCTGCGGTCATCTTGTGCACACAAGGGCTAACCGTGTGAGGGTCTGTTACATTGGGCGTGCATTTTGCCACCACAATTGTGAATGTATTACCTAACGAATGACATCTGAGGATCCCTTCTTTCTCAAACCCAACAGAAGGACTTCCTGTTTTTAACTTCAATGTGGCCATCAATGGCATAGACAGGGGATGTAGAAAGTTGGCTTCAACTCGCTGTGGTACCTTTAATCCTCATTGGGCAAGAATTAGTCATTTTCAATTATTTCACTTTAAGTTAGTCACCTCGCCTGAAGTAGTCAGAAATTTCATAAAAATAATTATCTAACATACATATATTTTATTACTCCATATGTAATTAAAAAATATAAATAATAATTATAATAATTAAATTTTAATCATGTTTTTACATTAATTATGTTTTAGTAAACGATTTGATTTTTGTCGTAACCAAATGTAAAAGTGATAAGTTGGATGTTAAAAGAATTATTATTATTAATAATAGTAATAAAAAAACATGTGCCAAGAAATGTTTGTTAATCCAAACAGGATTCCACATATCGGTATATTATTTTGCAACAAATAAAAAAATTAAGCTGATATGGATTCTGTATTCAGTCTGACATGTTATTGTTAAAGGTCTTTATATGATTTTCTAGTCAGTAATAAAATAAAAACATTATTTTAGAAATATTTAAATATTATCATGATCTAGTTCAGTTTAATAAATAAGCTAACTTTCAAAAGAAGTAATTACCAATTATAGGATGTACATTTTACTTAAATTTTAAAGGCTGGCCACAAGAAACACATTGGAATCATCTGTTATGGAAAATTTTATTGTAATCACATAATATTTATTAATAAATCTAGAGAATGTAGAACAGTAATTTTTGAAGTAATTTATATAATAAAACTTTCCATATCAGATCTATCTGTGCTCTAAAGTTTTAATTTTTAAATGCTTAAAAAAACTTATTATTACGGAAAATAAAAAAAGTTTTTCAAATACAAAAAATATTTAATTGTGCTTTTTCCAGGCTTAAAATGTTGTTTTTAATGTGTTTTATTTATGTGTTGTTCATGTATAAAAATTTGGTACTTACGCATTAATGCCACTGTAGCAGAAGTTGCGCCAATAAAGAGCTGCCAATGCGCCAAAATTAAGACTGTTTTGAATCTATGTTAAACTCTATATCGGTCCATTTTCCACCAAAATCCGATTGACTACTTTGATTTTAAATAAAGTGTTTTATATATTTCATGATTTGTCAAAAAAATTTTAAGTGTAGATTGACGCGACTTAAAAACCGCCAAATCTGTAGCTGCGGTGGCATTAATACGCAAGTACCAAAATTTTTTACATTTTTAAAATTGCAGACATTTTTATAAAATTTCCTTAATTTTGATAAATATCTATATAATGTCTTTGGACAAATATCTATATTTTAAATTATATATGTATTATAATAAATAAATATAAAGGATTTGAAGGTTCAAATCAGTGACTGTGTGTAAATTGCAATTCCTCGTAAGTAATTAAAAATAGTATTTATTTCAATCATAATAATGATCTAATCAAACTACAAAATTTTATGTGTAATCTTTAGATACATCAATGTTTTATTTCTCTCTTTAGTACTTTAAATATTTTTTTTTTTAAGTTATTGAAGAATTACTTATCCTTTCAGATTCAGATTTGCTGAGGAGCTGATTGGCAATGATATCTAACAACTTAAACTGCAACTGTACTTCCAGTCAATCTGCAAATTGATAACTATGAAATGAATTTCCCTTAATTTTACAATCTTGCTGTGACAGATGTTTTTTGTTTTCATTATGTAAGCTGAATTTTAATGCTATCTATATTTGCATATTGAATAATTATTAGAGAAACTATTGAAGTCAAACGTAATAAAAGTATTACAGTATTTTATTCATATGGATGACAGACCCTTTACCTGTGAAATGTGTGGCAGAGCCTTTTCCAAAGAATCTAATTTAAAATCCCATTATCGTATTCATACGAAGGAAAAACGTTTCAGTTGTGAAATATGTGATAAAACTTTTGCACTGAAACGTTATTTACTAAGCCATTTACGCATTCATATACAAGAAAGACCCTACATGTGTGAAATTTGTCATAAATCATTTTCACTAAAACATGTCTTAAAAAGACATTACCTTTGTCACACAAAAGAAAAGTTCTGTGTTTGTGAAATGTGTGGTAAAGCTTTTTCTCGGAATTCTGATTTAAAAAGACATTATCGTGTTCATACGAATGAGAAACCATATAGTTGTGAATTATGTGACAAAACTTTTTCAAGGAAACATCATCTAGAAACCCATTATTTTATTCATACAAACAAAAAAAAATACTCTCGTTATGAAACATGTTGAATTGTTTTTCACAGATGTAGCACATAAGTACACATTATCTTCCTTATATGAAAGAGAAACTCTTTATCTGTGAAAGGAGCTCTAAAAGAAGCATTACCTTATTCATAAAAAAGAGAACTCCTATGTTTAAAAATTTGCTGGAAAAGATTATTTAGAAATTTATTATTGAATTTCATACCGCTGAGAAATTTTTTCAGAGAAACATCTTATTCATATTAAAGAAAAATTATTATACTGTAAAATGTATAATAATACTTTTTGTATGTGTGAAATAAACATTGTATTCATATGGGATCAGTGATTTGACACATTTCATGTTAAATAAAGAAGCATTTATGAAACATTTTCTGAATGAATTATTTACAAACATTTTCATCTTAATTGACTATAATTGCCTTGAATGGATTTTGTAAAGTGTGCATACTACTGGTAAACACATGGTTTGCGCAACATAGTTGTTTTTTATATTTCCATACAAGGAATTCATGCCTGCTATCAAAATTCTCTGTCACATACATTTTTATACATACTGTAATATGGTTTTCAAAATTCTTTACATTATTTGCAGTGTTGACTTGAAGCATGCTGCATTGATTTTTCATATGGGAAAATCGCTACTTTTTTATTGTAAAGTAGTGATTTTTGCATATGAGAAAACGTTAGAAGGTTAGGACAACTGATGAGCATTTTAATTTTGTTGTTTTATACATGTTCAAATGCAAATAATATGGGCAGACTGTTTTCAACATACATCATTTGTAGTCATCTTCCAGTGCTCATTAGAGCGCTAGTCGACACATTGATTGATCCATTACTCTATGATGTACATTAAGCATTCTAGGTGAAATTTAGCAATTAAAAAAAGTAGATTTTTAATTCAAATTATTAAAAAAAATTTATTGAAATATTAGGCTTATTTTTGATAAAAGTAAAATTTTATTGAATTAAAAAATTCATAATAGTTTTAATAAATTAAAAAAAATAATTATTAATAAAAATAAAAAAATTCAATTTAACTAATGACAATTATTTTGTGATTATTGGCTATACACCAGATTAAAAAAATGGCCCTTAAGAGTAGTAGTAGAACTATTTATATGCGAATGACACTTAAAAAATACTGTACATTTTTTAGACTGTCATTAAACAATAAATGAATATTTGCTTTATAATCAATAAGTTTACAATGTTAGTACACATTAAATATATGAAATTATTTTAGATATTTGATTTGTTGAACCTGAGATTTCACTGACATAGGAAAATAATTTTATTTAAGATTAGCACATAATTTTTCTTTTTAAGATGAGAAATGCATTCATCAGATTATTAAAAATGGAATTAAAAAAATTCTAAATGGATTTAAAACCAAATCACAAACATTTAACTATTTCAAAATTCCACTGGATATTTCTTAAACTTGCAAAGCAGAGAATTGCCAGAATTGTTGACAAATTTGTTTTGTATTTCACTAGTGCAATATTAAGTCCTTTAAAATTTTTAAAAGTTAAATGAATATTACTTGTTAATATACTATTGTGTCCAAAAAGTAAGACTAGTTTTCAATTTAAATTTCCCGGGCATATCGTATTTCAATTTTCTTTTTTTCTTTCGTTTTTAGGTTGTTGGCACTGTCCTTGATATCTATGTGAAATTTGACGTCAAAATATTGATTATTGTTTGAGTTACGCATGGCTTTGTGAGGCGCTGAAACTGATTCCGGCGATTTTTGAAATGTCTGAATTAATTGAGCAAAGAACTTGCATTCAATTTTGCTTGCGGAAACGTGTAGAATATTGCAGAAGGCATTCGGTGAGCATTCCTATGTCAGGAAGAAATGTTTAGAAGTAGTAAAGTCAGTTCAAAGAAGGCAGAGAAAGCGTTGAAAACGAAGCGCCTCTGGTCGTCCACCAACTTCAACCGACGAAGCTCACGTACAAAAAAAGATTAAAGATTTGGTGCTTGCAAACCGTCGATTTACAATTAGAGACCTTGCTGATGATGTTAGAATTTCAAAATTCAATTTGAAAAGATGTTTTGGGCCTCAAACGCATAAAATCTTGATTGGTGCCGAAAACACTGAATGCGCCACCTCACACTGCATTGATTCTTCATGACTTTTTCGCCAAAAAACTCTTTATTTATTCTTCCAAATTTATTTCATCGCCTTCAAAGTAATCCTCTCCGAACACAACCAACTGCCAACTTTTTTTCCATTCCTCAAAGCATGCTAAAAAGACCTCGTCAGGGATGGCCTTCAAAGTGCGCGCCAATTCACATTGAATCTCTTCAATCGATTCAAAACGGTGTGCCCGGAGTGGTCTTTTGAGTTTAGGGAATAGCCAGAAGTCGCACGGTGTGAATACGTTGGTTGTGGAACGATATGGGTTTCATTTTTGGCGAAAAAGTCACGAAGAATCAATGCAGTGTGAGCTGGCGCATTCAGTGTTTTTGGCACCAAACGAGATTTGGCGCGTTTGAGGCCCAGAATGGAATTGACTGAGCCGTTTGGGATTACAACATCATCAGCAAGGTCTTTAATTGTAAATCAACGGTTTGAAAGCACCCAATATTTAATTTTTCTGACGTGAACTTCATCGGTTGAGATGGAGGGTCGACCAGAGCGCTCTCCGTCTTCAACGCGTTCTCTGCCGTCTGTGAACTGTTTGTACCACTTCTAAACATTTCTTTCCGATATAGGAATGCTCACCGAATGCCTTCTGCAACAACAATTTAATGCAAGTTCTTTGCTCAATTAATTCAGACATTTCAAAAATCGCCGAAATAGTTTTAGCGTTCTCACAAATCCAAGTGTAACTCAAACACTAATGAATATTTTGACGTCAAATTTCACACAGATGTCAAGGACAGTGACAGAAATTGAAAAAACAAAAAATTGAAATTCCATAAGCTCCGGGAATTTTAAATTGAAAATTGGCCTTACCTTTTGGACACAGTAGTACACCGATAACAACAATACTCCGTCTCCTCACCAATTTGGTTTTCACAAGGATCTCTCTACTAGCCATCAACTCCTCCATGTCATTGAAATTATTACTGAAGGTTACTAAACTAAAAGCTCCACTGGAATCATCTTTCCAGACATCGCTGAAGCCTTTGACAGGGTTTGGATTAATGGTCTCATCTCTGAACTTATATACTATGACCATCCTCCTCACTTAATCAAACTAATCAGCTCCTTTCTTATTAATCGAACTTTTGTGGTCTATGTCAAAAACTCTTGATTCCTCACTTATTCCCATGTCTGCTGGAATCCCTCAAGGTTCTGTCCTTGTTCCATATCTCTCCGCATTTTTTATGAACGATATCCTAAACACTACACTTAGCCTTTATGCTGATGACACAGCCATTATTTCACAACATCGCGACACCAAATTTCTCATCAAACATGCACAAAATTATATCCATCTCCTCGAAGTTTGGTTTATTAAACGGAAAATTAAATTAAATATTAATAAAAACGAAGATGTCCTTTTTTCCCCTCATAAACACATTCCTTCTCAAACTAACTTTATCTTTAAAGAGAATGTTATCTGGTCAAAACAAACTAAATATATCGGCGTCTAGATAAAAAAAGAACCTCGCTATCTTCCACTTATTTTTTTTATACGCGATAAATTTAATAAACTTATTCCAATTCTCTATCCTCTGATCTCTCGTAATTCTTCCACTTTTATCGAAATTAAACTTCTTCTCTATAAAGCTTACATGAGGCCTCTAATAACATATACCGGTCCGGTCTGGGGATCAGCCACAAATTGTTATCAGCAGACACCAAAAAAAAACGATAAATATGTTAATCAGCGCTACTTGGTTCTTCAGGAATAACGACGTTCATTCCTTTCTCAATAGCCCGACTCTCCCTCAATTCAACCCCCTACGCAACTTCAAAATGGAATCGAAGTTTAAAACCACCTTAAATAGTTTACTTTTTTTTTTTTTTTTTTTTTTTTCTTAATTGTAACATCCACTTTGGCCTTTCTTTTTATTTTATTCGTTTCTTCATCATTCCAGCTCATTATTTCTTTAAAAAAAAAAAAAAAAAAAAAAGTTTCCTCAGGCCAGATCCTTCATTATTATTATTATTTTGTTGTTGTTTTTACCCTTTTTTCTTTTCTCCGTGTCAAGTATTTTCTCCAATTTTGTTAATCATGTTTCTTTATATCCAAGCTTTTTTAATTTTCATATTAAGTTGAGCAGATGATCGCTTCGAAATCAGTTACTCTTGTAACTATTCAACTTAGTGGTTTGTTAGACGGAAACAAATCCATAAAGATCTTGTTCTTAATCCGATAATGGATTACATATTCCAAATTTCAAAAAATTTTCATGATAAATGCCCTCAGATTCTCAATGAAGCTATTCGCACAATTCTTGTATACGATCTTGGTGTCAGCAGCTCTAGAAAAAGACCTAGAGCTATCTACGATGCGACGTTCGAGTCCTTCCCACGTCGAAAAAGAATTCGTGGGACTCAAAATGGCCACAATTACTAAATTGCAAATCTGAGGTGTCTATTTGACTCCTTAAATTTTCACTTATTGCTACGATGTGCAAAACTAACACAATTACTGGCTATCGTAATTTTTTTTTTTTTTTTTTTTTTTTTTTTTTTTTTTTTTCCAAATGATATCTAAAATTCTTACGTTAATGTTTTCATTTCTAATGTATCTATTTTAATTTCTAAATTTAATTTTTTTTATATTTTTCATTCATTCACTGACCGTCCGCGGGGAAACGTGTTACGGACTCCTAATTGTACCTGAGTAATTCAACTTACTTCTTTTTATTATTTAACTGTTAGTGTAAATTTTACTTTTTTTTATCTAAATTCACGATGTAATTTCAATAATGTTAATTTAACTATATTAATGATTATGTGGAGGTTTCCGGGGTATATTTACCCCATAGGTATTCCGAAACAGGTACTTCCGTTTCCGTATATTCAACATAGTAGTAGTTCTTCAATTCAACCTGAAACTGGCGCAAAACTTGCCTAACGTTCAAAATGACCTCATCAAACGCCTTCCCGATTACGATATTCAAAAACCTCCGAAATTCCAAACGCCCGCGCACTGCTCTTTTAATTGACTCTGATGCCCGGCCGGCCTGCTTGACTTGTTTATTACCTGCCCCCCCCCCCCCTCTCCTTTCAGCCGCGCCGACCTTGTACTTTCATCCCAGTTTCGTTTCACCCAAACTCGTTTTCGCAACTATTTCTCCAACGCTTCATGTTTTTTTTTTCTTTCAGTTTTACTTTTCATATTTACATCTACTTTAGAAGTCCGCGTCTTTTGAATAAGTAATTCCTTTTTTCAATTCCTTCTATTAGCTCACACTCTCCCTATATATATCTGGTTCAAATTTTACATCGTTCATAAAGTATTTTTTATTCATCCGTTCAAATACATTTTTTTTTTTTGAACTTGTAGTGGATGACACTGGATGTTAATACAGTTTCTTCAAATATCAATTCAGTAATTAAATTTAATTAATTCATTTTAATTTTTTTTTTTTTTTTAGATTTAAGTTGCATACCCATACTACCCATAGATGGCGTCAGATAAACTTTAAAAAAAAATGAAGGAAAATTATTTATAAAGGACTTTCTGCAATAGAGTGAAAAAAAAAGAAGGAATTGACTTTAAAAAATTTGTTTTTATATTACTTGTTTCTCGTAATTTTGTACCTTACTTTTAGCGTTCCTCCTTTATTTTTATTGTTTCAATTATTAATTTTGAATCTCAATTTTTCTCTCCATTGCATGTCTTTCTTTTTGTTTTTCTTCAATAATATAAAAAAAAACTTCTATCCACAGCTCATTTTTTTTTTTGTATTCCTAATTTTCATGGGCAAGATTACTTATTGTTTTATCTCTACACTGCATTCTTCTCAAAACAAGATAGAAGCTAACAGCACTCCAAATCGTCGCACAATAAATGTTCTGTGGTTTGTTAGACAGGAACAAATCCATAAAGATATTGATCTAAATACCATCATATACTATATTTTCAAAATGCCAAAACATTTGCATGCAAAATGCCCTCAAATACGTAATGAAGCTATTCATGCCATTCCTGTTTACCATCCGGGTATCAGTAGCTCTCGCCAAAGGCCCCATGCCATTTATGACACAGTAGTTGAATCTTGTTTTCGTCTTAAAAGAGTGCGAGGATTTTACTTTAAAAAAAGCATAGGTAAATTACCAATTTGAAGAGCTTTTGTGGCTCTTAAAATAAAATTTCATCTGCTACCATGTGTAATTTATACTTATAAATTATGGTTATCTATTTAATTTACGCAAATTATTTAATCTGTATTTAAAGTTGTGTAAATATATATTAATTTTTGTTTATTATTTTATGTCTAAATTGTTCTTTTTAAATTTTAATTCATTTCAAAATTATTGTACGCATATAATGTTACCACCTATTAAGAATGTCCACAAATGCTGTTGACTTTCTTCACAACAGCAAAGATGTAAACAACGCTGGTGGCGCCATCCTTTGTTCAGTTCCACAACTACCTTCATGCTGAGAATACGAGATTCGGGCTCCAAATTGTAGCTGTCTAAATTCATTTAAACTAATTATCTATTTTATTTTAGTTACAATTAATGATTATTTTTAAACTGAAAATTTCTATTGATACCTTTTAAACTGATGTAAACTCATACTAATTGTAATTGTTAATATTAATGATTATGTGGAGGTTTTATAGGTATATTTACTCTATAGGCAGGGCCGGATTTTCCTATAGGCTAACTAGGATTCAGCCTAGGGCCTACATTCAAATTGTTAGCAAAATTAAAATTACAATATTATAAAAACAGCAAACATTAAAACACTGAATCGAAAATAAGGAGAAATTCTACACATATGACTATTAAAGAAACATAAATATGTATTGGTTAAGATCAACGTGTTCGGCTCAATGGGTCTGTTCATTTGTATATACTAGATTGCACCAAAGTATAGCTCATACGTTCAGTTATTTGATAGAAAATAGGATAATTTTTATTGCGTAGTATATTTTCGTGGGCAAAGATTTTTCTTATTGAATTTTGTTTCTTTGTAAATGTTGTGTGCTATGTTTGATTAATTATTGCTACAAGTACTATATAGGCTGCTGAAAATAAATGTCCAAATAAGTGGGGGGTTTTTTTTTTGCCACATTTCTAATAAAGATGAGTACCCATCACAACATGTTTCATTTAACATATTGATATATATCACAATAATGATGTATTTTATCATCTCTCGTGTAATTTACAAACTTAAAAATGGGAGGTGAAAGGGCCTCATAAGTGGAATAGCCTAGGGCCTTTTTCATCTAAATCCGGCCCCGTCTATAGGTACGTTCGTAATAAATCAGTCAGAACAGGAGAAATGGATGAAACAGAGGAGCAATAGTAGGGGTAGTTAAATTGAAAGGAAAAAATCGTGACTCTGGAAGAAGCATTTGGAATGAATTTAAAATATTTAGAACTGTGCGTGGTCATTTGCTATTTTTGCTGGAAGAAATATCATAATCGTAATTTTGAAGGGCATTTAAAACTGGGTGTGTTAAAGTTGGATTTGAAAGAATGCGTCTAACATCATCATTACGAAAGGACCAGGTGAATTTGTTAACATTCTAAGAGTTTTGTTCTCAAGTCTTTGAAGGATTTCAAAATTAGTACGTACCCCAAGCTGGTTTTATATAAGCTGGGTTTTTTTTTAGCTCTACGGTCATCTTATGCACACCAGGGCTAAACAGACCGGGACTTACAGTTTAACGTGGATTCCAAACCACTTACACACATCCATGTCAGCACCAGGATCCGAACCTGAAACCTGTGGTGCCAAAGGCCAGAGCGCTAGCCACTTGACCACCAGGCCGCATGACAATGACGAAAAATTCATTCTTCCTCAAAGTTTTCGGAATTTTTTTGTTCTAATGCAGCTGGTAAACACTTAGACAATTGTCTTTGATGCCTTAAGGCAAGCGCTGCACCGACGTCACTCACTTAGCGCTACTCAGGAAGTGCGTGTAGCTTGAAGATAAGCCACGGACGCCGAGAAACAGTACCTCCGCAACGATCTACGATCATGTTAAACAGGGACCTACATTCTAAAGTGGATTCCGAACCACTACTAACATCCATGGCACCAAGCGCCAGAGCGCTAGCCACTCGACCCTTCATTTATAATACTAAAATAGCGTATAATACCGATTTCCTTCAAAAACCTTGGAAAAATCGAAGGACAAAAAATATCTCCCTTGACTAGAATTCTAACCTGCGCTAGGTATAGCCGCCACAACGCAATACGGAAGCTGGGGTACTAATTACTGAGTTCCCATGAGACTTACCCTCGTTTTAAATTCCTCATCAGAGTTAATATTTAAATGCTTAATTTCTGCGGCTCGATGATTAATGTTAATAGGCTATTAAAATAAAATTATATAAAAATAAAAATTTAAAAACAATAGGTAAAAAAATAAAGAAAATGAATTTTTAAAACTAAAAAAAAAAAAAAAAAAAAAAAATTTGCAGATAGATGGATATAAAAGATTCACTAAATAAAAAACGCACTTCCACAACACCTTAATTTTTTTTTCTTCAGCTTTTTCTTCAATTCCTTCTATTAGCTCACATTCTCCCTATATATATCTTGTTCAAATTTTCAATCGTTCTTAAAATACTTTTTATTCCTCCAATCAAGTTCAAATACATTTTTTTTTTTAGCTTGTAGTGGATGACATTGGATGTTAATACAGTTTTTTCAAATATTAATTCAGTAATTAAATTTAATTAATTAATTTTAGTTTTTTTTTTAGATTTAAGTTGCATGTATCTAATAATAGATGGCGCCAGATGTAAGAGGAAGATTTCAACTTTTCATTTATAAAGGACTTTTCTGCAATATAAAAGGAAAAAAGTAGGAATTGACTTTAAATTTTTTTTTTTTTTTTTATATTATTTGTTTCTACAAAAGTTAAAATTCAAACCCAGTTTCCTTCAATCGTCAAGACAACACTCTGACCACCGCGTCGGATCTGCTATTACAGCGGGTAGTTAAAATTTGCATTCAGATTTCTGCCTCAGAGATACACAAATGACCTATGATGGGTTGTAAACGAAATAAATGATACTTATTCCGAATAACAGCCTGGGTGTTTCTTGACAGAAGATAATCTTCTTGACAAAGTAATTCATTTAGCATAGCATTTAATTATTTAAACATTTCATCAAAAAATGGGGCCTGAATGGCCGAGTCGCTCTGTATTGCAGGTTTCGGGTTCGAGTCCCGGCGGTTCCATGGATATTTTAGTGGTTAGGAATCCACTTTAAACCGTAGGTCCCGGTCTAACATGATCGTAGAGCGTTGCAGAGGTATTGTTACTCCGCGTCCATGGCTTATATTCAAGCTACACGCACCTCCTATGTAGTGCTAAGTGAGTAACGTCGGTGCAGCGCTTCCCTTAAGGCATCAAAGACAATTGTCTAAGTATTTGCCAGCTGCATTAGAACAAAAAAAAAAATGCTTCATCAAAATATACATGCACAACTTTTGTAAAAAATTGAAATAAAAGAAGTATTGCTCCTGTTTCATTTTTAAAGACATTCATTTAAATTAAAAATGAGGAAAAACTAAAATTAGATTTCTGTAAGTGTTCGCTTAGAATGTTAATATATATAATTGATAGATTGCGCTACCAGAAACATAGGAAAGGGACGGAATTTTCAGAGTTGGGAGGTGTAGTATTATGATCTATTACCACTCAAGAAAATCAAAAGAAAAACTTAAATGAAAAATACATTTTGACATTCAAAAGTTCTGTGGCTGTCAATGGGTACAGGTGGCTGTCAATGCTTGTTTTGTAATATTATATGATTATGTCATACAATTTTTTGAAACTAATAATGAGACCAATCTGTGTCAGCAGTCAAAAACAGTAAAGTCTATTGCCTTTTATTTGGTAGATATTTTCAAAAGATTTAATTATATCAATCTGCAGCTTCAAGGAGTTAATAAAACTCTTATAAGTTGCTAAAGTATTGCGTTATTATTGACAAACTTCAACTACTTCGTATGTAATCCATTGAAGATAGAATTTCATCAGTTTTCTGACTATCATTCATAAAAGATGAACTCCAGAGTATATTGTAAAAGTCAAAGAACTTAAATTGGACATGCAAATACAATTTGAAAAAATTTTGAAATTGACGATGTATGACTGGATGAAAAATCCTGTTATCTCAAATATTAAAAGGCTAATACAGCTTACCAAAAAGAACTGTTAGAAATTAGATTATTATATCTAATTTCTAAGAAAGAAAATATAAATTCGATAGTGGTGGATATGAAATCATATAGCAATATAAGAAAAAAGGTTGTTTTATATCCAAATATGTGTGAAAATATATTCAGTTTATGGATGAATTTCCCTACCTTATATCTTGTGGAATCGGGCTTTAGTGCTGTAATCATATTATTATCAATGAAAGAAACCACATATATTTACAAAAGAGGAAATCTTCGTCTGTTCTTTAGAAAAACTGAGTCAGATATCCAGTTTTTAGTTTCACAATATCAGTCTCAAGGATCTCATTAATAATTTAATTAAGTAAGTATAATTTCATCAGACTTTTTGCTTCTATGTATTTAGAGTATGGATAAAAAGATAAATTTAACTGAATTAAATTGTTTTATAAAGATTTATTCTGCTAAACTTAGCGAAAGCCCGACATAAAGTATTGGGTAAGTAATTTTATTATATGCTTAAACTTGCTGTAATTATATTTTTTAAGCGGTATTTATTTTGGTAAATTACTTCTCTACTTTATAAATCACCATTGCTAAGGAACCGGTGGGCAGTTAGAAAATTTTACTACTAATAGAGAAACAAAAGTGGGCGATAGGTATAAAAAGGTTGATTACTTCTGTTTTAAGTTCACTCATTACAGATAGAAAAAAAATGACAGTTCTTAATATTTAGAAAGCCGATATGGCAACATTTCTTCTTACGGTGTAGTCCGTAGGTTTAAAATTTGATCTGATTTTTGATGTAAATGTAAACTTGTTTAGCAGAGATGAAAATAATTTAAGTATTGATGAGCAACAATTTTTGACCTCCTAGTGGGTCAGCGAAAGAAATTGTGATCTTAAATCTAGTTTTTTATTACAAAGATACCTATCTATTAGGTTTGTACTTTTCGTCTTTATAACTTATTTTGAAATACGATCTGGAAAAACCATACATCCAGTAACAGCTGAATTGAATCATAATCATTATTTTTGTTGTATTTTAATAAATTATGCATTTTATGGTTTAAAGAACAAAAAGATTTTTTATTCATGAATGCATATTTTTCACTTATTTAATATTAATGAAACGGTTACAATTGAATGTTTGTTATTGTTTGTTGTATATTTACATCCGGCAAAATTTTTAATAATCAATTAAAATGTATAAATGGATATGATAAAGAATTTTTACCTTCTCACATTTTTCTCTTCAGTTGTTGCATAATTATTTGATTAAGAAAAAAATATTAAAACATCTTTTTCTTAGGATATTGTTATTTCTTAAATCTTGTTGTTAGGTTCTACTTCACATTTTAATGTTAAGGAGATTAAAATTTTATCCTATTGTCATAAAAATTATTGATTTTGATAAATCATTAGTTAATGGTATGTGAATCTGGTAAATTTAATTTTCATTATATTTCATCAGTTGGCGACAATTTTATAAATTATAGCAACTCTAAATTTTGTAATTTGTTTCACTTGATATTTTATTTACTAATAAATAATAAAATATTTATTATTTTTTAGATTGATGAGAAAAAAAATTGTCATAAATTTTATTGCAGAACTTCTGTTTTTAGATTAATAATCTGTTCAAAAGCGTTTATTTTCATAGTGTATGATTCTCAATTACAGCTTACTAATGAAAAACTATAAATCTTTGAATTTCTTTTGAAAATGATCAGATTTTAAAATCTGGCATTTAATTTTTATTATTATTTAATTTTATTTGTTTGTCATTTCCTTTTTCTATATCATAAATTTATTTCAATTTTATGTTGTCTTAATTTTAATTAATTGTGATGAAAGAAACTGTAATATTGTAATATCCAAAATTTGTCAGTTAATCAATATAAATGCTATTCTGTATCACTTTTAAAGATGTGCTAATCAACTATAATTTTGAATTTAGATGTTTATGGTTAGGTTGTAAATGAATAAAAATTACATATGAACTTTCCATTTTTTTATTAAATGCTAATATGTTATAATTTTACTCTAATTATATATTTTTACTCTTATTTAGATATAACTTTTGTATTTTAAAATAATTTTCACAGTTACTTAATTTTATTTCCAGTGTCTATTGAACAATAAAAATGGAGGAGGAAAATGATTTCTTGAAGCTTTCCATTGAAGAAAGATGCCAACATAAGTTGTGGAAAGCAAGGTTGAGTGGTTACGAGGATGTAACAAAACTCTTTCAACAACAAGATGATGAAAAAAGTCCAGAGTTTTCAAAATATCTTGGTCTTCTAAAAAAATTTGTGATAGACAGCAATGCTATTGCTCAAGAAAAGGGTCTGGCAGCTGTCCTAGCTTTTATAGAAAATGCTGCATTTGCCCCTAAAACTGTAAATGATGTAATGAATGGATTGGTCAGTAAGTGTTTTTCATCACCTAGAGCAAAAACAAGAGAATTGGCTTTAGAAATAACTTTAATGTACATTGAAATTGAAAAACAAGAGGCTGTTTCTGAAGAATTAATAAAAGGACTAGAAAACAAGTCCCCAAAAGTTGTATCTGCTTGCATAGTTGCACTTCGAGAATCCCTTCACTCATTTGGATCTCAGATCATTTTAGTAAAACCTCTTGTAAAAGTATTACCAAAACTCCTTGAAGATCGTGATAAAAGTGTGAGAGAAGAATCAAAACAGTTATGTGTTGAAATATATCGATGGGTTGGAAATGCTTTGAAACCACAGCTCCAATCTCTGAAACCCCTTACTTTAACAGAATTGGAGAATGAATTTCAAAAAACTGTAGGGGAAAGAGTTGCACCTACACGGTATTTAAAATCACAACAAGAAAAAATTGCCAAAGCTAAAGAAAGTGATGCTGTTGACAATGACAATTCCGAAGAAGCTTTAGCACCACCCCCTGTTGATCCATTTGATTTAATGACTGCTGTTGATGTTTTGGCAAAATTACCAAAAAACTTCTATGAACAGAGTGAAGCAAAGAAATGGCAGGAACGTAAAGAAGTTTTTGAAACTTTATTGCAGTTAACTACAAATGTAAAATTGGAACCCGGTGATTATGGAGACCTTGTAAGAACTTTGAAGAAATCTATTACTAAAGATTCCAATATTGTTGTAGTCGGTTTAGCAGTAAAATGTTTATGTAATCTTGTCCAAGGTTTGCGTAAAAAATTTCAGCCTTATGCTTCTGCATGTATCCCTGCCATATTTGAGAAATTTAAAGAGAAGAAACAAAATGTAGTCGTACCTCTCCGCGAAACAATTGATGCACTTTACAGTATAACCGGTTTTGAGTCAATGCTCGAAGACATTCAAGCAGCATTAGAAAACAAAAATCCCCAAATTAAAGCCGAAACTTGTGCTTTTTTGTCACGATCCTTTGCAATATGTTCTTCGACTCAACTAAATAAAAAACTTTTAAAAGCTTTCACAGTTTCTCTGTTGAAAACTTTAAATGACACAGATGGTACTGTAAGAGAAAATGCTGCTGAAGCTTTGGGTACTGCATTAAAAGTAGTTGGTGATCGTGTAATGACTCCTTTTCTTCAAGAAGTAGATGCCCTTAAAATGGCCAAGATAAAGGACTTCTGTGATAAAGCTGTTGTGAAACAGACTGTAGAGAAAAAACCTGTATCTGCACCACCTGCTATGAAATCTGCTCCTATCAAACAGGAAAATGCTATGTCAGAGCCTACACATGCACCTGCTAAACCAAATTCAGCAGAAATTAAGAAACCTGGTTCTGCAACTGCTGTAAAAACTAAAGGAAGTGTCCCAGCCCGTTCAGTGAGATCTGGAGGTGTAAAGAAGGCTCCTGTTGATGCTGGTGAACCTGAATTCAAAGAGCAAGAGCTTTCAGAAGAAGATGTCTTAGAAAAAGCATCAGAAATTTTGACAGATGATGTAATAAATGGTCTTGGAAGTTCAAATTGGAAAGACAGGCTTGTAGCAGTAGAAAGGTTCTTTGAAGCAATTCAAGCTATGGAAAAAGGTTCACTTCCTGCTCAATGCTTGATCAAACTTTTGGCTAAAAAACCTGGTTTTAAAGAAAATAATTTTCAGATTTTGAAACTTCGTTTTGAAATACTTTGTTATATCGCTGACAATGCTCAGATCTCTCATATAGCAGTTGAAAGTTGTTTGTCTGATGTTGTAGATAAAATTGGAGATTCTAAAAATGGTGTTCATGCAGGATTAGCTTTAACTTCCTTAGCTAGTGCCACTAAATTAGATTATATCAGTCTTGAAGTTTTAAATTTAGCATTTAATCAAAGGAATCCAAAAAATCAATCAGAAGCTTTGATCTGGGTATCTAATGCAATTAAACAATTTGGTCTAAAAGTTCAAGTAAAAGAAATGATTGATAATTTAAAAAAAGGATTTTCTTCAACAAACCCTGGTGTTAGAAATGCAGCTTTAGCCTTAGTTGGAACAATGTACATGTATGTTGGGAAATCATTAAGGTCTTTTTTTGAAGATGAAAAACCTGCTTTATTACAACAGATTGATTCTGAGTTTGAGAAAATGAACGATATTAAACCTCCTGTACCAGTGAAAGGAATAGCTGCTAAAGCAGTTAAATCGGGAGATGTTGCTGAGAATTCGAGTGGCCAGGTAAATCTTGCAGATTTAATGCCTCAAGTGGATATCAGCTCTCAAATAACTTCTCAGTTATTATCAGATCTTTCTGATAAAGACTGGCATCTTAGAAGTGATGCACTGCAAAAGATTTCTAGTATTATCAGTGATGCAAAATTTGTCGCCCCAAATTTAGGTGAATTGCCAATTGCTTTAAAACCTCGTCTTGCCGACACAAACAAAAAGCTTGCTCTCCAGGCTCTTACTATATGTCAAATGCTTGGAACTTCTTTAGGTAGTCAGTGCTCTAAGCAAATTCGAAATTTTGCTCCTGGCATACTCTCTTGTCTTGGTGATAACAAAGCAAATGTAAGAACTGCTGCAGTCCAGTGTCTAAACTCCTGGATGGATAATTGTCCATTGGCAAATTTATTTGAGGGTGAAGTTATTTATGATGTTATGCGAACTGATAATCCTTTTCTAAGAATTGAATTATTTGCTTGGCTAACTGAAAAGCTTCCTACTGTTGCTTCCCTTCCTGCTGCTGAACTTAATATTTGCTTACCAATTTTGTTGAGCTGTTTAGAAGATCGTAATCCAGATGTCAGAAAAAAAGCATCTGAATGTCTTTTACCATTCATGTTACATGTTGGTTATGAACCTATGGCCAGAGCTGCATCTAAATTAAAACCAGCATCTAAAGCCACTGTAATAGCTCAACTAGAAAAAGTTCGCCAAAATCTTCCTGCAAAACCTACAACTGCTAAAACTAAGCCAACAAGAGGCATTGCTCCACCAAGTGAAAGATCTTCACCCCCTCAAACAGTTTCTAATGAAGAGGGAGGAAAAGGGAAATTAAACAGGAGTACATCGAAATCCAAACTTGCTTTAAAATCTACATCTTCTAATACATCTAAAAATAAAAAAGAGGAAGAGATAGATATCTCACCTTCTTTGGTAGCCAATAATATGAAGGACCAGAGAATGTCTGATGAAAAAGCCCTAAAAGTATTAAAATGGAACTTTACTAATCCTAGAGAAGAGTTTTATATCCAACTGAAAGAACAAATGACTGCTGCTAATTGGAGTAAAACACTAATTTCTCATTGTTTTCATAATGATTTCAAATTTCACATAAAAGGTATTGATTTGTTAATTGAATCTTTATCAAACAGTACTGAAGCTTCTGCAGCTAATTTAGATTTAATTTTAAAATGGCTAGCTTTGAGATTTTTTGATACAAATCCTAGTGTCTTGATCAAAAGCTTGGAATATTTACAAGTTTTATTTCAAGCACTTATAAGCATAAACTATCATATGTTAGAACCAGAAGCTGCTTCTTTTGTACCCTACTTGATTTTAAAAATTGGTGATCCAAAAGACACCGTACGCAAAGGTGTGAGAGAAATTATTAAAAGCATCAGTAGAGTATATCCATATAGTAAAATGTTTTCCTATATCATGCAAGGTTTGACATCTAAAAATGCTAGGCAACGAGCTGAATGCCTTGAAGAATTAGGCTCAATGATTGAGAGTTATGGTTTAAATGTCTGTCAACCGTCACCAGCTGTGGCATTGAAGGAAATTGCAAAGCAGATATCTGACAGAGACAATAGTGTACGAAATGCAGCTTTGAACTGTGTTGTTCAAGCTTATTTCATTGAAGGTGAAAAAGTTTATAAGTTTGTTGGGCAACTTTCAGATAAAGATTTAAGTTTGCTTGAAGAGCGTATAAAACGTAGCTCTAAACCGAAAGCAAAGCCTGTAGAAAGCAATGTTCCACCTGCCAAAGTAAGCCCACCTGTACATTTGAATTCATCTTATGCTACTCCTATTGAAGAACCGAAAGCACCGTTAACTGCAACACCTGTTCAGAGATCTGGTCATTTAAGATTGGAGACTGACGATATAGAGCAAATGTTTAGGCATAGAGAGCCTCAAGTTCAATTACCTGGACTTATTCAAGTCAATGCTGATGACATATTAAATTTGCCTGATATTCAATTACCACGAACAAGGATGCGTCCACCTGCAACATCTTTAAAAATTTTAAATAGTGCAGATGATGTTGACACAGCTGTTAATCTTGTCATGGCCCAGTTAGCTGCTCAAGATATACCAGTTGTAATACAAGCATTTGCACAAATTGAGGAGGTTTTGAAAAGTGATCAAGCAGTAAGAGTATTAAATTCTAGAGTCGATCAGTTATTAGTTTTTGGAGGCTTGCAGTATCGATATGCCCACAACAAGCATATGGCAGATGAAAATATTTGTAAAGCCGATGTTGTGAGTTTATACAGATGTGTGACAGTGGCTTTGGCATCACTCTTTGATGATGCAGTACTCTCTAAAAAAGCAAGTAGGGATGTACTTAGAGACTTAATACCTCATTTAATCACAGTAATGCTTGATAATCGTTTAGATGATTTGCAAGATGGGGCACAAGTTGTAAAAGTTATCAATGTTTTGATTATGCGTATCTTGCAAAAAGCCAATCCAACTCATGTACTGAGCGCTTTGATAAAGTTGCTGCATGACTGTGTTGGCAATCTTAATGTTTCTGATCGCTTTGCTGATTTAATAATGAAATGCTTATGGAAAATCATACGTATGCTGCGTCTTGTTATAAATGACTTAAATATTGATAGAATTTTATTGGATATTCATGTATTTTTAAAGACATTTCCTTCCTCATCTTGGAAAGAAAGACCTAATGATACTCCTATAAGAACAATCAAGACAATTCTATACAAGCTTGTTGAAATTAAAAATGATGATATAATGAAGCATTTATCTCTGATATCCGATCGTCAAGAATCTGACTTGGTGAATTACCTTCACAAGCTACTAGCTAGAATGAAAGAGGATAACCGAAAATCCAATAAAAATTCAGCTCCTGATGACAATTCTGGAGGAAACAATCGGCATAAACGCTGCAAATCTTCACCTTTAAAGCTCTCAAAGTCTACCCATGAAGCGTTAACTGAGATATTCCGAAAGATAGGTTGTAAAGAACAGACAAAAGAAGGTCTTGCAGAATTATACGAATTCACTCAAAATCATCCTGAAGCCGATATTGAACCCTACTTAAAAACATCGTCAGACTTTTTCCAGAATTATATCCGCCAAGGAATACAGCAATTAGAGAAAGAAAAAGGATGCATTAAGTCTAAACAAGATTCGCCTCTTGTTAATTCTAGAAGATCAGAAGAATCTGGTGGATGGAATTCCAATTTGTCTGGTAAGGATCTTTCATTTACTAGAGATAAAAAAACTTCTGAATCTTGGGAAGAAAAGTTTCCTCCTGTACCTCCATGTAGTGTTGACACTACACCAATGGATCTTGTTGAATGGTTAAAAAATGTAGTTGCCCGTTTGGGAATGGATACTTCCAAATATGATGATCCAGTATTTTTAGAGAAAATCACCGGAAATGGAAATGAAGGGCCATTGTCAGAGGAGGAAATTTCAGTGATGTTTTCTGATATTGAAAGATACCGAAAAATGATTGATGATCTAAGAAATGCTGCATGAAATTATGGGTTGGACATTGATGTGTGTCAAATCTTTATTTCTGTAGCTATAAATAACTGCTGTGGTTAAAGCATAATTTTACTACTTTTTTTTTTTATTTTGAAAAATTATGCATCTTGTTTATATTTAATAATTGCATGCTTTACATGGCACTTAAAATGCTATTTGATTTTCTTTTCAGGATTGTAAAGAAATCTGACTATAATATGTGTACATATATTAGAAAGTTTTAAATCTTTCTTTAGGCTACAACCTCAGATGTACAGCTGATTGTATTGTTAAGAATTTAAAAGCCATTTTTGAAAAATTGAGGTAGATTCATGAATAATTTTTTAAAATGAAAATTTGTTTTAAATTAATTTTTTTTCTCCCATTACTATGTGTTTACAATTGTGTGTAATGGTATTTCTAGTTCAGTGTTGTCATAATTTTTTATCTTATATCTGAATGTCACCTTTAACTACATATTCCACAGCTCATATCAAGAATAGTTATTTAAAAAGCTTCTGTAATGTATAAAATCAAAAATGCTTTTTACTGCAGTATTGAGATTTTAACTTATTAAAATCTCAATCTTTAATTTTTAGTTCTTATTTACTAGAAATGGTTAATATTGAATTTATTGAAAAATATTTTATTATTTTTGTAGTTTGTTTCTGGAATCCTGAAAGGGTCTTCTTCCTTAGAGTAGTACTCTTATTTGAGGCTTTTGACTTTGATAAAGATTGCTTCACTAGTTAGTTAACTATCATAATTAAGTTCACACACTTATAGTATATATATTTTGAAGAAAAAAACTTTTATATTTAATTTGCTGGCCAAAAACGAATTTTTATCAAGCATTTTTTATGAATATTATATTAATAATAAAATTACAAGAATTATTTTCTTAATCATTTCTTCTTTTGTATGTGATATTCATAAGTATTTTGAAATGATCCATGCTTCTCTAATGATAAATATTTTGTATTGTTTCAGTTACATATTGATATTGGTTGTGAATTAATGATAATTTATTAAACTTTCATTTTTTTTATCTAGTTTGCTCCACTTTGCTCTTTTATTTCCTTAATTGTTTTAATGAAATCATCATTTTTTATTGCTTTTATAATGTATGAATTGTTGTAAAAAATCAAGTAAAATTATTTCAAAATGCTTTTCTTGATTTTGTATATTAACTGAAAAATGTAGCTGGGAAATTATTTGAATGGAAAGTTGATATTACAAATCAAAATTTGGCCCAGTTTTTCTCATATTATTTTTTAAATAAATTATCATAGTGTAGGGGATTAAAGGTGTTGTTAAGAGGACAAGAATATCATATTTGAATATAAATTTTTTTAAGATTTAAAGTATATTTGCAATATTAATTCTCCAGTAATTTGTTATAGACTTATTTTTTCTGTTAATTTAAATAAAAACCAGATTTAATGTAATATATAAAATTAATTAATTTATATTTTTTTAGAATATATAAAATACCATTTCAATTCTAAATTACACAACAATAAAATATTATGAGACACCCATTGAGCAATTGTTTTAGATAAACATTATTGCCTAAATATATTTTTGCCTGAAAGATCTTTGTCTTGGAAACAGTTGTTTAAATTACATAAATATGTGTGTGTGTATATATATAATTCTTGATACTTAAAAAACAGAACAATAGAAAGTAATGAAGTCACAAACCTTCAGTATGCTATAAAGTTGCAAGTTAGTTTATGAAAAAATAAGCAACAAAACCTTATTATAAGAACACAAAAGATAATTATAAAATCAACTGTTCAGTTTTTTAACACCACTATATGATACTTAAACAAAATAGTTACAAAAAGCTAACAAAATTTTTAATTAAAAAAAGAATCATAAGTTGTCAGTACATTTAAAGCCACTACATCAATCATGGATACATTGTTACAAGAATTAGTAATTTCCACATTGGGAAATAAAATTTGAATGTTGGAGAACACTATTGACCTAGCATTGTCAACAATCGGCTAAATCCCATAGTTTAAAAATTGAATCAAAATTTTTCTACCAGCTTGATGATATAGTCAATATGGTAGTACATTGTATGCATGTAAATGCTTAGTTTGTTGCATGCAAATATCTGATTTACACATTATCTATATGAACAAATTGGATGGAAAGAACCATCTAAATTAGAGGAAATCTTAAAAATTGCACAAGTCATGACAAAGGTAAGAATCTATGTAAAGCAAACAGCCAAACAATAATGGAAGACTTAAACCCCAAAAAAGATTAACTAAATGCTCTTGAATCAACTGCTAAAGTACTAAAATAAGTCAGAAAGCAATATCTATGTATAAAAGTGTATGTTCTATATACAAGGGGTGCCAAAATTTTAATGAAATCTTGAATCATTGGATAAGAATAGATATTTTTGGCCTTTGTCAGCCAATTGGTAGAAACACTTTGACTTCATTTATGTACCTGAGGACTTTTCTGGCTCTTGATAATGTTTGTTACGTGGTATTTTTCAATCTTAAAGTTTAATCTCATAAGTGATAAGCTTTGTCCACTGGTTCTTCTATAAAAATTTATTCATACTTGATGTAGTGACTTTAAATGTACTAATGATAAGTATTATTCTTCATTATTTAATTACAAATTGTGTTGACTTGTAGGAAGATATATAACCTTCCCAATAATAATACTCAAAATGAAGCTTAACAATTAATGAAAGTTCTATCTGCTGTAATTCATATGTAGAAGTAACAAAACAGCAATTTTTTGAGTTGCCAATTTGAATTTTCTGCTCAATCACTTCTTAAAAAAAATTTTTTTTTTTTTTTTTTTTTTTATCATCAACTTGAGTTAAATGCACTTAGATGAATCACTTGAATAACTGAAATTATACTTTTTTGATATAAAATTGTAATATGTTCAAGGCTGTGTATAAGAATATAGAACTGTCACAAAAAGAAATACCATCTCAAATTAATTAAACCAGAAAAAATAATTTATTATATTCTACTACTTATAATCATTTTAAAATTTCAGAAAAGCATTATAAATAGGGTGCTAATTTAAAAGAAATCTAGACTCATAATTTCAATTTTAAAATTGGTTCTTGACAAAATTTAAAAAAATATAATTTATACCATGGTGTTATACTTGTTGAAAAATGTGCTTATTTTTTTATATGAAAATTTAATTTTTTAAGGAAAGATTAATGATAATCATTCAAATGTTAAAAATTTACAAACCCTTAAAAAGTATTTTCTCTCAACACGTGAAGATTTCAAATTATATTTTTATGAATAATTTGTAAGGAGAAAAGTGAATTTTTACTATTAATTGTGTGTAAATATATTTCTTTTTCAATCTCTTTATGTGTTAAATAACTTGTTTCAGATAGAGGGCGAAAAAAATTAATTTCTTCTAAATACTTACCTATATTTTTATGTACAATAATGAACAAATTTATTCTTTTCAACACAGCATGTGTATAAAAAAATTAATACTTCATTTAGTGCAATATTTATCTTTTAAAATCAAATACACTACTGAACATAATGATATATAATTAAAATTCAATCATGTTAAGTCTATTATAATAAAACAATGCCAGATATCTTAGTAAAATGAGTTTTAAATTTTTGTATCAAATTCATGTTGACATCTCATTGAACTAACAAGTGTTTGAAATTGTCCTTTTGTTGTTACCAAGAGCCAATAAGTAATTATAAATCTGTTAATTGTTGGGTTTTTTTTGTCACTGCATTTGTGTAAGGTTTTCAAACAACAATGCTACAAAATTACATTGAGTTTAAATTGCAAATGTTTCTTGGCCAATTGAATTATTTTTATATTGAACTATTATTTACATTATATTGTGTGGTTAGTAGAGGAACCCCAAACCAAAAATAGAAATTTTGGTTTTGATATAGTATTAATGCATTTAATATGCTATCAACTATATGAAGATGGGTAGCCTTATCTTCTGATAAATCAGTCCCTATTTTTACATTAACAGGACTCTTGCCTCATTAAATATAGTCAGTATTATTGATTCTTTCTTGTTGAACATATTTTTGTTCATCACTTCTAAATAAGCAATTTTTTGTAGAGAAATGTTCAAAGAATTTTCTTCATAGTAATAGATTTCTCTTCAAATTTTACTTATAAATGTATTATAACAAACTTCACCTAACTGTTCATGAAGTCAGGATAATTCGACTACACTCATTTTATTTCTGTTTGCTTTGGTGAAAATTCTATTTGCAATGCACATCATTTACATTCTACTGTCATTATTTATGGATGGTCATTTGACTGAATTGAATTCGTGTGAATATCGTGAGTTCTATTCATGAACATCATGGAAATAAATCAATACATCTTGTAAGGAATCAACTTGGTTTGTAATCCATCCTCTTGTCTCAACTCCACTCTTTCCATACAAATGTAAGACAAATATATACACAGATTAGACAAAAAAGACTTGTCTCAGCAGGCTGTTCTTTAGAGACTTAAAATACTGCTGATGCCTTCATTTAAAGTGCAAGTTGCTACGCCATGATTTGAATGATTGGGTGACACCATGATCAGGTTGCTTTGCCATGCAACCGAACTAATCCTATCTCTTGTAATTTCATTGATTGTGATATTAGTGTTCATATTGTGCTTCTCAACCAAAGACTTGCTCATCAACATGATATAAAAAAAATTCCTCCGTTTAACTGATATTCAATGGGCATAACTATGTCCTCGCAACATGTGCTAATGCTGTTGAAACAATGATTCTGTTGTGCCATAAACTTAAGTGTTTGATGAATTGTGTATTCCATATATTTTCCCATTAATTTACTCTTAATGCACCCTTATTTGCACAAGTAAGCCACCGAAGACGTCTCACCTTTACCATCAATGATCTTGTCTTTGGCTGAATGCTTTCCCTATTTTTATAAGTAATAATTACTGAATACTGTGAACAAGACTCGGAAAATAAGCACTTTCAGAAGTTCATCTACCCAATCGTTTGACCAAATTTCAACAGACATTTTGTCGCTCCTAAATCGTTACTGGTGTTAAGTCAAGAGATCGTACGTTCATAATGATTTTAATCTAAATAAGAATTGTTAACAACTCGCATGTGAGAAGTATATATCCTAAAATTTTCTGTAAAAACTTTACATACTTCATTAGTCGCTCGTAATAAAGTTCACCATATGACAGTGCCGGGACGCTAGAGAATTTTATTGATTTAGAAAATTCGTAAAAATACCTAAAAATAAGGGAAAGTTGCTGACGAGAGCATTTCGAGCCACGCATGTGCGCTATTAGCGATTTCGCACTATCATTTCTCTACATCTGTGGTCTTCAAACTTCGTCAATCTAAGAAAAAAGAGTATAAAATTATTTCATGGAACCCGGGCTTATAAATAATAGAATATTCACAATCCGGGTAGCACATATAAAGTTTTAAACGCTTCTTTTATTATATTATAATAAAAATTAAAGTGCTACAAAATAAAATTTTCAATTTTAATGACTGGAATATGCTTGCTTTGTTTTGCATAAAATTTTAAAATCAGGTTCTAATGTTATTTGTAAACTTATTTCATGTTCAGCATACAATTTATTTTGTTTTTGTTCCAACATGTATTGAAAAGCACTTTGGCTAGATCCGTTTCCATGAGACCGCCTCACTATTGGTTTCAGGGGAACGTTTTTGTCTTAGTCCAGGGATGGGCAAACTTTTTTGGTCGCGGGCCAAAAATGGAAAAAAAAAAAAGTTTGTCGGGCCAAGATAAATTTTTCTAAAATTTTAAAAACAATATACAAGTATTGCAATTTAAATATGTTAATGAGATGAATGAAATTGCGATTTCATTTTTAGAATTTCCTTATATTGAGGTTCGAAGTGAGTTACACTGATTCTAAGGAACGAGGCTAAATGCTCATCTGTCAGTCTACTTCTGAAATAATTCTTTCTAAGGTTCATAGTTGGAAGCACTTGTTCACATATATAAGATAAAGCAAACATTTCACCACTATTCACAATGATGCTATATGTCCGCAATCCTTCTATACGCAATCAATAACATTAGAACTCGTGCCAAAAGAAAAAGCCGCTGGCTGGAGCTTAAAATGCCCAGTTTCCCACATGTGAGGTCTAATTCACCCATATTGGATGTCTGCTCCCCGAGAAAGAGATAACGCTCGTTGACGCCAATCTACAGCTTTAACTAATAAAGAACTTCCGCATTTAACACTTTACCGATTGAAAGCTGTCTGTGCTTGCTATTTCCGTCAATTTATGTTTTGTAGAACAGAAATAGAGAAAGTAAAAAGATCATCAGTCCTTTGGAAGAAAATATATATATATATATTTAATCAAAGTAGAAAAGGAGATGTATATATAATATATTATATATACATTTATATATTATAATTAAAATTCTATCCGAGGGCCGGATAGAACCTTCCCGCGGGCCGTAGTTTGCCCATCGCTGTCTTAGTCCCAAGTGGGTGATTTCCTGACCTCCACACTGAAATTTCCATTCCATGTAAACAATCCCTACTATAAATATCCACTTTAGGGCAGTTGCTAGTTATCAGTCCTGACTTCTGCGTTTTAAAGGGATCACCATTGTGATACACTTTTTCATCCTCAAAGAGGAAATGGACAGAGGCACGAATTGAATAATGGTGACCATAAAGACCCCTCAAGATGGAATTAATGAATAGTGTTTTCACATTCTTTGTGTAGACACCGACAGAAGATTTTGATACCACACAGTTTTATTCGAACAGTTATCATTATTTTCCCCAGTGACAAAAAATAGCACACACATATATAATATTGATAATAATAAAATATGAAAAAAACTTAACTAATTTATATAATAGGACTCTTTGTGGAAGCCCAGGATTCCGTGAAACATATTTTGAAGACCACTGCTCTACATCTGACGCCTAACGATCTCAACAACTGCAACCCGGGACAGCTTTCTTTCAAAATTATGGCGAGTTTTAGGAATTTCGTTGCGATAAGCTGATAAATGTGACTAACAGCAATAGTAACCCTAAGGAAACTTTTGGAAGATAGGGTTTCACCCTCTTTTTATATACATTTGTTCAGTTCTTATTTCTTTTGAAACGTCGCGAGTAACGTATTTCAAGAAGTGTGCTTTGGGTTCAAGAAAGATTAATTACTTTGTTAAAATTCCCAGTATTTTTTACTCATAAGAAATGTAATATATTGTTTTAATAGATTTTTTTAAGGATGTTCACTCAATTTTTAAAAAATTAAATTTCATAAAAAAATATATTATTCAATTCGTTCTATTAGCTCACACTCTCCCTATATATATCTTGTTCAAATTTTCAATCGTTCCTAAAATACTTTTGATTCCTCCACTCGAAATTCAAATACACTTTTTTTAAAACTTGTAGTGGAGGACACTGGATGTTAATGCAGTTTTTTCAAATATTAATTCATTCCTTAAATTTAATTCATTAATTTAATTTATTTTTTTTAGATTTAAGTTGCATGTATCTACCAATGTATGGCGCCAGATAAACTTAAAAAAATGAATGAAATTATTTATAAAGGACTTTCTGCAATATAGTGGAAAAAAAAAGTAGGAATTGACTTTAAAAAAATGTTTTTCATATTACTTGTTTTTTGTATTAAATAATTGATAAAAGTGTTTTTAATATCTATTGTACAAATACATTCTAAGCAGGGAATTAATATAATTAATAGCAACAAGTCAGGGAAATTTTTTTCACAATTTCTGTAGGCACCCTATATAAACAACCACCATGGGCAGCCAACCACCTGCCCATCGTTTGCCTTTTTCTTTCATCGGAATCAAATTATTATTTTTGTTATTCTCCTATTTTACAGCGTATAAGATTCCAATTCTATTATCAGACATAACTAGAATATGCTTTTTTTTTTAATGAAAAGAATTAAATTAATAATAATTCCAATGTCGTCATTCTTATTTTGGAGAAGTTGTAGTTCATCATATAAATAATTCCAGTTTTAATATCTGTAAATAAAAAGGGATTGTCTAATTGTAACGTGCAATAATTTTCAATTTATTTTCATTTGTAGGATATTAAAAATTTTTATGTTTAAAAAAAAATACATTTTTTTTTTCATTTCCTTCTATTAGCTCACACTCTCCCTATATATATATATCTTGTTCACATTTTCAATCGTTCATGAAATACTTTTTATTCATCCACTCAACTTCAAATACATTTTTTTTTAATGTGTAGTGGATGACACTGGATGTGAATACAGTTTCTTCAAATATTAATTCATTCATTAAATTTAATTGATTCATTTTAGTTTTTTGTAGATTTAAGTTGCATATATCTACGAATAGATGGCGCCAGATAAACTTAAAAAAATGAATTAAAATTATTTATAAAGGACTTTCTGCAATATAATGAAGAAAAAGTAGGAATTGACTTAAATTTTTTTTTTTTTTATATTACATGTTTTAATTCCAATGTTGGAAAAGAGGTGTTCGCAATGAATCAAAATTCCTCTCAGGATTTCGGTTTTTTTTAATTTTTTTATTTTTACTTTTGCATTTTTTTTAAGCAACAATATATAAAACATTTGAAATCAATTATAATCATCTTTTTTATCAAGAGATGGATTTAAATAGTTTCACAGTATAAAAACTACTACAGTTGAGTTACGGTTTTTGGAGAAAATTTTAATATGGTTGCATTTCCATCCCCTTTATTTGAACTAATTAAATAACAAACTGACATTCCTCTTGGCAACATATTTTGCTTTTTTTTTGGATGGGGGGAAGGGGGATGAAACTGTGTGGTTCTGGTTTTTCTGAAATGTAAAATTTACTCTTAGAAGACATTCTCCTTCCATTGCCTCTCATTGGTATGGTAGTGTAGATACCTTATAATACTTTGTATGACGCTGCACTTACTATAAGCTTGTTGAAATAGTGGCGAATGTTGGTACTGAAAAGTTATATCTTGGTTGATAAAGCTTTTAATATTGTAACGACAATAATTTGAACTCATTTGATTTGTAAATGAAATTTTTCACCAAAGTAAAAGATAATTAACTTTCATAAGAAATAGTTTTATTGAAACTCTAATAAATAAACAAAAGCTCAAACTAGGAAAATAGTAAAAGATTCGCAGATATATTTCTAATGTGTCATAGTGATAAACTGCCAAAAGGCAATGAATGAACTCATACGCCGAAAAGTTGACGAATCCTTTTTATAGTTCTCTGATTTCAAAATGCGCAAAAAATACAGCCGGAGATGAAAAGTGGAGAACAATCATTAAAATCTTGCCTCATGGAGAACGCAGACAATAGTATCGCAAAAAGTAATCACTGTGTGGACTTTCTCGCAATACAATGAGTGGTAAAAGACGAGCTTTTCAGTAGTCATTCAGTTCCAAGAAACTGATTCTATTTTCCATGAGTTAAAACTGATAAAAATTATTTTAGAAGCTTTTCTTCGATATCAGCCTTGGTGATATGATACGTCCTTGACGTTATTGAAGTGGGCAATGCGTCGCCAAATGTTATAAACAGATATGAAAATGTTATAAACAGAAAATGTTATAAACAGAAAGGTATCACGAATAAATTTACCTTTTTTGAGACCGTCCAATTCGTCGTTTCTAAACTAATAGAGTATAGTTTTCAAAATATTTAATATAGTATTATATATTTGTGTTTAATATATTATTTATATTTTATATATTTTCCCGGAAAGCTTAATATAAAAGTTAAAAAAAAATTCTTTCGTTTTTCCATGCATTCATTAAAAATATTTTAAGGATTATTTTTATTAAAAAAAGGGTGAAGAAATGTTTAACGTTATACACGAAACCTATTGTAGAATGGTGTGTTGATGTGGAATTCCAACTGCTCATTCGGAGTACAACGAGCACGAGCATTTGTGACTTATATCTGACTGTAATATTAACAAAAAGTTACTGCGGATCCCACTGCTTATGTTAAGCGATGGCAGGCACAAGCGACGGGAGAGTGAGAAGATCCAAGGAGGACCGAGCGAAGACAGGGTGAGTTCATCCAAATTAAAGTTTTTTTATTAATTGCTGATTATATATTAATTGTTTATCTAACAGAGACAATAACTGTTAAAATTTCGGAACTTTATAGATTCCTATAATTTTTGCTACAGAATCATGTATAATTATTTGTACTAAATATTACCTGTATCATAAAGCTTACGGCATTCTGAGTTTAACAAGTTAAGTTAGGTAAAAGGTGTAAAATATAGGGCTACATTTGTTGGTGCTGAACAAACTGTCATTGGCTGATATTCTTCTTTCGCCAGCACCGATTTAAAAAGCACCAAGCAACGCAAGACCACTCTAAAAAAACCCACGCAGTTTTTTTTTTTGGAAATTTGAACAATAGAACTAACAATAATACTGCAATTTCTTTTTCAAACTTGGACAGTAAAATACATCAATACTGAAATGTGAAAATGATTTACTTCTCCATCTGTCTCATAATAACAGTTGAAAGTGAATATTTAAAAAGGAATTATTGGGAAATGCAGCACTACTAAGTTGAATAAAGAGGTTGAGTGCTTGAACGCAAAGCGCTCATTTACTCAATGGTATGTGATAGAAGTAGGAAAGAAAAGTCAAGTTGAATAGATAATAGTAGTCGTATGAATTGAGAAAAAGAGAAAATGTAAAACATTGGTGATGAAAATGAAACATTTGTGATCAGTAAAGAGCGCAGAACGAAGGAGCAAAAAGCAGAAGAATATAATTCAACAGCAAGCGAGTGTATATAAAAGAATAAAATCAACTGCAATGACCGAAGAACTCAAATGAGAGTTAAGGCCAGTAGGGAGAAAATGCAGCTGTTAAGTTATATTGAAGCCCAAAATTGAGAATCCTTCAATCAAAATCAATAACTATGACATATGCCATTTGTTTTGACACATCTTTCAATTTTTAGGTTAATCTAATTATTAAGAAGTATAATTATTTTTTCTAATTTCCTCCAGTTGTTCGAAATCTGTAGAGGTTGCTATACCACAAACATTATTTCTCTGTTTTAAAAATAGCTTTTTACTGCTATATTTTAAAGATTATTTATTTTTTAAAGACATTGTTCTCCTTAAAACATTGATATATGAATAATATTTTTTCTTCTATTGCCATGCGCAGTCTATTTAAAGTTGGGGAAATAAAGATTATGCATGATTTGTAGAGGTTAAAAATCAATTGCTTTATTTCAGTTGAATATCAACCTATAATAAAAGTAAAAAGAAAAAAAGAAAATTTTCAAGCAAAGATCGAGTTGTGATTATCCAGCTCTTGTGGCACCCAAAGAAAAGCGAAAGGTGCAATCACGTTAGCTGTAAAATAATTGATATGCAACAGAATAACCCTATCAAGAATTTGGAAATAATTATCAAGGTGAATAGCATAAGATTCAACTAAAAAAATAAAACTGTAGACGTAATGCAAGATTATATAGAAAAACTTAGACATATGCCTCTTAGCAGAAGACGCATCATAAATAGCAGTTCACGCCTTTCAAATTCCCATATCTACATTATTCCAAATTTTGAAGAAAAAAAATCTATAAAACAAAGAACTCCATATCCATTTTAAGCTCATGCATATGGAGAAAGCAAAGCTTCGCATCCAAGGGATTTTAATTACCGAGTTTAAAATGCAGTAAAAAATTGATTGAAAAATCCAGAAACTATCTGAACACTCGAAATAAAGTAGAAATAATATTTTTAATTTAATTTATTTTTTTATTATTAAATGTAGCTCTCTAAATTCTTTTCTGTTTTTTCTTTTGCTGCTATTATTATGGGACGAAGTACTTTCCTCGACTGCTACTATTATTCTGCGACAGAGAGAGTATTAGAACCATACATCCCATGCATATTGGTACAATAAAATCACTGAAATTTTTTTTTTTTAAGTATAATGGTTGCATGATACATTGAAATTTGTAAAACGTTTTTTCTTGTCATATAATTTTAGAGTTTCCATAGTCTTTTCTATTTATTTTTTTTTTTTAATTCTCCACAACTCTTATACGAATAATTTTGCCTTAAATTATTAGAAAAGGAAGAGTAAAATATTCAAGATGAATTTATCATTTTTGTTTAAATGTTTTAACTACTTTTTACTTAATTTAATGTTATATTTTTTTTGTCTACCACTATGCCATCCAGGCTCTAAAGAAAATTATAAATGAAATCTTTTGAAGCAATCTTCATACAACTAAACTTTAAAAAAATAGTAAACAAAAACTGAAGTGGCTTGTAAATAGCTGGTTTCGGTTCCAAAAACTACGGATTTTTAAAAAAATATGATTAATACGAATTTAAATTTTGTTATTATTTAAGTATTTATTCTACAAACCATGGCTGCAATTCGTCATACTTTACATAAAGAGGTTTTCCTTCCAAATGACGAAAGACTTGTGGGCGTTGTGAATGTAGCGAAAGCCAGCAAGAAAAAGAAAACAGCATATTTATGCTTGGCTGTGAATAATGAAAAACCTTCTATGATTACTGTAAATCAAGTAAAAAAATCTGACAAAGAAGGCTATAAAAAGAAGAGTTCTTGGCAGCTGCGTGAATTGAAGTTGGTGGATGGCAAGGATGAAAACAAAATTACTGCAGAATTCGATCTGCACTTTGAAAAAGTTTATAAATGGGTTGCAAATAGTGCCTCAGAAAAAAATTCTTTTATAAAATGCCTGTGGAAATTTTGTAGTCATTTGCCTCGACAAAAGCCAACATTCATAAATATACCAAAAGATATTTTGCAAGACCAAGACAATTCTCCTAAGATGGGTGTTGTGACACCACAAATAGGTGAAGAAGTATCGGTTTTAGAACCGGAGGATTATCAAGCCTTAACCACGAGAGAAGAAGCAGATTTGGAAACCTTGATGGCCCAGTATGATTTTGTGATTGGGAATGCTGAAGAATTTACTGAACAGCTTGCACGGGAGCTATCAGAATTAGATGCGGCAAACATCCGTTCTATACTCGCTTCTGAGCAAAAGGTTCAAGGGCTCATGAATATGCTCCAGACATCTTTAGATGAAGTTTCAGAATTAGAAGCTCGTTTAGATATTTATGATGACATCTTAAAAAATGTGAAGGATAGTGTTGTACAAATGGAAGAGAAAGATGCACACATGAAAATACAGCACAAAAATAATATTAAACTTCTTGTTGAACTAGAAAGCATGGTAGGCAAATTAGACCTGGCTGAGAAACATCGATTAGCTCTAGATGGAGATTTAAAAACTACAGAAGGTATTATTGCTTGCACAGCAGCTGCAAGGGCTCTTAGAGAGGCTACAAATGCAAATATTCATCCAGGGTTAATGAAGATGTCTGCTTATACAGAACAAAAAGCAGAACTAGATAAACTACAAGGAAAATTTATTCTACGTCTAAGTCACCACCTCAATAATCTCTTTTTACATTTGGGTAATACATGTGAAGAAAACTTAACCCATTTGGCTAGTGATCTTACATTACCCCAACATATAACTTGCCACCGCCAGCTCTTACCATACACAGACCTTATGACTTGGGTGAGAGATACAGAGCCCAGTAGCTATGCCCAGCTGTGTCGAGTGTATACTTCCTCTTTATCTAAACTATATGAAAAAGAGATTAAATTTTTGTTTGAATTAGCTAAAGAGAAGATCAGCAAAAATGGTTTTGAACGCAAGTACAAAACACTGACATCTGGCCAAGATTCGGTTTCTAAGTCATCTATCAAAGCAGCTAAATCTGTTTCCCTTTTAGGTGCTGAACAGTATGGCTCTGATCTAGATGTTGAAGAATGGGAAGGGTTTGATCGTGTTCTGGAAAGCCTTTTGAGTGCATTGGAACCTATTTGTTTGGCAGAGCAACAATTCTGCATGCAGTTTTTTGGTCTGCAATCAGATGTTACTGCTTCCCATAGTAATCAGCAACTTGCTGTTCCTCCATTGACAGGCTTGCGTCATGCAGGAAGTGAAGAACTTTTAGCCAGTGCCCAGCGTAAAGAAAAGCAAATCAATGAAGAATTAAGGCGAATGATGGGAGAATTGTTTGCTGTCTTAGAACCTGAATTGATTGGTTTTATTTCTTATTTTGATAAGATGGATGGTTTTCATTCCATGTATGTACTTGTTCGTATGAGTGAACATGTCATGTCTGCCCGAGATACAGGATCATACCTAAGTATGACTTTTGCTAGTGTTTTGGTACAGGCCAAGCGGAACTTTGATCGTTTCATGCAGGCTCAAATTCGATCAATTGAAGAGTCTAAAGTATCAAGAAAATCACGATGTGGTATTCTTACATTTGTGGCCAACTTTGAGATTTTTGCTCGTCGTGCTGAAAGTATTTTTAAAAATTCTGAGCGACGCACTGATTTAGATCGATGGTATGCCAAGTTGATGCGAGTAATCTTTGATCAAGTGAATGCAATTTCATTAGAGCATCCAAAAACACCACAAGAAGTTGTTCAAATGGAAAACTTTCATCACCTTTTCACTGTACTTTTCCAGCTTAAGATACCGTGCTTGGAGCCAGAGCGTAAAGAGGCAAAACAGCGATATAATGATGCTCTTCAAGGATATGTGACACAGTATTTTGGCCGTCCTCTTGAGAAGTTGAATTTATTCTTCGAAGGTGTACAATGCAAAGTAGCTCAAGGAGTGAAAGAAAGTGAAGTAGGGTATCACCTAGCATTCAGTAAACAGGAACTGCGTAAAGTTATACGCGAGTATCCTGGTCGAGAAGTTAAACGGGGCTTAGAAAGTCTATATCGCAAAGTAGAAAAGCATCTTTGTGAAGAAGAGAGTCTTTTGCAGGTTGTTTGGCATTCAATGCAAGATGAATTCATCAGACAATACAAATATATTGAATCTTTGATTGAGAGATGCTACCCAGGTGCTAAAATAACTTTAGAATTCTCAATTAATGATATTCTTGATTTTTTCTCGGAAATTGCAAGATCTCATTGAAAAAAAATTACAAAAATAAAATATTATATTGATATAATATAAAAATAATATATTGATAGGTGTTGAAAAAATATGTTTTTTATCCTGTTAAAATTATGAAATTTGTATAAATTATTACAAGCTAAAAATAAAGAATTTGGTTATTTTTTTTTAATATGTAAAAATTAATGTTGATATAAAAAAAAGTGAACACTTTGAAATAATCTGTTATTTCTAGTTTTTAAAAATTAAAGTTGCTATATTTATTATAAACCATAAAAAAATAATAAAAAATATTCTATTTCAAATGTAAATAATTAAATGACTTGTAGAGTACATTATTCTGTTAGAAATAGTATATTAAGTAGAATTTTTGATGTATTTATTTTTATTTTCTCCATATATATTATTTATCAGCAAAAAGAAATAACTATTCTAAATATTGTCCATTATAAGTTTAGATGAGATTGATTTAATTTGATTAAAGGTATATTAATTTTATTATTTATGGGGAAATTGTTATTTAGTTATGATTTTTATTTTTTGAAAACATGCAGATTCTATATTTTGTAACAGTACTATATTTTGCAAGAATATGTTAATAAATTGGAGATATATATTTATATATGTACATAGGTCATATAATAACCTGGAAGAAGAAATATTATATAGCTTTGTTAGTATTAATGTTTGCATTAAAACTATTTTTCAATATATTGTTCTGAAAAATATTTTGCTTGAAACTTCTGATTTTGATGATAATATATTTCAAGTAATATAAAATAATAAATTACTTGAACTTTTTAAAAGAAATACATAAGAACTGAACTTTAATTACGTATGTATAGATGAATTTTAATATACCTGCATAAAATTAAGGTACTTACGTACTAACGGTACCTTGGCGACAGACTTGGCATTTTTAATTGTCGCCAATGGAACCCCTGCAGATTTGGCAGTTTTTCAGAGGCGCCAATACAGTAACCCCTGCAGATTTGACGCTTTTTAAGTGGTGGCAATCTTAACGGCTGTAGATTTGCTGAGTTTCGACGCCATATTGTTGTGTAAAAACCGCCAAATCTGTAGCGGCGGTTGGCGCGTTTTCACTAATTGTCGCCAAGGTACCGTTAGTACCAAAATTAATAATGTAGGACAAATATTTTACTTAAATGAATATAAGTTTTTAAAAAATTTAAATGTTATCTAATGTTATTTATTAATTTAGTACTTTCCATTTAGCAGGCTCTACTTAATGGCAAATGTAAAAATACTATCAATCATAATGTTCGTGACAAATCCTTGTTACTGCATATGTTTTGCCTAGAAGCTCAAATTTCAGAATATTTAAATTATTTAATTTATAAATGTTTAAATTTTACTTTTGAGATACAAACTTAGTAACTACAATTAATTTTTTGCTCAGCACACCATTAGTATCTTTATTGAGACAAGCATCAATTTCTTCATGTGGTAATTACAGAATGAATTATTTTTTACACCATAATTCATAAATTTACAATTTAAATGTAATTTTCATGTATACAAAAATAAGCCTTAATACATTTTTCTTATCTAGAGTAAAAAGTGAGAAAAATTAAGTATTAAAAAAAAATTGCCTGGAAACTTGTACTTCAATTGCAAATCAGTTTCAGCACTTGGCATGCAAAGGAAATGTTTCATGACTGTCAATGTCACATTTGAAAGGTTCATCACTTTCTTTCAATCTTATCAATAGATGGCAGTAGATTACAATTTTTATTATCCATTGGAAATAAATTAGAAAGCCTGAATTTTAATGAGTGTAAACTAACTATTTCTTTTTGTAAGTGAAAGCTATTGTCTAGAGTGATTCAGATTACGAAATGTACATTTCAGATTCAGAAAGTGATTACAGTATACCAATTGAGAATGACATTACAAGGGAAATATTAGTATTTACTTATTTTAGACATGGTGCATTATATGCCAACTAAGGCAAGTTTCATAATTTCTTGTTGATTTAAATGTAATCTATTATGTAATAATGTTGGAAGCTGTAACCATGTTTTTAGTAAAGAATCATATCTTCTATACTGTAAAATTTTGTTACACAAATTATATTTCCAAATTCAGAAAGAATTGTATAAAAAATAATTTTAGTCACTAAAATGATACTGTTTAGTGGTGGAAATTATGTAAGTGGAAGTATGAAGTTAGTTATTAATGAAACTTTTGTAGAACAGTTTAATTTGATAGTTCATCAATATAATTTTCTCATTTTCTTTTCATCTCAAACATCTAAAGCAGAAATGCGAGACAATCTATACTTGCATCATTTGAATTAAATTCGAATCGAAATACATTTTTCTTTTGAGAAATATACATTTTATATCTCAAGGAACTAATTGAAAGCTAATGCCCTTTAGTCTATAGAGGTTTGCTTTTTAATGAAATTTAAGACTAAATTTGAAATATAGTATTAAAACAGTTGAATATTACATAAAGGTTAATTTAAAATGTATCAAATCCTAGAAGTGCAGGTGTGTATTAAAGATAGAATCACAATTTATAGGTGCTGGAATATGTTAAACATCTTAAGAATGCATTTATTAAATAAGAATATGACAGACAATGTCATTAGTTAAGAAATAAAATCTATGTCATAAGAATATTTCGAAAACCAGAATGCAGTGGTGGGGAATTGGCGAGAAAATTTCCGACTCTTGACCATAATTTTATATGCTATGATCTTTACTAATGGATGTAGAAAAATGTGTAAAATAAATTCAATGACTTTTATTAAATTTATATCTGTGAAAGCAGTTTTGCATAACAAAGTATTTTCTACAAATTTAAAGGCATTTATTTATACAAAATATATATCTTAGAAAAATATTAAATTAACTGGTACCAAAGTATACCAAGTATAGAATAGCTGAAGACAAGCAAAACGAAATTTTACACTTTAATCCAAAAATGCTAATATTTTTGTTCTTAATACAATACTTTCTTTCTATAAGATCTTTTGTGTGTTTTTTTATAAGCCTCAGTGCCAAGAAAAGTCTTTCAACATAATTTATTTGCTACTAAAGCAGTGCTATTATTATAGAAGGATGTAATTGAATTGCAGTTGCCTCCTTTTTAACATCAATTTTCAAAATTTTTGGAAAAAAAAATTATTTTTGTAAAAGATTTAGGAGTCATGTTTTTTACATTCCTTTTAATTTTTATTTTCTAGAATGAATTATTTATTTACTTTTTATTTTGTGTTCAAACATTAAATGATTTCATTTTTGAAAACAAATTTTTTTTTTCTTTTGAATATGCATATTTTATTTACATATTTAGTGCTAAATAATTAGTAGCATTCACTCAGCACTCCTCTGACAACTTCAAAGTGAAGTACCACCATTTTCAATGCTTAAACTTGATTACATGAAGGAAAAAATTTTGCTGATAAGAGATAATTACTAGTGAATTCAAGTTACTTATGTTTATAGCTTCCTCCTGATACTTTAAAAGTTAGTGGATTGTAAATATTATGAAGTAGTTTCTTCAGTGAAAAGGCAATACACAAGAATAAATCGCTATATAATTAAAGAATGTTTAGCTGCACGTATAAACCAAGCAGAAATATTATTATGATTGAGATGGCAATAAATAAAAATTTGTTACACTCAAAAAATTTTATTTCTGCTCAACAAGCAATTTTCAAGCTCTTCAAGAAAATTTATAATACTAAAAAAAAATTGTATGAATTTAGATTGAAAAATTAAGTGTATAGAATGATTTGCCTTTATAGATAATATTATAACAGTAAATTTTTTTTAGGTAATGGTACAATTTTAATTTCTAAGGAATTCTACAAGAATTTTAGTTTAAGTGAGAATTTTTAATAATTAAAGTAACTTGAAACAATATTTTTAAGTTGAGTCCTTCAGTAAGTAGAAAAAGATGAAATTGCATTAAAATTCACAAGATAATTATGCAGAAGCGCTGACGAACAAATATCTATATATTGGCAGATATACATATAGTTATACCGATTTTGAACATCGAAACTTGAAATCGCTTTTCTCCATCACCTAACATTTTCAAAGCAGTTATATCGGTTCTGAAAAATCGGTATTGCAAAACGATATCTTATAATAACTGGTTTGAATTTTTTTTTTTTTTTTTTTTTTTTGAGCAACAAATACATAACACCCTATTATACTTTTACAGATGGCATAGTAGTCGAGTCACATACGCTGCCTCTCCTTGATCAGCAATGGTGATCTTAGTTCCCATATTGAACACTATCACTTCGATCCTTCATAGTCACTTTTGATTAAGAACATTGATTACATCCCGATATCAAAATGTAAAAGAATAATTTAGCTGAATGATTCTTTTTTAATTGTTGGATTTTTTTTTTCTTCTGTTTAACTTTAAAACCTCTGTAGGTTTGCACATAAAATTTTATATTCATTCTCCCATAAAATTTTGAATGATTTCTAAAAATATTTTTAAAACATGTGCTTGTTTACAATAATTAAATGACAGCAACTATTTAATATGTTAAACACTTTATTAAAAACATTTTATATACATATATTTTTAAAAATACAACCCTCTTTATCACAAAACATCTGGAATCTTAACTACACCATACTTTAAAAAAAATGTTGTTATACAAAAGTTAAACTCATAAAATAAATTCTTTATATTTTGAAGATTCAGTTTAATTGACCTTAAAAAGCTCACTTTACTAAATATTTATAACAAAGCACTTCAAATTATTCATAGCATTTTAAACATCATACATCTTTAGAAAAAAAAAATATTTTTTACAAATTTCTTATTTTACTCAAATACATGTATATAATTACTTGAAAAATTCTATGAAAACAAAGTTATATTAAAATTACTTTTTGGCACATACAATAAATTACAACACTATTTTGGCAAACTCATTTTTTCCAAGTCTCATGTAATTAGCACTGTCATGTTAAGGCACATGAATGATTATAATTTTTACTAAGAATTTTTTTTCTTTTTTTTTTTTCCAAAAAGTTAAAAATTGAATAGAATTTTAGATTACTTTATAAATATATTTAAAATCAACAGATTTTAAATTTCACAACTATTAAGTAATTCATTAAAAACCCATTTGATTTCAATGGAAAACAATTGGGAATTTAATAACACCCCATTAAGTCTAGCGTTATTTCCTCTAACTACTTTATTAACATTTCACTTATTCTTCACAATTTGTAAACACAATAAATACATATCTAAATACTGTTAAAATATTTCTACTGAAAGACAAAGAATTTAAAAAACATATTTAAACTTATTAGAATTAACAAAATATAAATAAAAATGCTAGTATAAAATAATGACTTTAAAGAGTAATATATTTCTTACATGTTATAACAACTACAATATATATCTAATAAATAATAAACATTATTATTTAAAAAGTGTAAACACTTTTTTTTCACTGGAATGTACTAAAAATAATTAAAACAGAAATTATTAGTAAAACCTAATATTTCACATAAGTAATATTTGTAATAATTATATCATGAAGATACAATCCCACACTATCAACCAGATATAAAAGAATTTTTTTCTTTATTTTTCTACATCTTTTGATTTTTCATTCTCCATACAGCAATAGTGTGGTCACTATAGAAAAAAAAAAAATTTTATATTTTGTTATAATTTTATATTTTGTTATAATTTTATATTTTGTTAAATGTGAAATTAATAAAATACATTTAAAACAAAATACACTTAAGGAAAGAGAAAACTAGGTTTAGATAAAAGTTAAATATATTACCTTTTTTTTTTACATTTAGGAAATTTTATGTCTGATTAAATTACAAGTTATAATGGTATAAAAAGCATACATAAATTATTGAAAAACAATAGTCACCCAAACGAAAAAAAAAATTTACATAACCAAAATTAAATGACTATTGAATGTAAATAAATATCATGGTTAGTAACACAGGATGGGCAAACTACGGACCGCGGATAGAATTTTAATTTGTCGGTTCGAGGCAAATTAAAAGAAATATATATTTATATATTATACATCCAACTCCTTTGATTAAATCTTATTTTTTTTATCAAAAAAATTATTTTTATCTCATTTCCCGAGGTTAAATTCAATACCCTTAGTAAATGAAGAGAAGTTTAAGAATTATGAAGATAACTTGAAAAAATTGCATTTTGAGTTCGAATGCAGATTTCAAGATTTCAGTGCCATTCAAACAGAATTGGATATTTTTACCATGCCTTTCACCATAAATTGTGAAGCAGTGAGGTCAGATTTGCAGGTTGAATTAATTGTTTCTAAATCTGCCAAAGTTAGAGTTTTACAAATCATTATCGAAAGTAAGTTTCCCAAAGTTAATATCTCATGACCAGAAAATCAGTGCTATGTTTGCTTCATCTTATATATGTGAACAAGTGTTTTCAACTATTAACCTTAGAAAGAATTATTTCAGAAGTAGACTGACAGATGAGCATTTAACCTTGTTTATTAGAATCAGTACATCTCACTTTGAACCTCAATATAAGGAACTTTTAAAAATGAAATCGCAATTTTATCTACCTCATTAACATATTTAAATTGTAATACTTGTATATTGTTTTTAAAATTTTAGAAAAATTTATCTTGGCCTGCCAAACGTTTTTTCTTTAGATTTTTGGCCTGCGACCGAAAAAGTTTGCTCATCTCTGGTACAAGATATTGCTAATTAAAAAATGAACTATGCCAATTGTGAATAATAAAGAAATGAGATAATTATGACAACCACAAATAATAGTATATTTTAATGCTTTATCAAATAATTAAATGCTTATTATATTTAAATTCATTTTTTTTCTCTTTATATAATCACAGATAATTTTTTTCCTTGCTATGATAAATAATTAGCTATTTAATAAAATATTTTAAGGAAAAAAAACATTTATGATTTAAAAAAATAATTAAATTTTTGAAATATTTAAATATGTATTACATTATATACTACATTTGACTTGGCACAATTTTTTGTGTTTAAAATACAAGGCATGGATTTTGAATGATTGAAGAGAATAATAAAAATTGCCATCACAAACATATAAATGTTTGATTGAACATTACAAAGTTATTTGGAAAATTAATACAATTTATTAAATAATAGGAAAGAAAAGTTAATTTGCACATCAAATATTAAAAAATAAGTATCCACTTACTTGGAAGCAGTGAAAACAAAGTCGCTATTGAAACATATGCTATTGATAGAAGAATTATGGGCCTGAACTTCTTCATAACAATTACACTTATCGAGAGTCCACAATTTGAGAAAACCTGATCTACATCCACTTAAGAAGGTGTTTTGATCTGGCATTATACTCAGAGCCTTTATATCATCATCATGAGCTCCATGCAGATTCTGTTGAGGAAGCATTTATCAAAATTTGTAACACACAAGAAGTAAAATTCTCAACATTGACCATCTCAAGTTATTGACTCATCGCACACAATGCTACTGTAAATTTGCATTGCGATCTAATATCTGTTGCAACAATTCATTCAAATTAAATGGACGGGAAAAGAAAATTCTTCCTTTTAAGTAATGTTTATCTTGTAAATTAAAAAAAAAAAAAAAAAAAAGGTGCAAATGGAATAGACATTTTTTAAATATTTTAGAATTATTTACTTGCTTGCCGAACATGAAAACAATACTCTTTGCATCCATCCTCAAATAGAACATACAATGGTGAGAAGTCAGCTGCATTTTGTGTAGCGAGTTGTCAAAGATTGTAATAAGGGGAGGTGTTTTTGGAATAGGCAATTGTATAATCATGAAACACAGTTCTTTCTTGGTACCAGATCTAATGTAGGTAGGTCTCTAAAGGAATGCCAGAATGTTAAACATTCAGGATATATATATAAGCATGAGAGTTGAGGGGTTTTGGTGGTTTATATGTCTGGTTTGTTTCAGAGTATTTAATACTCTCTCTATCATTATTGTGAAAACCCTTTAAGGATGGAAGTTGTTTCCTTGGAACAATTACTTTAATTATTTATGATAAAGGTTGTTTTTTCTACTTTCTTGGGCTTTGTGAACTGGTCATCTTCATCACCTTTTCGTTTAGTTTTCAAACTCGCTTTTAAGTAATAAAAAAAAAAGGCAATTTCTGTGTGTTCCACTACTAGTTAAAAGTTTCATGCATCTTATCTAAGGCGCAATTTGCTTCACATTCGAATAACATAGTTAGAACAACATATCTTCTTGAAAATATAAAGATATAATAATGGCGAGGACTTAGGTTGGATGCATAGGGAGAAAATTCAATATCTTAAAAGGATGATTATTATATAGCCCTGAGAGGAGTTTTAATAAACTACAGGAAAATTTTTTAAGATTCAAAATCAAAAATCTGAAATAATAAACAGGAATTTAAGAACTTAGAATACTTACATATTCCAGACTCCTATGTTCCAGATCCCATTTCTGAAGCGACTTATCTTTTGAGGCAAATATCGCGATACTATCAAAGATAGCTAGAGTTTCAAAATCATTGTCATGAGGATGTGAAATAGAGTATTTAGGTTGATGAATGCCATAATTATCCTCCTTAATTTCAAACACCTAAAATATAAATATATATTTACTGGGTTGCATAATAAAATTCCTAAAAGTGAAAAAACAAAAACATTTAATCAAATAAATGAAGAATTAAATGAAAAATATTTTTAAATTATATTTAGTTGATTAAAAAAATGGTAGATCTTGGCTCTCACAATATAATGTATGATATATAAGAAGTAGCAAGTGAAAAAAGTTTTTAAAAATTAAATAAAAACAATCTTTTTACAAGCAGATTATTAATAAAAAAAATCATGTCATAACTTCAATTTTACAAGTATATTTAATAAAATACCTTGATGGATTTATCATGAGCTCCACATATTATTCTGTTCTTCTCATATTCTATGTCTGTGACTGCTATGCAAGAAGCATTCGACCCATACCCAACATCCAGAGCCCCAAGACATTGAAACCTAAAAAATAAAACAACTATAAGAAAAAAATCTACACAAACTACTCATCAATTTATACAAAAATAATAAAAATTAAAACAGTATTTTGTCCTTTTAAAATATATACATTTTTTTAAGAGAATAACATGGTTAGGAAAAATTACATAACTCACGAGAAAAAAAACACAATGGTTACTTTATATATAGGATTTAACTATAAAAAAATTATTTTTTTTAAATTAAATTCTTTTAAGCACCATTTATTTCAACTCACCAATGCCTTTTTCGGAATGGAATTGCAAAAATTGATGCAATATAAAATTACTTAAAAAGCTACGAATTTCCAAAGGATTCAGTTATTTTCTTTTAACTACATTTTTAAATAAAAATAAAATTATCAGTTTAATTTACAAATATTAAATTTATCACTTTTAATTATTAATTCATTTTTTTTCTATAAAATTATAGAGAAATATATGATTTTAATTTAACCACAGAAAAATGTATGGTTTAGAACATGCTCAAGAGGGAATTGCATTGTGGAAAATAATTAGATTTAGAAATACGATACAAAGCAACCCTATGCTTTTAGCTAGCATAAATATGCATCTTTTGACTGGGATTCTTTAAATGGATTGGGCCAAACATATTCCGCAGACAGACCCAACCAATATTTCAAGACGAAGGGTTGCTTATTACCTCATAGAAGCAATTCACAATTGGAAAGCTGAATCACTTCGTAGTGCCTTATAGGTCATGCCGTCATACATCTCTCTTAGACAGGAGAAACCAAACCCTTCGTTGAAACTCATTTTTATTAAGCAATGATATATTTTGTTAACAAGCACAAAATTATATATTTTTTTGTTTACCAACTAATACAATGAATAAAATTTAATTATTTTTATGTATAGTTTCCTTTTTTTCATATCTTGCAGAAATATGAATCATTATTAGTTAAAATTTTCCACCCGTAGTTTTTATTTATAAAGATTTTAAATTACCTTTTCTGAATAATTTTTAAATATACATTCATACAGTTCATTTTCAATATTTCAAGACTATCATTTAATACAATAAAATTAAGAAACATTTGAATACACACAATATACTAGGAAAACTATCTAATATTAATAAAATAAACAATGTAGGTTCAATATATTTGAAATAAAGGGGAAAAAAAAAAAATTTTTTTTTTTAATAACTTACATTCGCAAATCCCATATTCTAACAGATCGTGAAGAAGCAACAAAAAGTAGTGTTCCATACTGATTAAGAGCAATATCATTAACTAAGTATTCTGATGTCAGACACTGATCAAGACCAGATGCTCTGTGAATATCAAAATAAATTTTTTAAAAATATGAAGGAAAAAAAAAATACAAATTTATCATAAGAGTATGAATAAATGTTCATTTTTCACACTAAATATTTATTTTAATATAATTAATTTATAAGTTAGATTTTATTTTATTGAAGGCTCAGAATTTTTTGCTATACTACATCAAGTACACATTAAAAGTTCACATTGGGAAGTTTGTATATATTTTTTTTCTTACTATTTACAATAATAACATTAACACCTATTGTTAAAATTACATGGAACTTTTCTATTTACACAGTTTTTAAAATACTGAAATGCAAAAAATAAAATAAGCTAAGAACAAATTTATAAAATTATTTTTATTCTGTATTGTTTATTTGTTAATGCTGGCTAAAAAATTAAAAAAGAAAGATAATTTCTTTACTAATTACAGCACTGAATATATCAATAGAAAACTTTAAAAATTCATAAGTAAAGTCTTTCTAGCATTTTTACAGTTTGATTAAATTTTTTTTTACAGGTTTTACAATATATAAACATTTTTTTTAACCTGAAAACAAAAATCATATTTTTAGAAGTGTCAAACTTAAAAGAATTGCCTATTTACATGAGCATTACAAATAAATGTTTATACATTTATGAAAAGCTCACAAAAAAATACATCATTATAGTACATGTGTACTTATAAATATAATTCTTGAATAAAAAAACTTTTCAAATAAAAATACTAAAATAAATTACCTAAAAATCTGACTACAAGTAGCAGGATTCTGACGAACATCCCAAAAAGTTACTTCAGATGAAGATGCAGTAAAAGCACGCCTGGTATATTCACAATAGCACACTTTCTTTACTGCATTAGTATGAGGTAGCTTCTGTATTTCTGTCTTTGTAGTTAAATCCCATATTTTTACTGATTTGTCTGTAAGGAAATATTATAAAGTATAAAAATAGTCTTGCAGTCTAGTCTTGTTTCTCCATAAATTAAAACAAATCTTTTTTTATTCTAAACTTACATTATTTAAGTTAAAGATTTGTACTTTAAAATGGTGACAGAGAATTAAACAAATCAACTGATAGACAAACCAGATGCCATTTTAAAAAGCGAAATATCTTGTTTTTTCATTCTGACCATGGAAGTAAAATATTTAGAGTTGAATTTCTGGGAAAAGCAATTTAGAATTTTATGAGCTATTCTGTTTTCAAATTTTTAAATTAACTATGTAAATTTGAGATGATATGAAAATCTAAATAGGTGATCCTCTTTTCTTTTTATTGCTATGAATCTTTAGCACATTTTGCAGTATCTCATATCAACTGCCTGTGGTTATGCAGAAAATAATTATGCATAGAAAGAAGGACAAAATTTAATTGAGAAACTTAGAATAATTATAAATGAAGTAATGAAATAATTATAAATGAAATATACTGAGTCTATTAATTTTTTTTATACTTAATATTATTAAAGAACATTAAGATTTAACAGAATTTTTTTTTTTCCCATCAAGAATTAAAAAAAAAAAAATTATGCATATAAAATCAAAGCAAATTCTTAAACAACCAAATTTTAGGAGTATTATAGAAATTGAACATAATAAACAACATAGTATAGTAATGATTAGTATAAAGACTAATAATATTCTATGCAAATTTTATTAATACAGGATTCATTTTTAAAATTATTAAAAGAATAAAATAGAGATAATCAATTTAATTATAGAAATGGCAGTTAGTATATTCGAATACCAACCCCAAATTTTTTTATTGAAATTTAATTAATTATTTAAAGAAAATAGAAATAAGAAAAAAGTTTATTTTACCAGAAGAAGAACTAAAGAGAACATCATCAGTACATTCTACACATAATACTGCTTGATCATGACCTTCCACAACATAAGAAGGCACTAAATGAGATCTTTCAAATCGATAATCAGAAATGACTGGTGTGAATTTTCTATTTGAAAAGAAATTTTAAAATTATTAATTAAAAATAATTTTCAATTGAGGAATACACAAAATTTAAAATTCTCATTTTATACAGCCTTTAAAATATTGAAATATGAAAGGAAGAATTTTATTTAAATATGACTTGAATTAATTATAAGGAAATTTTAATAAGGATGATATAGTACCATTTAACTATTACAGTAAAGTTATTTTAACACATTATTGCTTAAAAATAATTTTAAAAAATTAAACCTTTAATAAGGTTAAAGAAAGTTTAAGATAATTTTTATACTCACGAAATTAATGGGGCTCTTCCTTCCAAAGAAATAGGTGGTTCAAAATTAAAAGCATTCTCGTCTCTTTTTAGTGATGGTAAAACAATATAAGATATAGATTTGTTGCTAAAAACAAAATTTAAAAAAATAATTAAGACATACAATTCAAAAATATTATTAATAAATAATGTTCATTTTTTTTCTCATTTCAGTAATATACTATTCTTCATAAGTATTCTCGCATATTATCATTTTCCTTTCTTCCTCCACCCACTAAATTACAGAACAAAGCTATATGTAAATTGCTTAAAATTTCAAAGAAAATCAAAGTTAAAAAGCTCTTTAACTTTATTAATCATTTAGGTTATTTCACTACAACATATCATCTTTTCTAATTACTTATTTTCTTACTTTAAAAATTTAATTTTTCAATTTTTAAGCTTTCTGTTAAAATAGAATTGTTTGAAACAAGAAAAAAATCAACAACAAAGCATCAAATGATATGAACAACTCCAACTCCTGAAATGAAAATAATTTTAATTGATTATCATTTTCCACTGAAATTTTTTTAAATATTTTTCAATAAAATATCACTTTGAAGATTGTACCATAACTATGGCTCCAAATGTACTTGGTATATAGCCCCTCCTAAAATCATCTTTGGCCTTAATTACGATGATGCTACCATAAAATGATATCTCACACAGAATAGCAAGTAAGTAATCTTTTTTTAAGGAAGTTCATAAAGTAAATAAATAAAATAAAAAATGTTGGAGTTTAGCAAAAAGTTACAAAGACATTGATAAATTTTAATAATGCTTAACAATTTATTTTTTAAAGAATAAATTAAATAAATTACAAAACTGAAATAAATACAAAGTGAGAATCTAAATTAATGACGGACTTATTTAAAAATAATTGATCCTAAGAATTATGGAGTAATACTTAAATAAAAATGAGGTTTCTCAATTTTTCATTAGAAATATAAAAATTTTATTCAATTTCTAACTAATTTTAATTTTGAAATTTAATGTATTATATTTAAATAAATTAATCAACATTGGGATTATATTTTCTATTTATACTACAAATGTAGTTATTGTTGCTTTCTCCAATAAAAATTATGATCTTCTTTAATTTAAATGCCATTTTTTTATATACATTCATTTATTTTTTAAATTCATCTATGAAAATTAATACAGTTTAAAATGTAGATAGGTATATATATATATATATATATATATATATATATATATACCTACCACAACATTTTATTTCTAGTGATATTTTTGCAATATCCATATAATATAACTCTCTCTCTGCATAAAAAGAGTTTGCCTATTTATAATCCAAAGAAAAAGATTGATTTTCTATCATTTAGTCAAAAACTATACAGAAATTCTTATTAGTTATTTTTAATTAAATAAAAAGTTTACATAAACCAGATAACCTCTATAATTGTTTATTAAAGAATTACAAATGGAAAATGTCATACTTCATCTGGTGTTTGGTGCCATTTTAATATTTTGCTTTAGGTTGCATTATCAATAGCATTTAAACATAATTAGTTTCTTTTTAATATGGTTAAATATTTGACTTCTGAATTTCAAACAGAAGTTTAGGAGCAATTTGCAATGATGTTTATCAACTCCAATCTTTGATTTAAAAAGAATTAATGATGATTTATTTTCTGTAACCTGGCAAAACAGGTTATATCTGCTAGTAAATAATATTTATATATTCAAAGAGATCAACATGAAAATAATAGTAATTGAGAATCTTATGAATGATGGACTCCAAATTTTGTATTTCAAAGCACAAATTTTCTTTGCAATGATACAAAGCCTTATGAATTTTATGTATTAAGACAAATTAGGGGGAAAAAACCTGAAATCGCTAAGATTTTCCCAGACATCAATTCCATTTAAAAATAATCCCCCCAATAGGAAATGCTACAAGAGGCATAATGCAAAATTAACTGCCTAAACTTTATAAAACCCTTTCAAAAAGATGCTAAGAAAACAAGCAAATATTTGTTTATATTATATATAAACAAATAACATTTGTATAAAACAATTTATACCTATCATTAAAAATATATAAAGTTTGATAAAATGATGAATTCCAGATATTAATTAAAATTTTAATTTATTTTAAAATAATTGTGTGTATTTTTTTTTGTATACACAAATATTTTCATTTAAAATTAATTAACTAGTTTATAATTAAGAAAATACTTAGGACTGGTAACATCAATGTAATTAAAACATAATAAATTAATTTATTGTAAAACACAAGATTCCATCATTAAATTAGCTTTTAAAATATCATAAAATTAAGATTTACAAAGAAAGTTTATTTTTAAATATCATAACAGTCCTTAATATGAATTAATCCCCAAATGAGTCAGATTATCTAATTGTCAACATCTCCTTTTTTTGGATAATATTACTTATTCATCACTGAATTAAATATTTGTTAAAGGGAATAAAAATTAATTACTACAACATGAATACTGATCAAATACAAACATATATTTATCAAAATCTTAAACATCAAATGTACAAAAGTAATATGTACAATTCTTAAAAATTAATAAAAAATATCGATTACAAGTACTGTAAATTATTTCATTAAATAAATATATTTTATTATTGGAAAAATTACCTTAAATCTCCATTAGTTTTTTCAGAAGAAAGAGGACCAATCAATTCCGCAGTATCAGAAATAAGAACATCATTATTTAAATGTGTCAATGCAGCATTTGGAGGCTCAGCAGATGAAAACAGCAATTGTTCTGTAGTTGCTGCAATATTTCTAGCCTAATAAATAATAAAATATTTATTAATAAAGCACAATATAAATATTTTAAAATTAAAGCATTTAAATTTTAGTATGCATTTTTTATCACACACCATTACAGAATAAATAATTTTCATACAAAAAACTATGAAGATTAATACTGAAAGCAAATAGCCATAATAGTTTTAAATAAATTAATAGTTTAAAAAAACTAAAAAATACGCTTTTAGAGTTAATCAAACTAAAAAGTAAAAAATAATTGTTAACATAAGAATAAAATGACTGACGAGAAAATGAATGTCACTGTTCTAAAATCGTGGGGTGCTCGATATCAATCGTTATAATTTCTCACAAGTTTCATTCCGAAATGCAGAGTTAGTTTAAAAATGTCATACAAAGCACCCCACGCTTTTAGAACAGTGACATTCATTTTCTCGTCAGTCATTTTATTCTTATGTTAACAATTATTTTTTACTTTTTAGTTTGATTAACTCTAAAAGCGTATTTTTTAGTTTTTTTAAACTATTAATTTATTTTTTACTTTTTAGTCTATTAACTCTAAAAGCATATTTTTTTTTTTTGTTTTTTTAAAGTATAATTGTTTTTACTTTGTTTTCCACTTGGCCGGTTATCCGCTAAGTTTATATACTTTTTACCCACCGAAATTTTCGGCCAATAGGAAGACCGCAATTCGACATGATCGCACTCCTATGCCTTTGAGATCCGCCTCTTTTTAGCCACCGAAATTTTCGGCCAATAGGAAGAGCGCAATTCGACATGATCGCACTCCTATGCCTTTGAGATCCGCCTCTTTTTAGTCACCGAAATTTTCGGCCAATAGGAAGAGCGCAATTCGATCGCGGATCAGTTGACTGACTCGCCAGTAGATGCGCCATCAGTCCCAAAATCGAGCCCAAAAAGTGAGTTACATACAAACATACAGGTGAAGCTAATAAAAGCGTATTAAAAAGTTATTTCCCTTTGAATAGTTCAAAATTACAACTGCAAAAATTTATCTTGTTTTCAAAACAAATTTCAATTTTCAAATCTCCAAAATTATTTTTTATGATTATTCGTTTTTGACTTTTAAGGAGTTTCGGATAGAATGGTGGTTCGCATGGTAATACATACTATTTTTGATCACTGTATCAGAGATATCAACCTAAAATGAGATTTTTAAGATTTTGAGGCTTGTCAGGAGTGGAGAGCAGTGAGCAGAGGAGAGAAGTCATAATTCGCAAAAACATGACTATAAAAATATATATCACTATACAAATAATCTCATCAAAATGAATATCAACTTTATCACAAAATTAAAATCAATACAGATGAACATTTTGAATTGTAGCTGCAATTTATAAAATAATGCAGGAATTTTTTTAAATTGACATTTTTTATTAAAATAGGGTTAATTTAAAAATAATTTAAGATTTAATATTGCTAAAATACATGATAAAATTGGGAAATAAAAAAAAATAATTTGTTTAATATATAACCCTGAGCAACATTTGGAAATGAAAATATAAGCAATAAATACCATAAAAACTTATAACAAAATAATAGATGATGAGAATGAAAGAGGTCTATGAAGCATTCTATGAGAATGATGGTGGAAGAATTTTTTTTTTTTGCTTTACTTATTACACTTTTTTTGTTGCATCTGATACTTGTTAAGTGGTTTAGACTTCTTGAAATGATTTAAATACACAATGTCATTGTTTATATTTGAAAATTATGGATTTTGTTGAAAACTTGTGTACTTTGGCAATCACATCTAGTTTGAAATTACCCATTGGTGAAAAAAAAAAATTATAATGGCAGAAGAACCTCTAAAATGCAAAATTATCTATTTTGTTAAAACCAAAATAGTGTTGCACTGTAATCCATAAAAACATTACAACAAAATTTGACCTACACAGCTTGTTATGAAGTAAATTTAAAATTGAAGGTTAAATTTTGAACACAGTGCTATGTTGTGACACAAATATCATGCATTAAATAAAATTTTATAGAGAACAAAAATAATTTTTATCCACACAAAATAAAAATAATAAGCAATTTTAGTGTTCTGATTAATTAATTTAATTGATATTATGATTTAGCAAATATTTGAAACTTTAGGAAATAAATATAAACTTAAACTAATTTATCTTAATTTTTATTGTATTTGATATATTTTTTTTTATTTCCATTGGCAAGGTAAGCACAAGAAGAATTAGAAATAGTAATAATAACAAAAATAACAAGGGAAAAAAATACAAAAGAATAAACGTCCAGAAAATGCAAAGATGACCGAAGTCATTGCCTAAAGAGTTCTCTCGCACGCTAGTAAAGCACAGTCTCCGAGTCACCGTCAAGTACCGCACTTTTTTGGAGGTGGTCTCTGTTCGTTGGGTCTAAGGAACCACATAGGGGGCAGCCAGGGTTTGAAAAGATTTTAATGCGATGGAGATGTTCTGCTAGACAGTCATGGCCAGTCAGAAGTCTGAACTGGGCAACAGCATTCCGTCCTGGATTGCTGGGTATTGCTAAAATATCTTCAGCTCTCCAACGCTTTGACTTAATCCCATCTTGAATTTGTAACTTATAGTTTGTAGTCATTATTTGTTTGATATAAAGTTTTATAGAATAGAGTGACAGTGACTAAGATCTCATTTGAAGTAGTTTTGAGCCTCTTTTTGCTAGACCATCGGTTTGTTTGTTCCCAAAGATGCCACAGTGGCCAGGTATCCACTGAAGTACCACCCACTTCATTTTTAAAGTCAGTTCCCGCAAATGATTTGACACTGGCTTATGTTGATATATCTGGGCCTAAATGACCGAGTGGCTAGCACTATGTACCACAGGTTTCAGGTTCGAGTCCCGGCGGTGCCATGGATGTTTGTAGTGGTTCGGAATCCACTTTAAAAACCATAAGTCCCAGTCTGAACATAATTGTAGAGTGTTGCAGAGGTATTGTTACTCTCTGTCCATGGCTTATCTTCAAGCTACACGCACCTCCTGGGTAGTGCTAAGTGAGTAACATTGGTGCAGCACTTGCCTTAAGGCATCGAAGACAATTGTCTAAGTGTTTGCAGCTGCATTAGAAAAAAAAAAAAAAAAATGTTGACATATCTTTAAGTACACTTCTTAGGTTTAAGAGTTTTATAATGCTCCACCTTTCAAAGTAAATGGTTAAATCCTTCACTTTTTATGACAAAGTATAAATGTGTTGACTTGCAGAAATTAAAAATAATTTTAAAAACAAACAATAAAAATAAAGTAACATTTTAAAATATTATAATGGGTGTCTTTTTGATTAAAGCACATATAGCTTGCCTTCCTATAGATATTATTGCCATGACTGATGTATCTACCATGAAAGTAATTAAAAAAATGCATTTTGGATTTTAAGCTCTTAAATTGATAATAAAAAAATGATTAAATATAGAAAATAACTTACCTTTCTTCTATCTCTTGGTCTGTCTGACATAAAAGTTGTTTGGCGTGAAAAACTTGCCATACTATAATGAGGAGTTATAATGTCGATAGGAAGGAAAGAAAAGCAAAACAAAAATTTCAACTCATGCTTTGAAAACAGTTACAAACAGATATGAAAACAATTGAAGTAAATACAAAAAATAGATGACAAATATTTATAGATAATAAGCAAGCAAAATTAACAAAAAGTACATGCATGAGAGAAACTAAATAAAATTGTTGTATTTAATTATTAAGGTAAAATATATTTATCATGAAATAACAGATTGTGCAGTTATTAAGCCAGTATAAAAATAAATCATTCGTCAGCTACCGTTATAATTATGCAAGAAGAGAAAAGAAAGATATATGCATAGAAGGGCTAGAAAGAACCAAAATAAATGGCTAATATTTAAATATAATAAAAAAAAGTTACATTTTTCCATGGCAGAACAGCATTTGAAGAGCAGGAAGAAAGAAAAAAAATACCAAAGAAATTATTATATTAATAAAAAGTAATTGCTAGTAAATAATTATGAATTGATTTATGAAACATTTTAATAAAAAAAAAACCTTTCAAGCGTAATAAAATGTTATAAAGAAAAACTATATGCATCTGTTAATGTATTTTACATATGTATTTGTATTTATTCTTAGATATATTTCCGACTCAATTTTATAAGTAAAATAATATTCTTGGATTTAATCAAAAATTTAAATTAATCATACTTATACTAAACAGCAATAATCAGACAAACAATAATTATCATTGTTTTTATATTTTTACATTTTTTTCTTATTTCAACGAAAATATATTTGAAATAAAGTATCTACAAAAATGACATATACTACTGTGTCCAAAAAGTAAGACCAATATTCAATTCCTCCGGCTAATGGAATTTAAACTTTTTTTTCTTTTTTAGGTTGCCGGTTGCTTTTTTCTTTTTTGCGTTGCTTTTTTTTTCTTTTTTGGGTTGCTGTTTTTTTTCTTTTTTAGGTGCCTGTGATATTTGACGTCAAAATATTCATTAGAATTTGAGTTACGCTTGGCTTTGCGAGACGCTGAAACTGATTCCGATGATTTTTGAAATGTCTCAATTAATTGAGCAAAGAATTTGCATTCAATTTTGCTTGCGGAAACTATAGAATGTTGCAGAGAGCATTCCTATATCGTGAAAGAAATGCTTACAAGTCGAATAAACAGTTTAAAGAAGGAAGAGAATACGTCGAAGACAAAGAGCCCTCTGATTGACCATCCACCTCAACCGACGAAGCTCACGCCCCAAAAATTAAAGTTTTGGTGCTTGCAAACCATCGATTTATAATTAGAGACCTTGCTGATGAAGTCGGAATTTTAAAAGGATCGGTCAGATCCATTTTTGGCCTCAAACGCAACAAATCTCGATTCACTGAACCCGAAACCACTGAATGCACTAGCTCACACTGCATTGATTCTTCATGACTTTTTTGCCAAAAATGAAACGTATATAGTTCCACACAACCACTGTATTCCCACTGTGCGACTTCTGGCTATTTCCTAAACTCAAAAGGCACACTGAGGGGTCACCGTTTTGAGTCGATTGACGATTTTCAATATGAAATGCTGCACGCTTTGAAGGCCATCCCTGCCGATGACTTTTTAGATGCATTGAAGATTGGAAAAAAAGTTGGCATAAGTGCATTGTGTCTGGTACTTTGAAGGTGATGAAATAAATTTGGAAGAATAAATAAAGAGTTTTTGAAAAAAATAATTAGTCTTACTTTTTGGGCACAGTAGTTAATTCAACATTGAAAATATTTTTTTTAACAGAAACATAAAAAAAAAAAAAAAAAATTATAAATTGACAGGTCTAAAAAAAGTCTACATAAAGTCTTTATTATAACAAAAAATCATTTAAGACATAAATATATGAAAACTATATATAAAAAAATATAAATATATATTTAAAAAAAAATTAAATGAAAACTTTAAAAATCTTACCTGTCATCTGGAGATGCAGATCCAGATCTAGATTCATTTCCAGAATTATCTAAAAAAAGTTTTATTGTAGATTATCAGATGATGAAATACAGCTGAGTCTAATCAAATCATCCCTTCATACTGTCACCACAAAAGGTGGCATGAGGATGCAATTGCATGGAAATAGACTGACTGCTTAACTATGAACATAATTATCAATTTGAGAAAAATTTTCAAAGTAAAACTAATTGTATCTTAAAAAATCTCCATTGTAACATAAAATAACCTAATAAATTATATATAGTCCAACCCTGGATCGAGTGACGTGATAATGGAGGAGTCTGAAGCAGACAATCTTTTACTTGTTTGGGTGCTTATCAGATATGGCATAAAGCAGCTTTGAAAGAAAAGTATTGTAATCAATGTGGAACTTTTTCTCTCTAATTTTCCTTTTAATATTGTGTAAAATTTTAATTATTAAAATTCCTCCTCAATGTCATTTCCTTTCCTATGAATAAGAGAAGTAGCATTTCCTTTCCTATATAATATCTCTCTCTCTGTGTATAGACAACAGACAACATTATAATTGAAAACTTTTGTAAAAATGGCAAAATGTTTAATTCATCTTGTAATGTTACAGTCAAAATATTTTAACAAGTTTTTTTTTTTTTACATAAAACATTTTTTTAATTTAGAATATTACATTCGAATAACGAATTTCTTTTAATTATAAAAGATTATTTGATATTAATATATATCATGTACATTTATAATGGCTTTTATTTGAAATTAAATTACAATTTAGTTAAGAATTTTCAAAATAAGCAATTGCAAAATAATGCAAATACAATTACCAGAATCTTCAACATTTGTTGCAGTAAGTTCAATGAATCCAGCTAAATGTTCATTAGCTTGTTGCACAACATGGAACAGCAATTGTTCTTGCACAGCATTACTTTCAACCACTTGGGCTAACTGCGACTCTAATTCCTTGATCATAACTTCTTTTTGACTATTTTGAAAACTCTGCAAAATAATTAAAGCATATATATACATCAGTCCAATTATATAAATCAAATATTAGATGTGAAATTTTCATTGAAGATTAATAAGTTAATAACCTGATCTATAGCCATATGCACTATCTTCTCAATTATATAATGTGACTCCTCTAACTGCATATTGTTCAAAGAATTTATTATATCTTCTGGACTAATTTGTTCCTAAAAAGAGAAAAAAAATTATAGACAATCTACTTTAAAAATAAAAATTAATAATAAAAAAAACATTTTATCAGTTTTCAAATATTTATTTAATGAAAGTTTGTAAACACAAAAATAAATGATTCTATCAATGACATATATGGAGTTTATATTCTTCACACCAAAATGCTGTATAAATATATATTCATTTTTATATGAAAAAATGCTAGATAGCTTATACAAAACATTAAAAAGTACAAAGACAAAACATTACAATAAGCATACTTCTTTTTCCAGATCTTGAATTACCCAGATAAAAAAAATCATTCCAACAATCTCTACACCATCATTCCATTTTTCCATGCAACTAATTACGAGGAACCTCTGCAGCAGGCAATAAATCATCCCTCTCAGATACTCAAATTACTGATCACAGTCTGACGCCCGAACTCTTATTTAATGACGATATTATCATAAACAGTCAAGATTGCTAAATGTTTTTCTTCAGTTCTATATTCTATTGGCTCTAAATGGAGGTTTATTCTGCCTAGCCCACATTGTTAGATGGCGCTAGATGTGTTTTTGACTTGGATTCAGTAATCTAGCGAGCAGAAATAACATGGTTTATAATATCCCGAGGGTACACATTTCTTGACAAAACTATTTACATGATCAGACAACATACTGGATGTTATCATTCATTTCTTTTGGAATTTTACTGATGACACACAGTTGTTGTATAGTTTGGGTTCTTTTTTTGATCTGCCAATGCAACCATTCACCTATTTGATATTTATCTAATGATTGTCAGTTTCATTGCTACAGCTCATGATCATTTTGATCCAAGGGATCTGAATATGAGCCATTTAAGGGCTTTTTTTTCTCTTGTGAATGCTATTATGGTTTTGTTATACAACTTGATTAAGTTTCCATAAAATGTATGATACTTTATGTTTAACCAATACTACTACAGCTTTTGTTGTGCAAAATGGTCATTTGTTTACTCATTATGAATGAATTCTTGCTAGAACAAGTCAGAAATGGAAAGTCACAGTTGAAATTTTCATAATTTGAGAATTTTGAAAAACCTGCAGTTATTTCAGTATGGCCATGTTGGTTGCAATCCAGATTGGACAAACATGTAGAAGAATTGGTCATATAATGAAAATATACAGAGCGAGTTTGTTTCTGATCGAAAGCTTGTCCTTGTAGTGGACACGAATTTGACCAACTGCAAAAGCTCATCATTTCTCATTTGTTTTATTGCTGACATATTTGTAAAATTATTCAATTTCTTCAACCCAAGAAATATTTTAACGTGATCATTTTAACTACTATATGATCGTCCCTTTTTTGGTTCCTTTTACTGCAGATAACATTAATTAATGAAATAGAGGATGTATCCAACAGCAGAAGAATTAACACAATCAATCCAGTAAATAAATCATGAACATACTTATTCCATTTGTCAATAAGAAGTTTTTCTTTCAACAAATAAACACTAACAACATTTTTTAAAAATAATTGAAACAGTATTTTGAATGTTAGATTATATTTTCCAAGTCATTATTTTCACACCTAATAAAGCAAGCCAACTGTTCCAAAACTCACTCTATGAAGTCAGCATAGATTACCCCTGTGTTGAAACATAATTCAATATTTTATGTGGCTTGACTCAAAATTGACTTTTAGACTGATCTGAAGAAAATAATAAACATATACTAAAAAAACCATTAGCATTGAATTGATAAAATGTTTCCTTTGTAGTTAAATGCAATAGATGACAGGTAAAATTTTGAAAATTATTATTGGGCTGCACTTTTCTTATGCAGGACCTTAAAATGCCAAGTCATTGAGGTGCATTAAAAGATACAGATGCCGCATGGATCAGTTATGATATTTCATTTTTTAAATGCTTCATTTATTATATTATAAAAATACCTTCACAAATATTATTGAAACATTCTAGAAGAGAAGGAATCATGGAAACAATTCTATATAAAAATAAAAATAGCAATATAGAACAACTTTAATTTTTTGGTTATATACATCATCTTGCATTGAAAATGCAAAACTTTTCAATATGGCCATTAACTTTATCTGCTTACATTCTTATTTAATCTCGGTTTTGGAGTCTTCAAGAAACTGTTTTTAAGGAGATGACCAATATGATCCAAATACAATATCAAAAGATTATGTTCTGCTCTTGTGAAATCATTTTTATCTTTTGAACCTTTGATAAAAAATACTTACGACTTTCATTCCTCTATCTAGTTCTTACAGTATTTTCATGCAGTTTGAATTTAACATGACTTCAACAGTTAATCATCAGATGAGTGCAACAAAAAAATCCAGTGAATAGACATATTTTACTGATTCTGAAAATAGCAAAACAAACTACAGTTCTTTTGTGTATATAAGTAAAAAATTTAGTAGGACACTTTGCTATTTTATCACTATTTGCTTCTGTTTAATTTCTAATGATATCTCTTTTTAACAGAAATCAATCCATACTTGTACATAAATTTATAAATAAAAATATTAATCTAAAATTATGAAAAATATTAAGGCAAACTAAATAAACGATCAGGAGAACCACATACCACATCAGAAACAATTTAGTTTTAGCATTGCTGCAGATATTTTTTCTAATGTATCTATCACAGAATCAATACATGCAGTAACATCTCTTAAGGAATCTCTTGGGCACAATCCTTTCTTTCCAAATTCATTCTTTTATTTTGGACAAATAGTTTCAAAAATTTTGCCAGACAATCCCATTTTATACACACAAGAAACAGAAATTATGACAAGCAATAATTTTTTTACTACCATTTGTAATTATATTATTTATGCTACAAATCTGTAAGTATTACAGACAATTCACAATATTTGGCACTTTTTCATATACATACAAATATAAACATTCACTACTCATTTGTCTTAAAAAATAAGATACATAAATACTAATATAAATTTAAGCTAAGACAAATAAATACTAGCATATTGAATCAACACATAAGTTTCAGATATCATGTATAAAAGACATTTGTTTTTGAAATTATTCAAACAAATATTTTTAGTACAAAAAATCTTTAAAAATAAACAATTTTAAATATACAAGTATGCAATTTTACAATTGTGATGCATCACATTAACTGCTTACTTTTGCTTCTTCTAATCCAGTTATGGCCGACTGACATTCTGATAAATTTTCATGAATGTATTCAATATTTGCTTTTAAGCTTTCTATTTCATCATCAAATTCTTCAATTACTTTAAGCTCCTAATAATAAAAATATATTTTCAAAACAATTGCAGAGATTCATCAGATGGAAAAAAAAAATATTAAACTAAAAAATAAATAAATCCACTTTCACACATACAAAAAACACAATTAAATGTACAAATTCTGAAATAACGAGATAGGAGGGTCACAAAAACTGCTTAAGTTGGGAAAATTTTTTGGAAATTAATGCATATAAGTTTTATTTAAATGTGACCAACGATTAATCAAAGCAACTGTTCGGAAGAAAAATATTTAATAAAAATACTGTTCTTTATACAGCCCATAGTACTCTATAATTTTCCCATTCTTTAAAATATTACATAATTGTTTTGAAGACAGGCTATTTTCCTCACAAAATTCTACAATTTTTCACTTTTACACCTCATGAAAAAAAATTTGTTGTATTACAGAAGAATACAATTGAATTACTTTTTGAACATTTATTTTAACATTAATTGCTAGAATTTTGGAAAAATTATTTGTACGAAAAGGTCAGATTTTAAAACTGACTATCAAAAACACTCAATGCATGACCTCTGCTTAAAGCTTAAAAAAAGTATATATAAGGATATAGATATCTTCACAAATCATTTTGTGAATAGGCAGTAATGTACAAAATGTTTTCCCATTTGATGTACTTTTAGTAATTTAAATATAAAATTGAAATCTCATATTTTTTTTCTTTTTAAACACAAGTATTAAGGAAAATGTTTGAAAATTACTAGAAGTAGTTAAAAAGTTAAATGCGGAAATAAAAAAAAAATTACATTATCAGCAGCAATAGGATTGTCAATAGATTTTTTTAGTTTTATAAATACAGCTTTCTATTGCTTAAGTAGCATGATTTCTTAATTTCTTTTAAAAACTACTAAGGTTTCACTGAGATATTCATAATAACTCCACAATAAAAAGTTAAAAATAAGAATAAAATAATAATGCTCCATTGCTGGGTTTTTTTATTGTGTTAAAATAATAAGAGTTTTAGAAGAAATATAAAATTTTAAAAATACATATGCATAAAATTTTCACATATAAAACAAAAAAATAATTTCATTTGAAACTTATATATTCACTAAATTTTTACATCAAATAATAATACCTGCAAATACATAAAAAGTAACATAGTAAAAAAAAAAATTACCCTTTGTTCAATTAGAGCTCTGTCACGTTTTCTGGTAATTTTGTCAAGACATCTACCAATTTTTTCTCTCTCCTAAAATATATTATTTTAAAAATAAACCATAGTCTTTTTACTTTAATACTAACATTGCTTTAAACATTTAAAAAATATTTTTCAAATATATTTTTTTACATTAATTAAAACATTTTTAAAACAATTTCCAATTCTCAAAAAAAAGAGAACTAGTACTCTAAATCCCACATAGTAGTAGTACTCAAAATTCAGCACTATTGTTGATGAATATATAATAGGAAAAAATATAATTCAGAAAATTAAGCATCTTTTTTTGTTATAATATAAATTATAAAGATCAATGAAGGTAGCTATTTATTACTAAAAGCCATGCATATTTAAAAAAAATTACTAACAACACAAATGAATTTAATGTTAACACACAAGCATTGACTATATGGTTTTAAGAAAAAAAAATTACAACTGAAATATTTCAATGGAGTTTTTAGGACTCTTTCATTCTTAAAGCTGAAAGAATTTATCTTCACATGAAAGATTTGAAGTCTATAAAAAAAATCAGAATAAAATTGTATTCATAAATTACAAAGAAAACTGTAGCATCTACATTTTCCAGTACTGTACATATAACATAAGAGATTGATTAGTCTGATTACATGCATAAAAAATACATAAAAATCCAATTTTTTAAATTTAAATTAATTTTTTAGTTAAATAAAAACTGAAATTTTAGCATATTATAAAAATGCATTATATTGTTATAATAGATTAAAACTTGAAACATAAGTGTGTTGTCTATTTTTATAATAGTGCTTAATTGTTTGACCTTTCAATGTACCTTTTCATGCACATTTTTTTATACAAATGTTCTGAAATAGAACGCATGAAAGAATTAAATTATTTCAAACTGAAATAGGTAAAACCAAACAAGATCTTAAATGATGATTAGAAAAAAAAATGATTTTTTAAAATTCCACTTTCATTAGAAATATTAAATAAAATTTTAGTTAAATTTTAAAATCATAATTAATATTTTATTTCAATGAAAGATATTCAAACATAAAAAAACCAGGCAACAATAAAGATTACCTTAAGCCAGCGATCCATATCTTTTTCGATAGCTGCGATGTTTTGCTTATTCAATACCAGTTTACTAATCTATAAAACAAACATGAAAATATAACTACATTTTAAAAGTTGAAACCTAATTAAAAAAACATCCATACTTTAGAAAATTATCTAACATATTTAATAAAAAAAAATTATATACCCATTTGGATAACAAATTTTTCTATACAGATAATTGTATATTTTGAACTCTTGAAAGGTATGCTTTAAAAATTACACACATAAAAAAAATGCACAAAATACACTTTGCATTAAACTTTATATATTTCATAATACACACACACACATTATGAAATAACATACTTAAATAGATATGAAATATTTTTCTTTTAAGCCTATAAATTTTTTTTAAATGTCTGTAGATAAATAGTCAATATTTTTAAAACTTTTCAGTCTAAGTAGAATTAGAACTTTTTTTTTTAATACCAATATAGTTGCTGAAATAAAACAAATAATCAACAACTTTATCCAGATTATGTATCCTTTGAAAAAAAAATGTTTGAATGTGCTATATAACGCAGTGCAGTACAACAAAGGCCTATAATAATAAAAATATATGCTGAAGAACGGAGTAGTTAAATTTTACACATTAGAAATAATAGATGATTAGAAATAAAATTATGAAATATAAAGTGTAACTAAATTACTTTGATAAAACTTGACTTTTTTTAAAAGCTGTGGCCACTACTAATACATAATCAAGGGTGGTGAGTCGACCCAAAAATTTCCCAATTCCTGACTTTTTTTACGCCAACTCCCGATGTTTAAAAATAATATTATGTACTAGAATCTTTATTAGTGGAATTAAAAGAATATGTGAAATAAATTTAATGGTTTTAGTGAACTTGCTAAACAATAAAAAGCGTTTGTATAACAAAATATTTTTAACAACTTTAAAAGGTATAGTATTTGCATTCACTTAAAAGATATCTTTGAATCTAAATTATATAATTGAATCTATAAATATTTATATACAATATATATATACTATAAAAAAAACTAAAAAATTATCAAGTAGCAAAGTATTGTAGAATAGCTCATGCGAAAGAAAATTGTACAATTTAAGCACAAAGATGCTATAGTTGTAATACTTTAAAATTTTATTTATTTTTTTTTCTTCTTAATAATAGAATAGCTTATATAAAAACTGCTTTCATTGTTGATCCATGATAGGTTTTCATAAATCTCAGTGCTGTGAAAATTATTTTGCTTGGTATCCTGCAAAAGCAGTAACTATCTTTGCTACTAGATACAATTAAATGGCCTCCTTAACATTAATTTCCAAGAAATTAGAAAAAATAAAAATTATTTTTATAAAAGAGCCATGGGTTGGATTTTTAAACTGTCTGCAGATAATACTTGAAAAATAAAAATCTTGTACTAATTGCATATGAAATCCTTGAATTTTTTCACAAATTTTTAATTAAGCATAGAATTATCTTTAAAAATGGAATTTCTCTCAATAAATATTTCTCTAATTAACTTACTTTATTATTACTGAGAAAGCTTTTTGTATACAGAAAATGTATCTTAAATTTATGATTTTTTTTAAGTAAATGGCAGACATTAATTTTTTCCAAATCCACAATTATCATAACCAAATTCTAACAAAAAGAATACTGAATATTTCTACATATAAGGCAAGAATTTTTAAAACCTTTTCTAGGACTAAATGACTGAGCTGGCTTGTATACATATTCACTCATCTCACCAAAAACGTACTTTTCCATTAACCAGGTGCAAGTAATAAGTTGCAAAATATCACTAAATATAGAACATTTTAATTTCTTAAATATATGAAATAAATAGATTTTAAATGGAATTATTTTATTTTTGAAATTGCTTAAATTATTAGTTTGTAGCATCATCGTCAAAATAAAACATCTGATGTTGGCAAAATTTTTGCCCAGCTAACAGAAAAGTAGCGAAATGTATATCAGAAATAATAATGGGATGTAATTTGAAATGTGCTATATAAGAATTTCTTATCACTCATCTATCAGATAAAAAATAAAATTGCACAAAATATAGACTAGCACAGATCGTATACAAGACTAACAGAATATGCTCGATTCAGATATGTTTATCAAAGTTATAATTATTGATGTTGACATCTGGTGTTTTACTTTACAGTGAGTGAATTGGAAGATATTACACCCACTTTACCAGCATGGTAGCAGGTTCACTCTCATTTTGACATACCTGAACGTTACAGGTAATATTTCAATTTTAGCTTTTATTAGAGTTTTGAGTAAATTTTTTGAAAAGAAAATATAAAGAGTTTTCAATGTAGAAAAGTTAATATATATAGATCATATACTTTCCAATATAAGCCAATGTTACATTTTTTCTTTAAAAAACATATCAAAGTTCAGAAACCATATGCAAGCCGAACTTTTCCTTACCTTTTTTTCTAAAGTTTGCCATCTTTGTTTAGCAGCTTTTAGTTGATAAGGACCTAAATATCATTACAAATAATTATATTATAAATGCATCAATATATAGCCATTTCAATAATACAAAACTATATTGTACTTTTATTGAATACATTACCATTACAGTAAATAACACAAAAGTAATTATAATATTCCAAGCAACTTTATACAATTTAGGAAAGCAATTGGATAGAATTTTGTTTTAAAATAAAATAAAAAAGAATCTAATACTAATAAAAATTTATTCCAACTGATTATGCAAATAAATTGTTTTTAACTTTTTCAAAATTGATAAAGATTTTCAATAACTTTAGTTGTAAAATCCTGTAGATAAAGTTATTATTTATTTATTTTTTCAGGGGAAAAAATGAAAATTGTGGAACAAATAATAGATAAAAGCAAAATATGTGAGAAAATAATTATAATAATTAAATCAAAATTTTCAAATTTTCGATACAATTATCTTTAAGATGATTATCATTATCAAGAAAAATAATATATAAATATTTGATGCCATACCAGGTTTAAGACTTCTAACATTTTTGGGTGAAATATATTTCACAGTTCTTTTTCTCAGATTCAGTATTTCTTCTGTTCTTTTCTTTAAAACAATTTCTTTTCGTCTTTTTTCTGCTTCGAGTGCTTTAATTTGACTATCTTTATTTAATTTTTCCTTTTTCAGCAGAGCAATTTCTTTGTTACGCTTCTGTTCCGAATCTCTGAATTTTTTAGATTCTTCTTTCATTTTATTAAGGAGAGACACCTAAACAATAAGTCTTTACATAAAATTGTAATAAATAAGAATAAAAATAATTCCAAGTGATTTTTAAAAATGACAAATACTAATAGAGGATAAAAAATCTTTATCACACATATCAATATGTTTAATATAAACACAAATAGTTTAATAAATCTGAATTTTTTTTAAAAAGTAGGATACCAGATTATGAACATTAAAACTGAATTTAGATTTTGAACAAAAACTAAAATACCTTCGTTTTCTTCATTTTTGAAATAAAATAAAATAAAAATATGAAAACAGAAATCAAGATAAATGAGAATTTACACTGATCTTTAAATACTAATGTACAAAAAAAAAAAAAAACTCAAGCTAATTATTGTAATGCAATAAAAATATTTCAACTCAATAAACATATGCTTAAAGCTGCTTTATATAAAAAAAACCCCTAATATTTAAAGAAATTCCTCATGGAACCATGCATTTAATAAAATAGTAAACATACTTTAGTTCGTTTCATTTCAGCTACTTCCTGCTTCAATTTTTTCAATTGGGCTTCAGAAGAAGAAGCTGAAGTCATTAATTGCACATGATGCTTTTTGGCATTTTCAAAGTTCTTTACATCATTTCTCAAGGAAGAAATTTTCTTTTCATAATCAGCTCGAATTCTTCTTTCTTCGGATTTACTTTCAGCAGTTTCTAAAGTACAAAAAAAAAAAAAAAAAAAAAAAAAAAAAAAAAATTTGTCAAATTATATTTAATAGTTAATAATCACAATTTTTTGATAATAACAACAAACAACTATTTTCAATTAATAAAAATTAGACGACAACAATTTTAGTAAAAAATATGTTTAAAAAATTGCAAGTTAAGTTTAAAATGTGTGTTTATTTAATACAAAATTGTAGCACTTTTAAACATATTTTATTTTTTAACCAAGAACATTACCATTTCATTGTTATTTTTATGTGAACATATCTATACTCACTGCTAAGATTTGATATAATTTTGTCTCTTTCTTTTTCTGTCTCCATAATTTTTGTCTGCAGCTGGGCTATTTTCTCCTCATAATGCTGTCTCATGTTGTGTAAACGTTTCTGACTAATTTCTAGCTGTCTAATGAGTTTTTCTTTTAAAGAAATGTCACAAGTTATTTCAGCAAGATTTTCACTCAGTTTTTCTGTTAAAATAAGAATTTGTTTATTAGTAAATCTTAAAACAAAATATAATGAAAAAGAATTTTTAAGCAAAATATCACTTGATTTAGATATACAATTCAATTGTAAAAATGCTAAAACTAGTAAATCTCAGAAAGAAAAATATTAAAATCTAAACAATAACTAGTTTCCATTGTTTAATTCATAAATTTTTATATAAAATTACATGTGTTTCTAAATATAAATATTATAAAAAAAGACCTACCCTCTTGGTCAGTTCTTTCTGTATCGGATCCAGAACTACTACCATCATCTTCTTGACCATCATCAAAGTTCTAAATTTATAAAATTATATTAATTTTATGCATATAATTTATTATTCTTCATATGGCCAAACTAATGAGAGAACAAAAGAATAGTTGATAATTTAAATGACTGTACTTTTTATTTAAAAAAAAAAATCTTGAAATATCAAAGAATAAATTAAGATTAATAAAAATTTCAACTTCGAGTAATTAATATGTTTTAAATTAGAAATTAAATATATTTTTAATGGATCAAAATTAGTAATGAAAATAATCATTAACAGAGGAGAAAATATTAACAATGCATGGAGTTTAAAAAGTTAACATTAAAATATATATTAATAATAAAATTAAAAAATTTGTGGTTAATTCTTAGAAATAAATCAGAAAAGAGAAACAATTTTATGTAATGGAATGATTTTTCATAGAAATATATAAGAAATATTAAAAAACACTCCAAAAAGTTTTTAAAATTAGAAAATTTCATTCCATTCAATATACTAAAAAAAAATTAAAGAATTTTTTTTTTAATAGAGAAACAATGATCCACAATTAGTTGCATGAAATGTTATTTATATTTATTTCCTTTTATTGTTTCATATAGTATCGGAAGCAGCAACCAAAGCAGAAAAATGGTATTCTTGCTTAAGATTTTATTTATGGATATAAAAATAGAAATTTTATTTCTGCATGATATGTCAATGAAAACAAATGAAAAAGAATTATCTATATAATATCCAATACTTTTTATTGCCCAAAATTTATAATAATTAGATTAGATAGATTATTAATTAATTAGATAATTATAATCCCGAAAAAGAATTAAGGAAAAAATCTTATTTTTAATAGATAATAAAATCATGCAATTTGGATATAGAATAATAAAAAATTTTTTTAGGTAGCTAAACAATTCTAGATAATTGATTACATAATTTCAATTATTCTTACAACTAAAAGTGTAACTTTGTAAATTTTTATTTCGGAAAGTTTTTTTAATGAAAAGAAAATTAATCTTTGAAAATATATATTACCTCAGTTTCTTCAGCAATCTCTTTTTCATCATCACTTGGAATAATAGATTCTTTTTCTTGCCTTAAAAATAATTATATATTATATAGTGATTAAGTTTATTAACCATAAATATATTTTTTAAATTATACCGTGATATTCAATCTGAGCAACTTAATTTATCAAATAATAATAATCATGCAGGTAAGATTGTGGGCCTCATGTAAATTCCAAATGACCTATAATATGCTTTCTTAAGTTACCCACAGTAAATTTATAGAAATTTTTAAGATAAACACAAACATTTTTATGATGTTAATGTAACTGAATATGTTTTCACACAAAAAATATGAATCTATGACATAAATATTTTGTTCATAAAAAAATAAATGTAAATTGTAGAGGAATCTGATAAAGAAATTAGAACATTAAATTAAAAATTATATACTTAGTTTCTTAAAAAGTTTTTAAAGAAATAAATGCATGAATTCCCTTTCAATCCTTACCCTTTTAACTTTTTTTCTTTTCTCTTTAATTTTTTTACATTTTTTCTTGCTTCTTCAAGAATTTCTGAAACAGATTGAGATGTGTCGATTCGAATGTCATAATGTCCAGTAATAGCAACCGTAGATGTTGGGCTAAAGGCACATTGTGGTATAGCTTTCAAAGCACTTTTACGTAGTAAGGCACAAGCTTCTTCATATTCAATAAGCTTAGCTCTAAATGTAAACAAAAATATTGGTATGATATAAAATTAAAACAAAAAAAAAAAGTTCCTGCTAAGAAAAAAATAATAAAAAAAAACTTTAGGGTGAATATATAAATATATTGATTACAATAGCATATGAATTTTCAAAAATAAGAATATTACACAATACTAATAATACCTTAAGGTTTCTATTTCTGTAACATAACCTTGGATGACAGCTGATATATCAGATTTTGAGCCATCCCCTAGAAAACAATATAAATTAAAAATAATACATCTGACTTGAAAAATTTGTATAAATTAATTTTTACAAATTTAGTTATACCATTTATTATCCATTCTCCACTTTGTTTTTCAACCAGTAAAGCAGAATTCTTTGAAGTGAGTCGGTCAATTGTTTCCTGCAGGGCCTTTATTCGCATTTTCAAAGAATTATTTTCTGACTGAAGCATTGTATTTTCATGATACATATCATTGATACATTCAACTCCATCTTCTCTCAGTAATCGTTTACCCTTAAATTAAGAAACGTATAGTAAACAAAAGCATAAATGTGAAAATGTTAAAATTATATTTTTATTGTATGTTTTTTCATGTGAATAGCTATAATTAATATTTCAAATCAATTCAATTCTTTTACAAAAGAAAATTCAATAGTTATCTAAGCAACAGGATCCCTAAAAATTAATAAATTAAATTCTTTCATAGATGAAATTTTGAAATGAGTATAAATGTTACTCTTTGACTACTGGTTTCACAATAGCTATATGTAAAATGAAGCCACAGATGAATTATATACTACATAATACTTCAGCATTATAAATGATAACAAAAAAATTAAAAACCAAAGAATTTTTAATTTTTAAAACTCTTTCAGACGAATTTTTAAAAAAATAAGTAGTATATTTCTAAGAAATATAATAAAGATTTACTAAAAAATATTTCAACTCTTACCAAATATTTATTATTGATAATAATAATATATATTTCCATGAATACTTTATTTCATTATTGCTAGATTTTCTACCTCAAAGATAAAAACATTTAAAAATAAAGAAAGCCCATCCTTGGATATTAATAATGACACAACCTATAATCAACCCTGTGAACAGTGATCTACTGCTTTTGAGATACTTTGTAGCCATTAATTATATTATCAATTTAAGTATATTATGTAATGTTTTTTGTTAATTATGGTTAAATTAAATGAAAATTCTCTAAAACTGCTGGTATATTTTTTTTATTTCAAAGCATAATAGTAGTTTGAAATTTTATTATTTGAAACCTGATTAAATTTGGAAAATATCAAGCACACAGATTTAAAATCCTAATAAAAAATTTTATTAAAAAAAAGATTACTTTCGAGTAATTTTTTCAATACTCAAATGAAAAATGAACATAAAACTATGTTTACAAATCTATTACAAACCTGTTTGAATTCCATTAATTCCATTTGCAAATTTTCAACTTGCTTGATAAGTGCATTGATAGTCTGGCTAGATTTATCTTTATTGGCTATGACTTTGTTTCTAATATTTTTAGCTCTGTTAGCATACTTCAAAGTACTCAATGTTTCTACAAAATCTCTATCGGAAGGCGACACACATGCAATCATTAAAGTACGGCTGTTGAAGAAAAAAGAAAGCAATTGAAACATTACTGATAAAATGCTACTCATAATACATATTTATATCTTAAGTAATTTTTTTTTTATGTAAACAAATATTCTTATTTATTAAAAAAAATTTTTTTAATATTCAAAAATTATCTATACAAAGTTATTAGCAAATACAATTATAAACAAAAGAATTTGAAAATGTAGCAATGCAACACTTAATTACACAATACATAAGAAAACATATTTGTGGGGGAAAAAAAATTTAGCACTTTCTTTTTGACATAATGACCCAAGTTTAAATTTTGAATGTCTTTTAAAAATTTTATAACTTAATGAAAAATTTATGCAAACATATTTTACTACATGGATCAAGAATTAAAAAACATTAGACTTTCTTAGTGCAGATAGGCGACATGTGAACATTCTGAATGTTACACACACAACACTAACTTGTCTAACACACACATTAAATTTCATTAAAAGTTTATTCTTATGAAAGTGCCATCTAAAAATGTTTGTTTTTTCCCTCCACAAAGTAACTCCATGCTTCAGTGTAAGAGAATTTTAAAAATAATACTTTTCAAAGTTTTTTTATATATTTGTCGAAGACTGGGTCTTATACCATTTCCCTGTGAGCAGCCGATGAGCTTTAAAACTTTTGAAAGTGTAAAATAGAAATAGTTTTTACCAAAGAAGGCAAAAACAACTTATAATATCACACTATAAGTTGTTTTTACTACTACTACACTTCTACTCCCAACCTATATTCAACTTATATAAAGTTGAATATAGGTTGAGAGTAGAAAAAAGATGTGTATTGGAATGAAGAAATACAAGTTTCACAAATGCTTCCCAGTAACTAAATAATTAACTCATCACATTGGTTTAGATCAGATGTATCTCGAGAAAATATAAAAATAATAAATTGTTAGAAATCGTTACATTTTCCTACTTAATCATATAGTCTTTGGAATATTTACTAAAACCTTCAAGGTACAGATAATAGGCTGATACATACAATCTGTAAACAATATTTTAATGGAAGGTTTCATAAAAATCAGTTCTATAACATTATCATTTTAAAAATGCTTTATGTCCATACTTTTTGACAAAACTTTATGTACTAGAAAAATAAACAATCTTTCACAAACATAACAATTGTAGATAATAGAAGAAAGAAAGACTTTTTAAAAAGATAAAATATAATGCACATCAAAAAGCTTATGTGTGGTAATAAACGAAAAAGGCATTTATTGAAGTTATACATTATAATTAAAAATCACCTACAGAACGCCAAATTAATACTTAACTGCGATAATGATCAATATTTTCATCTTTAGCAAATTTGAAGCTCTTGTTTTAATCATAGTTTTTAAATGTTTTTTTGTTGTTGTTGTTATTGCTGCTGCTGCAAATTTTCACTGCCTTATATTTATGATATTTTTTTTAAATATTATTGTAACCTCAAAAATGCTCTTTAAATTGAAAAACATTTTATTAATGCCGTGAGTATAAAAACAAAACTTGATTGGCATAGGGTATGTGAAAGATCCAGCACAAGACATCTACATAAATAGAAAATGCATTTCTTTACATAAAAAATTGATTCTTGTAATCCTGTATAAAGGGCTCCTTTTTCTGTGTCTGAATATGCATATTTTTTTCCCCAATGAATGTGTCTTTGCCATGCTTTTTATGAGATTATTTTCTCCTGCATTTTCACCAACTTGAATGTGCGGTAATTATATTTTGATTTATTATTTCAAAGAAGTTCTTACAAATGAAAAACTAATGAACTGCACTGATATATAGTTTTTTAAAAAAAAGTTAATTTGCATGAATCATTGGCAAATCATGGAAAAGTCTTTTTCAATTTTTAATGCATTTTTAAGTAACTTTTTTTATAAAATACATATTTAAATATAGTTACTCCACACCATAAATAATACTTCTTTTTCAACAAAGTTGAAAATTATATTCAATTAAATATTGCAAAATATTTTGAATATGTAAGAGCAGAAAATTTGTTACCTGTTGCCACCTAAAGAGTCTTGAAGTAATCGAGTTAATTTGGAATCTCTGTAAGGTACATGGGTTGCTTTCTTTGCTTTATCACCCAAAGCAGAAATAACATTACCCAATGCAAGCTGTAGTAAAAAATAAAGTTCATTTGCTTAATATTTTATAATTTCAAAATACTACCTATTAATAGCAATTCATTAGAAAAAATAAGTATGAAATATCAATTATTTCCTTTATTTTTAACTATAAATATATTATAAAAGTTTCTCACATAATTTAAATTTAAGCAATTTAAAAACCAAAATTGAATTACTCTAAAAAGATAAAATTACCGACTGATTTCTTATTCATATTTAAGTATATTAAAACAATTATATTTTAAACAAATATTTAATTTATACAAGACAATTTGTAATAACATTAAAAAATACCAAAAATAATTCATTAACAACTATACATATATAAGTATATAAATAAAGAGTATAATGCTTATTGAGAAAAAAATATATAACAAAATTTACACTTTTATTAAATCAATTAAATGATATTATTAAAATTGATCATTAAAATTCAAAATATTTCAAACCTATATCATCCTAAAAAATATAAAACTTGCAAAAGTAAATAAAAAATTTATACTGGTTTCAAAAAATATTTTACATTATACTTACAAGACCCGAATTGATGCAAATGCTCTCTTTTTGTCTGTCTCCTGTAGCACCAGTGCGTTTTAGCCGTTCTGATCCGGCAAGATCAACAAAATGAAATTTAGCAGTCAGAGTCTCAAACTCATTGAGCGACTCTGTATGTGTGTGAAGAGACGAATTACATGTATCCTCTCCAACCTTAAAAACAAAGTTATTTTTTTTAATATCATTTGCTGCATGTATACAAAATTTCTTTATGATTGATTGTTACAACATCAACACACATAAGTTGCACGTTTTAAAAAATAAATATATAATCATACCTGTAACGACAAATGAAAAAAAAAAAGCAAAGGGCATTTTAATATGAAATGTACTATTTACAAGAATATAAAAATAAAAAAATTATTTTATTTTTTCTTGAAGTATGAAAAAGTTTGTTTTAAAAAGTAAGAAAATATAAAGCATTCATAAAATTTTCAGCTATGAATTATGAGACAATGAACAATAATAAAATTATAGTTTTGTATATATATATATATATATATATATTGTAAATTGTCAACATGAAGAACTTTAAAAAATGTTAATATTAATTAAATTACCTTTCCCAGTTTAACTACTCTTTGTTGCTTGATATGAAGTGTAAATATTGCATGAGATCTGGAAGACTGTGTATTCATACCAGTGCTTGCTGTAGTTCTAGAAAGTGAACCAATTTTCAAACAATGCAAAGCCTGAAGGAAAAGTAATTCAAAATTAGAAATAAACAAGACTATTTCATGACTATAGTTAAAACTAAACTGAAAGGTTTTCTATTTGTACCATAGTAATTATATTTTTAATACTATAAAGATTATTGCATTTTATTAGCAACATACACTTGAAATGATTATTAAATATAATCAAGAGATTTATAAAAATTAATGCAGATATTAGTTTTTCACAGAAAACAAGGAGCAGTAACACATTTATATTCTTAATATTTAAATCAACTCACAGTTTATAATTGCATATAAGAAAATTTCAAAAATATATCCAATTGCAAAAAGATAGTTAACAGTCTTAAACTAACTTTTAAAAAATTTTATAGTAAGCTTTGTTACATACTTCTTGCACACTAGTTACACATTGTGCAATAACACCATGAGTATATATCTTTCCATCAGCATCTTCATGTATTCTTATATGTGTTCTTTTCTATTTAAAACGATATTATAGATATTTTTAAAATATGCTATTTAGTATCATTAAAAATAAATAACATGAATTAAAATGCTTTAATTCACCAAAGTTAATTTGGAAAAACTGAGTTAAAAATTCCTAATGAGACTTTGTGGCAATTAAATCCAAATTTTTTAAAAATATTTAAATTAAACTTTTATACATATTAAATTTTAATATAAAATGATTACTAATAAATTATAATAGATAATTTTACAAATGCTCGTATGAATATATTACTCAGATTTTTTATGTCTATAAATTTTGATCCGCAGACTTAATCACATATGAAAACTTTTATAACAAGAATGTTATTTCATAGCTCGCTTTAACATATTCATAGTATTTGAATTGTATAACATTGATATTGTTTGCCATTATTTATGAAATTATTTTGTCTTGTATATACGTATATTGTTGAGCCCTTATATTTAGAAGAAGAAAAAATTGAACTAGTCATGAAGACATTAAATTTCTTTCCAAAAATTAAAGAAATGTAATTGTAGTCGATTTCAGTTTCTCTGCAGGACACCAAGACTTACAACAGGCTCCCAAAATTTTTATTATTTTTGCAACTTAAGAAAAAAGAGGGAGGAATTTGTTGATAATTCAGTCAAATAAAGAGAATACTCCAAGAAGTTTCAAGTAGCTATTCATAGTTAATTAGAGGCAATAATTATATTGCATTTTAATATTTTATGGAATATCAACTATTTTGATCAAATAAAGTTGTAGTATTATGGTATATACCCTTTCATGCTTTCTCAGAATTATTTTCATTAACATTCTCTATGTTAATGTAAGTACAGCTTTAAGAATTTCCATAAATGTCAGATTGGTTAAGTCGGGAGACCGTAGAAACAAGTTTAAAATATCAATGTTGTCGACCTGAATATACTTCGTTAGAAGAGATATTGTGATGAAATTGATTTATCTATTAAGATCATTAGTGCAAATATGATAATTTATTTTACAAATTTATGACTTCAATGTGATGATTTAATATACATTTGATACATACACAGCTTTTCCTGTCTTTATACACTATAAGATCTTTTTAAAGTTTTCTTTTTACTTTTCATAAGTTCATTGGAAAATCTGTTTCCTTAAATAATTTAACAGTCAGGCAAGAAAGATTTTCTAAAATTTCTATTTAATTTTCAAATTAAATGGCCGTGCTTGCATTTTGATTTGCCTTTCCTATTCTTATCTATCAGAAAACTTTCTTTTTGAAACTATTCCAATATTTAGTGTGCACATAACATCATGTACATTTTAGCTTTTTGTCAATCTTACCAAGAGACTTTAAATCTTCAAGTTAAAATAATAATAATGAAAGCTAAAAACAAAGTTCTTAAACATTTGACATTTTTTAATAACATTTTTAAAAAGCTATGTGAAAATCATGAAATAGAACAAACATTTTAATTAATAAAACAGCTTCATAAAACTCAGTTGTTCTATTCATTAAAATGAAATTTTCCATAAACTACATTAGAAAAGGTAATAAGCATTTTTCATTGAATTTCCTTTACAAATCATAAAAAATATTAAAAATTAGTTTTAAAATAGTCTGTAGAAATGTATTTATGTATACAAGTTAATATCAAACTCAATATAGTATCATAATTTTCTTAGCATATTCAAATCAATTGTTGGAAGTAAAATGAAACATCCTTCTTAAAAGAATGCTACAAATTCATATTTAGAAAAATAGAGCATTTAACAAAATAACCGAAAATTCTTACTTTATTATCCAAATCTCTAGTGGTATCTAACAAATCAATAACTTCTTCATTATATAGCTACAAAACAAAAAGGTAGTTCATTTCACAAAATTTAAAGAAGTATATTATTAATAGAAAAGTAACAGAAGAAAAAATTATTATTATCTCCAAATTTTAATTTTAAATCAATTCTTTTTAGTGCTTATTCTAAATAATGCATAAAGAAAATCTTTATTTAAAAGTTATCGAGAAACAGATTATCAATTTTTTTTTTTTTATATATGTTTTTCTTAAATATTTATAAAGAATCAATCAGGAAATCTTGATAAAATATTTTAACAAAATTGATAGACCACATTATAAAGTTCAAACTCAAGATAAGTGAATATCTTGAGTTTTAACTTACCTGTGTGTGTGTGTGTGTGTGTAAACATGCATATATATATATATATAATGTTTCAAATATGTGATATCTTGAAAAATTATTGGATTTTTAATAATGAAATATTGAGACTGGCAAGTTTCAAACCTGTCGAAGGCTCTCCATCTCAAATTTTTCCTACAAAAAACATATTCTGTAAACAAAATCTACACTTTGCTATCAATTTCCCATTTTCTTACAAAGCATATGCCTTCAAGTTTTCTGATGAACACTAATATATTACATTCACGCTTTCAAGTTATATATAATATCAATTTTTAAAATAGTATGGTAACGAATTGTATTGAAAACTGACAAGTGGTCAAGTCGGAACGGATTCATAAAGAGCAATGTTACAGGAGAGGAAATGCCATTTAGGAAGAATTTAACTACTGCGTTCACTGAAATTTTATATATATCTATGAATATGTATGTTTAGTAATGCAGTTCTAAGTATGATTATATGTATAATACAAACAGTAATGGCATAGTGCTCCTGAAAAAAATGTTTTAAAGAATAAATATGGGATTTCTAACCTCCATAAATTGTGCATTAATTTTAAATTCTGGTGGAGTGCATCCTCTCTCTTTTTCCTTTTGTTGAATTTCTACAATCTTTTCAAACAAATGTTCAACCGCTCTAGGAATGATCCCCCTTTCATCATGATGAAAACTATGATCAAATCCAGTACCCATGGTATAAGTTTTACCCGATCCAGTCTAACAAAGACAAGAAAATTACAAGTCAAAACAAACAAAAAACAATTTGAATTAATAAAAATTTATATTTTTATTAGCTTATTTTAATTGTCAAAATAAAATGAATTCTCTTATATCCTCTTATTTTTCTTTTGCAAAACATGATTAAAAGTTAAATTTAAATTTAAAGCAATTATACAAAATTTTTAACAAATATTTGCTTTGTAAAACAATAGCTCAATTTACTCTAATTTGTAAATTAAGTTTTTTTTTTATAAGATAAGCATGAAAACCATTTTTTTTTTTTTTTTTTTTTTAACAAAACTTTATTTTAATTGCATGCATTTGTATAATATGCAAAGCTATACACATAGAATATAATTGTATATATAAAAAAATATATTAAAATGAATCTCACATCACCTGTAAAATAATTTTTTAAGTTTCAACTTTTAACTAATCTATAAAGAAGCATAATTTCAGAATCACATTTCCATTTAATTAGTTTTATTAATAAACTAGATTGCCAAATATCATTTTCCTTACCTGTCCATAAGCCAAAACCGTTGCATTGTAACCATCAAAGCATCTATAGAAATGGATAATAAAAAACAGGTAACTATTTGAATTGCACTGTAGTAACAAATTGTCAAGTACTTGCCGAAAACTTTCATTCATTTAATGCACAATAAAAATGAATAATACAAAAATTTCAATATTTAAAGCATAAATAAATATTGGTTTTATTCCATTAATTTTATTTAAATATGTTAATAAAATACTAAAATAGAACTTACATACTATAGTAGCTTTTATGTAATTGCATTTATAATACAGATAATGGACTGTATAAGTTATACATATTATAATAATATTAATTTAACATAATATTATAATGAAAAACACTATAATTTTTAACAAAAAAAATTGCACAACTCGTGGTCAGTGGAAACATGTGTTGCTGATAAGCATTAGGACTGAGGCTCAATACGTTGGCGGCTTTGTTATAGACACCATTTGTGATGTTCAACATCTTACCTCATTAGTCGGAATACCTGGTGGGAGTTTTCTGGGTTTTTCTCCCATACAATATGCAAATGCGGGGTAATTCCCCCGAAATATTCTCCTGAAAGGCATTGCCCTCTTTCTTCAGTGGCATGGAGTTAAATCAAATTTCTACCTACGGCTGCTTCATCACAACAGAAGCTGCCCACACCCCTCCATGACACACACACAGGTTCATAGACTTGGTCTAAATGTTACTGTCGATCAAGTGAGATAAGAAATAAAAAAATTTCTCAATATTTTCCAAAATCGGATATATTTAGCTAAAATTTCTTGAAATAATTTTAATTAATGATAAATATATTCAAATGTTAATTTTGATTAATGTTGTTCATTGGGGAATATTAAAAATAAAAATGTTATATACAATTGCTTGACATTTTTTTCCAACCTTGTCCAAAATATTTTTTTGATGGCTTTTTTATTTTTTTTTTTCCCAAATTAAATAATTTTAACATATAATAAATAATTTCAAAAATTTAGAGAAAGCTTATTTAACAGCATTATTAATTTACATAAAATGTTGTATTTTGAAATGTTAAATTATTTTTTGTTGATGTTTAACAGTACAGATAAATCATTTTCTGTTTAATAAAAAAGAAAATTAAAATTCCTCTTTTTTAGATACTTGGTTACATACCAATAAATTATTAACTTGGTGAAGAAAACCCAATAAATTATTAACATTTATTCCTTTTTTTTTATTACTTTGTTATGTATATTTGCTAATTCTCTAAGAATAAAAAAAGTCATAAGAAAGAAAAACTTATTTTCCACAAATGTCATTCAACTAGAATATCTCAAATTTATCAAGTGAGAAATAGATTTTTATAATTATTTTCATTGACAGATATGCAAAACAAAAATTACTTTTTGACTCCCAATCTGCTTTGAATATAAAATTAAGCTATACATTATTTTACTAAAAATAGTAATACAAAAAAATATATTGTTTCTTATTTTTGTATTTTGTAAGTATTTTTACCTTTGAACTGTTTTTCCAATACTGTTATCACTCCCTGTTATCTTCATATATATTTAAATGATAAACATGAGATATACATTAATCTTAGTTAAATGACTTAGAAATAGCACACTAAAAGCTAATACAAGTTTTCAGTTTTAGGATTTTTATAATAATAGAAATTAATTCATAGAAAATTTTTAGTTACATGATATATTCCTCTCATTTTTCTACTTTATAGCTGTAAAATAAGATAAATAATAAATAATGCTGGTCATAATATTTCAAGATGGCATTTTTAATTCAATAGAAGCTAAAATATTAGCTCCACATTTACAATAAAACATTTAAGAACTAATTATAATTTTGGAAAGGAATAGAGGAAAGAGCAACCATCCACGGCATTCAAAATTACACTGGTATTATATCACTCCCAAAACTTTGAAGGAACATCTTAACTTTAGTAACAGTGGTATAGTATGTAACACAAATTCAACTATAATTTAATTGCATAAAAATAACTATACAAATAAATTTTAATAAAAAATATTTTAAAGATGAATATCTTACCCATCAACAAGATCTTTGACACAATATTCAAATATTTCATCCTGACATGTCGGCATGTCAAACACTTTGTCAAAAGTGTAAGATTTGTCATTTCCAATCCAGATTTGTGGCTCATTCGGAAGTGTTTTAGTACAAACATGGCACAAGTCAAGGATGTCACGAGAAATTTGAGGACGGATTCTGCATTAAAAGAAAATTATTTAAAAAAAATTCAAAATAAATAAATGAAACTATTAATTGCAATGTATTTATAAATTTCTTATATTAAGTTTAGTCTCAAAATCAAAAGTGATATATGATACATTAACCCTTCTTACTATGTTCCTCATCATATTGAGCATTCAAATATTCTGAATTCTTTTTTGAGGCAAAGAAAAAAATCACAAATGGGAATCGAAGATTTTTGTTTTTAATGTTAAAATAGTAGAATTATCAGCTCATTGTTCCACTTGATTCCAATTCAAATGGAAATGGCATCATAACAGAAATTAAATACATAAGAACAATTCTATATTTATGATTTTCTTTACTTATAACTATTTCATTTTTGAATTTCAGTTTACAGTTTTAAATTACTATTAAAACTTAATTATTAAAAAACAGTCATATTAAATGTTTATTGGCATGACAGCCTCTGGTGGGTCATGGATTTTTTCCAGAACTTTCTTCTATTCTAATCTCTGCTTAGCAATACTGCTCCAGATAGCAACTCATAAAAAAATTTTAAATCATCCTCAACACAACCAGTACATCTCAACTTGGGCCTTCCCTCTAATTCTAGTTCAAATAGATTTTATAGTTGAAGATCTAAAATGCCAAGGAAAAAGGGTCCATTTTAGAATGCGTGGCCTGCTAATTTCAAACGATCAATCTTGATTAATTTAATTTGCCTCCTTGAATAACATATACATGTCATATTAAAAAGTAAAAATAATTACAAATAAAGTCGTACGTTGTATTAAATTTTCAGCATATTGCCTTAGTTTGTTTTGATAATGAGAGATTACTAGAACACAGAACAAATACTTTAAATTTAACTTTTATGGAGAAGAAAATAAAATTATTAATAAAAATCCTTTTTTTATTTTAGTAAAAAAAGGATTTTTATTAGAAAAAAAACTTTTAAAATGAAGTGGTATTTTTCAGTAAGCTGAGTGCAAGTTAAAATGTAGATTCAAGAGAAATGAATTTAAACATTTAACCATAAATAACACTAAAGATCTTGACTTGATAGGTAATGATATGGCATTTTTTTTACATCTGATGAAATATGAGGTTCAACTAATAAACATATTCTGATATGATGTAAAAAATTAATATGCCATAAATACTTAAAAATACATAAGCATACTTAATAAAAAAGTTAATAATCATAATCTTATTTAAATATTTTTCGAAAACTTTATTTGGTATTTATGTTTTTTTAATAGAGTAAAACATGCTTAAATGCATATTGCATATAAATAATCATAATTCTTCTTAAATAGGATTATCAAAGAATTATATAAAAGAAAAAAACAACATTCAATAATTTAGAAAGCCTTTTTATTTATATAAAGAAACTTAAAAGCTTTCTGAAAATGTTAAGCAATTAATTCAGTTACAATAATATTGATAATTAATTAATTATTTATATTATTTTTAATTATGCTTAACTGAATGAAAAAAATATATTGAAATGTTATAATTTATGTTATACTGAATGAAAAAAAAATTTTGAAGCAAAAGCTAAGATGTCTTAGATCCTAAGATATCTGAAATTTTATATTAATGTTAAGAGAAGTTCACTTACAACTTAATTTTGTAGAAATAAGTCAATGATGAAAGAAATGTGTTCCTATTTATTTATAAAAAATTTTTAACCTGTTAAATAAGAAAAAAAATTCATTCGAAAAAAAACTAACATGAAATACATAAATAAAGCATGTGATAAAACTTATTCATTATATTATATGTCAATATTTTGCATTTAAAATGTCAATTACACGAGATTCTTTTAATTTTATTACATTTTTTTTTTAAATAAAAGCGATTTTTTTTATACATCACAATTAAAATTTTAATGAATTTATAATAAAATCGTTCCATACTGAGAAACCGAAACCTAAAACAGTTGGTTTCTAAATATAAATTATTGCCTTTACAGTTAAAAAATGAAAAGACTTAAATTTAAAAAAAAAGAGAAACTGAATTTCATTTAAAATATCGATGGTTAAAGTAGAAAATAATACACAGCCGCCTACATAAATTAGAGTAATGGTGCCAGACGAAAAAATATGAAACTCCAATTATGGAACTAACCCATTTGCAAATAAACACTTGAAAAACAAAAAGTGAATTCTCGGAAAAAATCAAAAACATTTACCTAACAACTACCTTGACTGCAGTATCATCTGTCATTTTTTATGTTTAACTAAACTAAACCATAACTCATTCACAGGTGGGAAGTTTAAATTAAGGCACATAACAACAAATTCGTAAATAGTATAATATTCTAAACGGATAGAGTTTAGTTGCAGCAAAGCTTGTTGAATAATGCTGTAAAATGCTTGTCAAAAACGATAATGAAATAATAAATATTTTAAATTAATATAGACTCAATTAATATTTAGTTTACAAGTATGAATAAAGTATATGTTAAATAATTGATTTATTGAATAAAGTTCCAGCTGTTTCCAAAACATTAAAACAAGCGTTAAAAAAAACCTGCTACATCAGTAACCACTATGCAAGCGAAACCGAAACCATGAATGAAATACCCGAAAAACTTGAGCAAAATTTCAGATAAAAAAACCTGTCACTCTGGAAAAGTGATTATTTGAGAATTCATAATAATGAAAGCCAAATAATAGCAATTATTCACTTAATAAATAATTAATGACGAATAATATAATTTCTTTCATGGCTAATTACTTAAAAAAAACCGTTAATCAATGATATTAAAAAAAATTAATATTAGTTCGATATTTTTCAAAAAAAGTTTTTTTTTCTTTTCTTTTTTTTATATTAAATATTGTTGCTTATTACTATAAACAGCAATATTTAATGTCAAAAAGCAGAAAGCGGCATAAGGGCGCTAATACCTAAAGGCGCCTAATTGGTGTAAAATAAAAATTCATTTTGGTATATACGAATATTAATGAATATCACTTAATTTATAATTTTTACAAATTAAGGAAATGTAAACATATTAAAATAAACATTCATTTCATCAAATATGATTCTCCAGTTATGATTTCTTACTATTTGTTTTTCTCTAATCGCACCTATATTATCTTCACATTTCCCCTTTTTCAATTCCTACTATTAGTTCACACTCTCCCTATATATAGTTATATACACTGGTGGACAAAATTAAGAGATGGAAGACATTTTCCCAAATATCTCAAAAAATACTGAATATAAATAAATGAAATTTGGTATGGATATAGCTTATTCCATGATAATAAAGTATGCAAAACAAAAATGAAAGTGCCATTCACTGGCATGACCTATTGCCAATAAATCCAATGTAGTCTGAACTTAAGGATAAAAGATGACAATAAAAGTGAGGCTTGTACAGTGTGTGTTGCCTCTAGTATGGTGTATGGTCACCCCTGACAGACAGACAGCATGCACAACGAGTATGCATGCTGTTAATAAGGGAGTTAAGGAGGTCTTGGGGAAGAAACTCCCATTCTTCCACCAGAGCAATTTTTAACTCCAGAATGGTTCTGGGGAGAGGTTGGCGCATCGCAATAGCTCTCCCAAGAGCATACCAAGCATGTTCAATAGGATTCAGATCAGGGGATTTGGCTGGCCAATCCATTCGTTGAATATCCTCCTTTCCAGAAACTCATCAACCATGAGAGCCCTATGTGGTAGCGCATTGACGTCCATAAAAATGAACTCAGGGCCAACAGCGCCCCTGAAAAGACGCACATAGGGCTCTAGGACCTCCTGCCTGTACCTCTGGGCATTCACGGAACCATTGTCAAACACATGGAATGGTGTGCGGGTTTCTTGCATGATCCCTGCTCAAACCATGACTCCTCCACCAGCATAATGGTCCCTTTCGATAATGTTACTAGGATGGTATCGGGTTCCAGGTTCCCTCCATATCAATAACCATCCAGAATCAAGTTGTAGACAGAATCTGGACTCATCGGTGAAGAGAACATTAGGCCATTGAAGCTTTGTCCAATTTTGATGTTGTCTGCACCATTCTGCACGCGTTCTTTTGTGGGAGGGAGGGAGGAGGATGAAAATAGCGGGCTTCCTCGCATACAGCCCTCTTTCATGGAGTCTCCTGGAAACTGCCTGACTCGAAATTCATGTTCCTGTAGCAGCCGCGAGGCCCCTAGACAATTCAGTGGCTGTAGCCGTCCTCTGGCGCTTAGCTGAAAGGAACAAATGCCGGTCTTAATTGGACGTTGCAGCCATCGGGCGACCTTGTCCTGGTCATCTGCATACTGTCCCACTAGTTTTAAATTGACTCCACAAATTGGAAAGGACGCTTGGTGTTATATCCAATTCCCTAGCAACCTGAGCTTGGGACTGGCCTGCCTCAAGTCTACCCACAATTCTCCACCTCATACCTTCGTCTAAACGATGATGTTCACTCATTTAACCTAAAAACCAGCAAGAAACAACAAGATTATTCAAAAAATGCACTAAAATCTGCAACTGTGTTGAAGAGTGGAATGAGATGAATAACTCGAAGCGAACTTTTATACCTCCTGCTGGCTTAGCAACGCCCACAAGAATACGTAAACTTATCTCAGGGCCAATAGCACTACAGTGACCATATATGGCTATCAACTGTCCAGGTTTTGTGCGGTATTTTTAGAGAAATGTGCGAAAATGCTTTCCATCTCTTAATTTTGTCCACCAGTGTATATTGTTCAAATTTTCAAGATTTCATAAAATACTTTTTATTCATCCATTCAAGTTCAAATACATTTTTTGAACTTGTAGTGGATGACACTTGATGTTAATACAGTTTTTTTCAAATATTAATTCATTCATTAAATTTAATGCATTCATTTTAGTTTTATAAGAGAGAAAAAAATTTCTCTTATACAAGATATTCAGCAGGATATAAATTTAGGAATAAATACCGTCAGGGGCGCAGAGTGTAGATCGCTGGAAAAAATTTTCTTTTTCAGATTGTTTTTTCATTCTGGGTTCTAGTCTGAGTCAAAGAGGGAACAAAATGGAAAATGAAACATGTGAATAAATCAGTGAGTGAGATAGAAAGTGTGTATGTGAGAGAGAGACTTAAAAAAATGAATGACAATTATTTATAAAGGACTTTCTGCATTATAGTGAAAAAGAAGTTGGAATTCACTTTAAAATTTGTTTTTCTTTATATTACTTGTTATTGTTTAATAAACTTAGTTTAAATTCTAATTTAACCTTTTTTGACGTGGATGAATCTTAGCATGGCTATGTACATGCATCAAAACTACGGCCTGTTTCATGAGCTAGACTAACTTATGTGCATACCTAATTTCATTACAATCAGACCACCAAATCTGGAGATATTCATTCAAAAGTGGCAATTCTCTTAGTTTTCAACATCATTGTTACTGAATATTAAATGTTACATTGCCTACCGAAGTTACTGTGAATCATTTGCTTTTCATTACTACTATTCTTATTTCAAATAAAATAATAATATTAGCAGATATGATTTGGCGTTGTCCAGCTTCAATAAAATTATAAATGTTTTATTGAAAAAATTAATAAACAGATAAATATAAATTTTTAATTAAAAAATTCCAAAAAATTAATACAGAGAAAATAACAAGTAAAATATTAAAATTGTCGTAATATTAATGCAAAAATGCAGTCCAACGAAAATTTAAAATCGGAGAGCAAGTTTTAGAGCTCGACACCTCTAAACCAAATAAAATATCAGTACAGGGGGTGGGTCCGGGAATAATGGAAAGTCAATTATCAGAGACTAATTATATCATTAAAATGGCAAATAAAAATGAGAGGAGTCAAATCTATCCTATAAATTTGTTAAAGCCCTATCACTAAAGACCTGAGAGAATAAATCTGACAATTAGTGAAAGGAAGAAAATATTTGGAAATGGGTCCGAAGATGTGGAAATTAAGCACCCGACCACAAAATCCTCAATGTTTTCAATTTTGAAGAAATTGTAAGTGAAAGTAATGTAGAAAATCGATCAAATCTACAAGAAAATGACAAACTGAGTAAATTACTAAGCATAAAAAGTTTTTTTTTTTCCTAATGAAAAAGGAAAAACAAATTTAGTAAAACATGATATAAAACTAATTAACGATAAGCCGGTTATGTCAAAACTGCACCGTACTTCTTTACTACTGTGCCCAAAAAGTAAGACCGATTATTTTTTTAAAACTCTTTATCTCTTCTTCCAAATTTTTGTCATCGCCTTCAAAGTAATCCCATCCGGACACAATGCACTTATGCCAATTTTTTTTCCAATCCTCAATGCATGCTAAGAAGTCAACGGCAGGGATGGCCTACAAAGCGCTCGTCTATTTACGTTGAATCGACTCAAAATGGTTTCTCCGGAGTAGCCAGAAGTCGCACGGTGCTAAATCAGGTGAATACGGTGGTTGTTTAATTTTTTATGGTAATGATACGGGATTTCATTTTTGGCGAAAACGTCACGAAGAATCAATGCAGTGTGAGCTGGCGCATTCAGTGTTTTCGGTACCAATCGAGATTTGACGCGTTTGAGGCCGAAAATGGAATGGACCCATCCTTTTGAAATTCCGACATAACCAGCAGATTTTCTAATTGAAAATATGCAGTTTGCAAGCTCCAAATCTTTAATTTTTTTGACGTGAGCATCGTCGGTTGAGATGGATGGTCGACCAGATGGCTGTTCGTCTTCAAAGCTTTCTCTGCCTTCTTTGAATTGTTTATACCACTTCTAAAGGTTTCTTTCCGATATAGGAATGCTCACCGAATGCCTTCTGCAACATTGTATACGTTTCGCAAGCAAAATTTAACGCAAGCTCTTGCTCAATTAATTCAGACATTTCAAAAATCGCCGGATTCAGTTTTAGCGTCTCCCAAAGCCAAGCTTAACTCAAACACTAATGAATATTTTGACGTCAAATTTCACACAGGCGTCAAGGACAGTGCCAGCAACCTAAAAAAAAAAAAAAAAAAAAAAAAAAAAAAAAAAAAAAAAAAAAATAGAAATTCCATAAGCCTCTGGAATTTTAAATTGTAAATTGGTTTTACTTTTTGGACACAGTAGTACGTCAAAATTAAATTCTGAAGACCAAAATAAAGCGAATGTTGGATTTAAATATAACAAATATATATAACAATATATTTTAATTAAATGTGATTACACCTCCTCAATGATTTTGAGGTGATTAGAGGTAACAGGGAAGGATCCTCGCCCCTGTATAGTTTATAGGCAATTAAACTCAATATCTTCCTTTGCCTAATACTGAAGAACGAACGGAATGAATGTCCACAGAGAAGTTTATTACAGTGATTGATTTAGCGAAGGGATGTTGGTGAATACCTCTTAGTAAACGTGCACAACGATGCTCCGCATTTGTAATTAGTTTTGGACGTATGTACATTGAAAATGCCTTTCGGGTTAGTAGATACAACGTATTTCTTTAGTAATTTAATGTCGTAAGTGTTAGAAAATCGAGAAGACTTCGCAGTCCCGTATTTAGTTGACGTAGCAATCTATTCAAATAGTTGGGAAGATCATTTAAAGCACATCGATGAAGTTTTATGACGTGTAAATGAAGCGAATTTACTACTGTGTTCAAAAATGTAAGACCCATTTTCAAATTAAAATTCCCGGGGCTTATGGAATTTCAATTTTTTTGTTTCTTTATTAGTTTGCTGCACTGTCCTTGACATCTGTGTGAAATTTCACGTCAAAATATGCATAAGTGTTTGAGTTACGCTTGGCTTTGCGAGACCCTCAAACTGATTCCGGCGATTTTTGAAATGTCTGAATTTATTGAGCAAAGAATTTGCATTCAATTTTGTTTGCGGAAACGTATAGAATATTGCAGAAGGCCTTGAGCATTCCTATATCGGAAAGAAATGTTTAGAAGTGGTATAAACAGCTCAAAGAAGGCAGAGAACACTTTGAAAACGAAGAGCCCTCTGTTCGACCATCCACCTCAACCGACGAATTATATATTTGTTCCTTGCAAACTGTCTATTTACAATTAGAGACCCTGCTGATGATGTTGGAATTTCAAAAGGATCGGTCCATTCCATTTTGGGTCCCAAACGCGTCAAATCTCGATGGGTACCGAAAACACTGAATGCGCGAACTCACACTGCATTGATTCCCGTGTCGTTCCACAACCACCGTATTCACACCGTGCGACTTCTGGCTATTCCCTAAATTCAAACGATCACTCCTAGGACACCGTGTTGAGTCGATTGAAGAGATTCAACGTGAATCGGGGCGCACTTTGAAGACTATCCCAGCCGATGACTTTTTAGCATGCTCTGAGTATTGGAAAAAAAGTTGCCATGAGTGCATTGTGTCAGCAGGGTATTACTTTGAAGGCGATGAAATAAATTTGTAAGAATTAAAAAGGAGTTTTTGACAAAAGTAATTGATCTTATTTTTTGGTCACAATAGTATTTAAGTAAAAAGTTTTCATTTGCTGAGCGGAAATTTTCTACTTCTGAACAAGAATGTCTTCTAGTAGTCTAAGGCCTAAAAAAACTTAAATATTATCTAGAAGGTCAAAACTTTAGCATACAAATTGACCATAATTATTTAGAATGGTTAAGGTGTAATGCTGGGTCAAATCAGCGTTTAATGAGATGGTCGTTAGAATTACAACCTTTCCAATATGAGGTAGTTCACAAGCAGAGCAAACATAAAAATGCCGATGCTTTTATCCGAAGTGAACCTGGAAGTAAGAGAATATTTTTTTTTCTTTCTAATGCAGCTGGCAAACACTTAGACAGCTTGGTCTTGTATGCCTTAAGGCAAGCGCCGCACGTTACACACTTTGCATTACCCAGGGGGCGCGTGTCACTTGAAGATAAGCCACGGACGCCGAGTAACACTGCCTCCGCAACATTCTACGATCCTATTAGACCGGGACCTACGGTTTAAAGTGGTTTCCGAACCACTGCAAACATCCAGGGCATCGCCGGGACACGAACCCGAAACCTGTGGTACCGAGCGCCAGAGAGCTAGCCACTCGGCCATTCAGGCCCAGTAAGAGAATATAAAAGATTTTTAAAAAATTTCTCTTTTTTGTATTATAGAATATGAAATTGATTTTATTACTTTAAAAAAGACAAGAAATTGGTAAATTTTTAACACTATAATTTTTTTTTTTTTTTTTTTTTTTTTTTTTGTAATTCAGTTAACAGGAATAAAATGTTTTATATTTATTTCAACATCTTTTTTCAATTCCTACTCTTAGTTCACACTCTCCCTATGTATATCTTGTTGAAATTTTCAATCGTTCCTAAAATGGAAACAAAATGGAAAATGAAACATGTGAATAAATGAGTGAGCGAGATGGAAAGTGTGTGTGTGTGAGAGAGAGAGAGAGAGAGAGAATTTTTTTCTAACTCAAAAAAATGAATGAAAATTATTTATAAAGGCCTTTCTGCAATAAAGTAAAAAAAAGTAAGAATTGACTTTTAGATTTTTTTTATTTTTATATTACTTCTTTTGTTCTGTTTTGTATTTGCTTAAATTGCCTCTGTAGTAGAATAAGCAAATGAATATGTGAAATAGAATTTTTTTCGCAGAAAAATTGGAAAAAAATTCTCTCTAAAAGGAGAGAGCTCCCCAGTTTTTTGCGGAATCGAAAATGAATTGAAAAAAGAAAAATATGTTTTAGCCTCGTCTGATTATATTCAACTCGGTTAAAACAAATTCTGCTGCAATTGAATACAAACTAAACAGTGACATTGTATACTACTATTAAGATTACTCAAGACACACTTGCATTCATAGAAAAAGAAATTGCTGACCTTGGGTGCTCAGAATTCATCAGTATCATTGCAGGCCTTGGAAAGTTATTTAACGCACTAAGATCACTTAAGAGCTTGCGTTAATTAGATTTTTTTTTCCCTCACTTGAATCAGATTTCTTAAGAGATGCGATGCTTTTTTAGAACGACTTACAAAATATATATATATATATATATTATAATTTTTTTTATTATTATTTAGTAGATCTTGTTTTTTCATACAATCTATAATTAAAATATTTTGTTCTTGGGGCCCTGAATGGCTAGCACTCGGTACCACTGGTTTCGGGTTCGAGTCCCGGCGGGGCAATGGATGTTTGTAGTGGTTCGGATTCCACTTTAAAACCGTAGGTCCCGATCTAACATGATCGTAGAGCGTTGCGGAGGTATTGTTACTTCTCGTCCGTAGCTTATCTTCAAGCTGCACACACCTCCTAAGTAGTGCCAAATGAGTAACGTCGGCGCAGCGCTTGCCTTAAAGGCTCGTTCCCACCGAGGCGTGAGGCGTTTAAGAGTGAATAGTTGATCAATCACTACCCTCACCATGTTCGCCTGAAACCGGTTTGCAATCCACCGATTCGAGTTGACCCACTTTCAACTCGAAGCGGAACTTCACTGGCCGCAATTCTATTTCTGACGTTTCGCTGTGAAGGGGTCGAAAAAGTTCGAAAAAGGGGTCAAAAGCCGCCTCACGCCTCGGTGGGAACGAGCCTTAATGCTCACCTATGGCGCAAGAGCCACGTTCTTCGGCTCTTATGATCGTCTATTCATTGTTCGTCAATAGACAAAAAAATAGCATTTCAGCTTCAAAACATTCGAGTGCACATAGGAATAGTACAGAACCAAATGTATGACAAGAGACTGACTACCACGTCCGAGTGGGTGCCAGAAAATATTCCGTAAAAATAAAATAATATTACTAGAACTGTAAACTATGATCAGCTTTTGAAAAATCAAATATCTCTCGGATGAGAGTCAGCGCAACATTGTTGATGTAGAGCGAGAAAGGTACGTAGAAAACCAATAACAGGGAAGGGGTCACTGGGAAACCAACAGGAAAGGCGATTCTGCATTTGTATGAGTTCCTCTAGTGTCTGAACTAGGGTCAATGTATATGATGAGATCATCAATCATAATAAGTACATTGATATATATTTTTCTTCTTTCTAATGCAGCTGGCAAACACAGACAGCTTGGTCTTAGATGCCTTACGGCAAGTGCTGCACAGACGTACTCACTTTGTATTACCCAGGGGGCGCGTGTAACTTGAAGCCACGGACGCGGAGTAACAATGCCCCCGCAACGCTCTATTAGACCGGGACCTACTTTTTAAAGTGGATTCCGAACCACTACAAACAACTAGGGCACCGCCGGGACTCGAACCCGAAACCTGTGGTACCGAGCGCCAGAGCGCTAGCCACTCGACCATTCAGGCCCCAGTACATTGATATATTATAGAATTATTTACAATCAAGGGCTGAAAAAATGGCACTCAATTGTGATTACATTTTTACATACAAATAACATATATAACATACAAATAACATAACATATACATGAGATTACATTTTTACATAAAAATAAATTTTTTTTCTCAAAAACTCTTTAATTATTCTTCCAAATTTATTTCCTCGTCTTCAAAGTAATCCCTTCCGGACACAATGCACTTATGCCAACTTTTTTTACAATCCTCAAGGCATGCTCAAAAGTCATTGGCAGGGATGGCCTTCAAAGCGCACGCCGATTCGCTTTGAACCTCTTCAATCGACTCAAAACGGTGTCCCCGGAGTGGTCTTGTGAGTTTAGGGAATATCCAGAAGTCGCACGGTTTGAATACGGTGGTTGTGGAACGTTATGAGTTTCAATTTTGGCAAAAAAAATCACGAAGAATCCATGCAGTGTGAGCTGGCGCCTTCAGTGTTTTCAGTATCAATCAATATTTGACGCGTTTGAGGCCCAAAATGGAATGGACCGATCCTTTTGAACTTCCAACATCATCAGCAAGGTCTCTAATTGTATATCGACGGTTTGCAAGCACCAAATCTTTAATTTTTTGGACGTGAGCTTCGTCGGTTGAGGTGGAGGGTCGACCAGAGGGCTCTTCGTCTTCAAGGCGTTCTCTGCATTCTTTGGGCTGTTTATACCACTTGTAAACATTTCTTTCCGATATAGGAATGCTCACCGAATGCCTTCTGCAACATTCTATACGTTTCAGCAAACAAAATGGAATGCAAGTTCTAGATCAATGAATTCAGACATTTCAAAAATCGCCGAATCCGTTTTAGCATCTCACAAAGTCAAAAGTAACTAATGACAGTAAACAATAATGAATATTTTGACGTAGAATTTCCCACAGATGTCAAGGACAGTGCCAGCAAACTAAGAAAGAAAAAAAAAATTGAAAGTCCATAAGCCCCGGGAAATTTAAATAGAAAATTAGTCTTCCTTTTTGGACAGAGTAGTATGCATCTAAAGTTTTATAAAGTTTACTGTTGCGAAATAGGTGCGAGCATCTCAAGGTTTTTTTCTCTCTTCTAATGCAGCTGGCAAACGCTTATACAGTTGCCGTTCATGCTTTAAGGTAAGCGCGGCACCGACTTTACTCAGTTATCATTACCCAGAAGGTAAGTGTGGTTTGAAGATAAACTGGACGCGGAGTAACAACACCCCCGCAACGCTCTACGATCATGTTAAATCACTACAAACATCTATGTCACGGCCGGAATTCGAACCCAAAACCTGTGGAACCGAGTGCCCGATCGCTAGCCACTCGGCCATTCAGCCCTGCTTGCTGTTGTATTACTTATATGAAAATTTAGTTAGAACCCGAAGAAAATGAATGCTTTGTTTTTAAGTGGATGGTTTACATGACAAAATAGTTTGCTATTATAGCATGTTTTTTAAAGTGTTTACTATAAAAAAATATTTGGCAAATAAAATAAATTTAGAAATGTGTGAAATGTTTTAATAGATATTTTGTAGCGTTTAACATTTCTTAATACAGGGCCTGAATGGCCGAGTGGCTAATGCTCTGGCGCTCGGTACCACAGGTTTCGGGTTCGAGTCCCGGCGGTGCCATGGATGGTTGTAGTGGTTCGGAATCCACTTTAAGCCGCAGGTCCCGGTCCTAATAGGATCGTAGACAGTTGCGGGGGAATTGTTACTCCGCGTCCGTGGCTTATCTTCAAGTTACACGCGCCACCTGATTAATGCAAAGTGAGTAACATCTGTGCAGCGCTTACCTTAAGGCATACAAGACCAAGCTGTCTAAGTGTTTGCCAGCTGCATTAGAACAAAAAAAATATTTCTTAATAGTATTAAAAATGACTTTCTAGTTTAAACTATTCATTTCAACTCTAATTATTACGAAACATTATTAATAATCCTGTACAGCCATTGACTTTCATTAGCACCGCTATAACTATTTTCATTCTTTTACAATCAGTTCCGTCACTATTTACAGCATGTGCTCTATAAAATTTTCTTCTTTGATGATTTTAATATTATTGGATTTCTATAATTAGGTAACTTTTCAAAAATGAATTATGATATGGTGGTACAGGGTATTAATTATCCTCGGTACTCCAACTAAACATCAGCCGTTACGTTACGTTACAGTTCGTCACTAGAAATATTATTAAAACGTTTTTCTTTTCATTTTTAAAATATTCAAAATATAATTTTTTTTTAAAGTGTCTTTGACGCGACTGTGAACATTAGTTTCTTAAGGTAACAGATCGCGACGTCGAAAAACCTTTTATTGCTCTGTTTTAAAGATTAACTCCCGAAAACAGTTTTGAATCAATTTCTGGAATCATTAGAAGTCGGCTTTTGAATCACGAACTCAAATCAAAACAGTCGGTTTAATTTCGGCAAAAACTGTTTTTTATCATGTGTGAACAGGATGTTGTCCTGGTTATTGGTCCGTGACGTTATCCGAAAATGAGGGCCAAGCAAATAAAACTCTATTACAAATTTTGGCGGAAAATTGTACTTTGGACCCTTTAACTCTTGAAATGCTTCATGAATAACGTTAGTCCTCAGGAGTTTTCTGGAGAATTTGGCTTTTGTTTGAAGTGTTTTTGTAGTAGGATTTTGAAGCACTTTCCACGTCTTGGGTTGGGATTTGAAACATTTGTATATCCAATGCCTATAAGTACTCGTAGTGCGCTGATCCATTCCTTCTTCTTGAAGTTTCACATCTATCAGTTTTGGCATTTTCCCATGCTTATGGAGCTGCATAATGCTTCTTATTGTATTCGAATATTTCATTCTTCATTTATGCCTAGAATTTTCAAACTTTGATATAAACTTTTGAGTATTGTATGTGACAACGTTTCTTGTAGAATTTGTAATACTTCATTCTTCATTTATACCTAGAATTTTCAAACTTTGATATAAATTTTTGACTATTGAATGTTATAGTGTTTCTTGTAGAATTGGGAATACTTCATTCTTCATTTATGCCTAGAATTTTCAAACTTTGATATAATCTTTTGGCTATTGAATGTGATAATGTTTCTTGTAGAATTTGGAATACTTCATTCTTCATTTACGATTACATTTATCTTACTCTTGTATATTCTTTTAGAGATTCTTGAACAACTCATTCTTCATGAAGTTCTTGATCTATTGAACATTGAGGTGGCTATTGAATTTGGCCATTCTTGTAATATTCCAATCAATTGCTTCCTATATCTCATGAATTATTATTCATTGGCATATTCCTGAGTTTATTCATAAGTTCTCCAGTGTTCACACATGATAAGTTGAAATTTGCAAAGCAAATTTCATTTTTTTTTTCGACCTATAATTAATGAATTCGGATGCTACGGTTAACACATCTGACACTTTCAAAAATAAATCGTTTATTTTTTTTTCTCCATACTATGATAACTGTTTTAATCATTTTCAGAATGGAATGACATTTTAACTCAATGTTTTGAAGGATGTCACCATTAAAGTATAGAATTCCTCATTTCATAAAATAACTAACGTCTATTTCGGCTTACAACGCGCACTGCTAACACAAAAAAAAAAGTAAGATCGAAATGTACGGGTGCTCGTTATATGCCTGATAAAAAAAAAAAAAAAAAAAAAAAAAAAAAAAAATTCGATTTTTACACACATTTTACTACTGTTTATTTAAAAGAAATGACATGAATTCTCATGAAGCTGAAAATACGGTAAGTATTTCATGAAAAAACGAATTGAATCAGTTAAAGAATATAAAATTATTGGTTTCAATTTAACTCGTTATTTTATAGAATAACGATTGCCGAACCGTTAAAGTATTAAAGAACTGGCTGGGCTGTACGATAGGTCAATGTTCAATGGTCAATTTCAGTTTTTCTGTTCACTTCATAATTCATGTTCTTTTTTTCGTCTTTTTTTTTTTTAATGTCAGAGAAAAATATTCTCTTGTCGGTGTTCTTGCTTTCTCATTTTCCATTTATATATTAGTTAAAAATTTTAATTAATTATTCATTTCATTTTTAGTGTTTTGTAAATTGCTGTAGATTTTTTTTTTCGATTTGATTTGGAAGATTTCGTTACTTAATAATAAAACATCCTTCCGCAGGTGGTGTAGAACTCGACACGAATGCTTTGATTCAGAACAAACTATTTACAACTTTTGCGATTGTTTTTCTTTTTTGTAAAAATTTTTATATTTGAATACGAGATAATTTTGTTTTGTTCAAACTTTCTCCCACCCTCTATCCCACTTCTATATAGTGAATTTTTACAGTCGCAAGGAAATTTCTAGAATTCACAATGTTCCTTTCCTTTTTTTTTTCCCCAAATTTTTTCTTTCCAGCGTATGTTCATGTGTATAAAAAACAGTAATTTTGTAATTTGGTTTATTATGTTCTATCTTTAAATTAATGAACTAATTAACGGCGTCGACATGATTAATGTTCGTTTTTACGTGCTAATAATGATGTCGGCAATAACTTCTTGAAGCTAAGCATAAATCCATTCCATTTGCATTAAAATTTTACATATTTTCCATTCGTTTTGCATAGCGAAAAAATCCCTTATTTTAATTGTTTATCTTTGAACAAGGCCGCCACCTTCAGCCACCAAGTGCCTGGGTCCGGGTCATCCGTAACCTACTTGTAGTACCGTCGAGGCACCCCGGACAACCACCGACGTATTGGAACTGTGCCATCTGCGCTCATGATGCTGCGTTCGTCCGCTTCTGAAAGGTTAGAGTCTTGTTTGGAAAGATAAACAATAAAAGTTTGGGTTTCCCTGCAGCATGTAAAAGACCTAACATAACATGCACGAAGATTTGATGGGTGATCCACATGAGAAAACTTTCAGGAATCCGTGTTTGCCGAAACCTTTGACGAATATGCATAGTTCAGTAGCTTGGAGAATCAGTTGTTGTAAATACAGCAAGCCTGTCAAGGTATAAATTTGCATTATAGCAATGAAGAATGTTCGGAGATTAAGCAGTTCTTTGGCTTCCTTAAGCGGAACAGATTTTGAATGTCAGAGAAAATATTCTCTTGTCGGTGTTCTTGCTTTCACATTTTTTTAATTATATTTTTGTTAAAAATTTTAAATTAATTATTCATTTCATTTTTAGTAAATTGTAAATTATTTAAGCTTATTTTCCTGATTTGATCTCCAAGTTTTTGAAATTTTATAAATAAATGGCTTCAGTTCGAAAAATATACTGAAACTTCCAAGATTAACAATAATAATTTCACTCTGTCACATTATATTTGTAACTAGTCGTAAGAAATTTTGAAGTTGTACGCTTAAATCGATTTTTTATTCTGTTTGTAATAATTGGTTATAAATTTAATACCAACAACAGATTTTCCATAAGCCGTTTTAAGACAAAAGAAAAAAACAAAACAAAAAAAAAAAAAACCGGTTAAGAAAACCCAAATTGAAACAAAGTAATAAAATATGGATGTCTGAAGAGATAGAAATAAAAATAGAATCCTTCTTTTAATATTCCATTTAAATTGACGTTCAGAGGGATGATCGCATATTAGCTGCCATGTAAAATAAATTCTTGAAATGATCACAGATTATACACGTGAATGACATAGAATACTCTGAGAGTTAATTATAGTATGCATTGCATTACAACAGCTGTATTGTAAAAATTACATTCGAAAAGGTGTTTAAAAAAAAAATAAAAACAATCATTTTAATTAACGGCAGTTCGATTCAAACTATCGCTGAATTCACTTTCTTTAGGCCGCTTGCTATTTATTAATACACTTCGGAACTTTTTTTTTGGGGGGGGATGCTATACCGTTTCCCCCTTCTTCAAGTATCAAATGTGAACTCATTGTGACGAGTGGTTCTTTTTTTAAAAGCATTTTGAAAGTGGGACTTTAATTATAATCACCCCGTATATTTGCGAACCGAAAATAAGTAGAATGCTCTCCGCGATTTTTTTTTTTAACCGGGTGGTTGAATAGAGTACTTTTCAAGAATTTTTTTGCGAGACAAATAGAATATTTTTACGAGTTAAGTAAGTAGAATGCTGTCCAAGGTATTTTTTAGCCATACAACTGAAATGCTTTCCAGAATATTTTTTTATACGAATTTATTCTTCCATATTAAGCGATTTCTTTTTATAAGGTTGGAAGGTTTGTAGAACTATTTTTTTTAAACTTAAGTATAAAAATGTACATCTAGATTATTTGAATAACAAACAAATACATGTTTATTATAATAAAGAAGAATGTGTATTGTGTACAACAGCAATTTTTATGTATGTACATCTGGATTATTTGAATAACAAACAAAACAAATAAATACATGCTTATTATAAAAAAAAAAGAATGTTTATTGTGTACAACAGTAATTTTTATGTATATATATCTGGATTATTTGAATAAAAAAAGAAACATATAAATACATGCTTATTATATTAAAGAATAATGTGTATTGTGTACAACAGAATATTTATGTATACACATCTGGATTATTTGAATAACCAACAAAATAAATAACTATGTGTTTATCGCAATAAAGAAGAATGCATATTACTCAACAGCACTTTCGTGTACGCACATCTGGAGAGTGGAGTGCACATAAGGTTCGGATTAGGGATTGCAATACCGGTATACCGAATACCGGTATTTTGAGCCATTTGTACAATTTTGTAATACCGGTATTCACAAGTTTAAATACCGGTTTTTCGGTATTTACTAGAAATTTAGAATTCTTTTCTGTGACATTCTTATTCTGATCTGTGAATTCTTATTCAGAATTCTTATCTAAAAACTAGAAATTCTTATTTGTGAAAACAAGGTTGTAGTTGTGAAGAAAGTGTGTAATATTTCGATATTTTTTAAATTGGGGAGTTTGTTAGTCACATTGTATTTGCCTACCATATTTTAGAGTTCAAAATATTTCAGATTTATTTCAGAATATTTCAAAATTTTCAGATTTATTATATATAAACTCATAAATAATACCCCATAATAGTGAATAAGAATAACTTTAAAGAACATAAAAAAATCAGTAGATAATAATATCTCGGTTTTGCTTCATTATTTGTATGATGAAAGGAATATGGGGGCCCAATGTAAAAAATGTTCCAGAGTTATTAAAGTGAATGGAGGAAGTACAAGCGGACTCCATACACATTTAAAAACGCAACATGATACGCATTTGTTAAAGAGGAAATAATCTAATTACGATGAAGATACAAACTTCAGCACAGTTTCTAAGCCCAAACCATCAGGGATTTTAGATTATTTTGAAAAAAAAAAGATAATTTGGATGAAATTATAAGTAAAATGACAGCATTAGATGGTTTGCCATTTCGAGTGTTTTTTATATTTACATTCTCTAATAAAACTGGCAAATAAAACAAATAAACACCTGTGTTTTCTTTCTTTTTCTAAAATTTCTACTACCGGTATTAATCCCGGTATTGAGATCTAAAAAATACCGAATACCGGTATTGAACTTTTGGTCCGATATTGCAATCCCTAGTTGGGATCTTCCCACGTTGGGCCACAACTCGGTTTCGGGTCGCACAAAGTCCTGCAAAAGAAGTCAAGTAAAGTTTCACCACAAAAGAACCATCAGTTTTAAAGCACACACACAAAAACAACCGTAAACACTCGAGTGGAGGACCATTCAACCCCCCTTCCCCCTAAGGCAAAAAGTTGCATTTTTGTCTAATTTTACAAAAGCTTTCTTCCGTCCTTCACAAGTCATGCTTCATGCTTATTATTTTTATTTCTCTCCCCCACAAATCTCTGCACATATTCTTTTTCAGCAAAAAGAATGTGAGAGTGGCACTTTTATATAATTGGCGAGTGACTAGCGCTTGGTGCCACAGGTTTCGGGTTCGAGTCCCGGCGGTGCCATGGATGTTTGTAGTGGTTCGGGATCCACTTTAAGGTCTAATAGGACTGTAGGGCGTAAGGCTGAAAGCCTCACTCCGTAAAAAAAAAAAAATACATCTCCTATTTCGAAATGTGCCAGTAGGCCCACCATGGAGCTATTGCACCACTGATGATGAGTTTAATATAATTGTTTCTCCAAGAGCTAGAAAATGTTTTAGCATGCCTTGTGTTTTCCATCCATACTCAAACAAACCGATTTGGACAGTGTACGCGAGCATTACTCGCAGCTCGCACATTCAAATGCGAACGAGTTTTAAAATTAGCTTGGAAATAGATGAGAATTTGATCTCCACTATAGGATGTGCTTCAATTAAAAATACGGCTATGGAAATTGACAACTGGTTAGGAATTTTGAGGTCTAATTTTTGTAGAAAAATAAATTTTCTTCGCTTATATTAAATGTTAGAAATAACTTAAAAATCACAAATATGTATGTATATATACACTGAAGTGACAAAAGTAATGGGATAGCAATATGCAAATTTTCAGATGGCAGTAGCATCGCGTAGAACAGGTATAAATGCGCAGTGCTTTCGCAGAGCTTTAATTTCTGTTCAAGTTATTCATGTGAAGAGGTTTTGACGTGATGATGACCGCACGACGGGAATTAACAGACTTTGAACGCTGAATGTTAGTTGGAGCTAGACGCATGGGTCATGCCATTTCGGAAATCATTAGGGAATTCAACATTCCCAGATCCACTGTGTCAAGAGTGTGCCGAGAGTATGAAATTTCAGGCATAACATCCCACCATGGACAGCGCAGTGGTCGACCGCCTGCACTTAACGACCGAGACCGGCGACGTCTGCAAAGAGTCGTAAATTCTAACAGACAAGCAACACTGCGTCAAATAACCGCAGAAATCAATGTGGGACGTACAAGGGACTTGTCTGTTAGAACTGTGCGGAGAAATTTGGCTTTCTTGGGCTATTCCAGCAGAAGACCGACTCGAGTGCCTTTACTGACAGAACGACATCGCTTGCAGCGACTCTCGTGGGCACGTGAGCATATCGGTTGGTCCCTAGATGAATGGAAAACCGTGGCCTGGTCCGATGAGTCACGATTTCAGTTGGTAAGAGCTGATGGTAGGGTTCGAGTGTGGCGCAGACCCCACGAAGCCATGGACCCAAACTGTCAGCAAGGCACTGTTCAAGCTGGTGGTGGCTCCGTAATGGTGTGGGCTGTTTTTTCATGGCATGGACATGGTCCTCTGGTGCGACTGGACCGAACATTGACTGGAAATGCTTATGTTCAGCTACTTGGAGATCACTTGCAGCCATTCATGGACTTCATGTACCCAAACAACGATGGGATTTTTATGGATGACAATGCGCCATGTCACCGGGCCACAACTGTTCGCGATTGGTTTGAAGAACATTCTGGTCAATTCCAACGAATGATCTGGCCACCTAGATAACCCGACATGAATCCCATCGAGCATTTATGGGACATCATCGAGAGGTCTGTTCGTGCCCAAAATCCTGCACCATCAACGCTTTTACAATTATGGACTTGTTGAGTCCATGCCACGTCGAGTTGCTGCACTTCGCCGGGCGAAAGGAGGGCCGACACGATATTAAGAGGTATCCCATGATTTTACTCACTTCAGTGTATATATATATTGTTTTTTAACGTAAAATTATCGACAAATAATGCAACACTTTATGGCTTAAAATTTTTCAAATACGTTAAGCTATAAATATATTGTGTTCATAGATGTGTAAAATCATCTATTGGTTATTTAACGCAAGATAATAAAATGTTTTGCTGTTTTATTCAATTCAAATTATTAGCATAAAAATCTTTTTAAATAAAAAAAAAAAAAATTAAAAAAATTACAAAAATTACAAACTATTTATTCGAATACTGTAATATTTAATATTCTATATTTATAAAACGATTTCTAAAAAAACTTTTACTAAAAAAATACGCAAAAATAAATAATTAAATAAATAAAAAATTAAAATAAAGCTAAATTAATGATTTAAATTTTTGATAAAATTTATTTGTAAGGCATGATTTCAAGTCAGAAATTATTGGCACATGAAATAAAAATGACTGAAGAAGCAAGTCGTTTCATAAATCCCCCATCTCGTAAAAAACCCCTCCATGGATTAGTAGCATCATCTATTGTTTAAAAGTGGAAATATATTTAGAGTACAAATTTTGAATGTCTTCATTTATAGGATTTTTTAAAACTTTTTTTTACATAAGATTCATCATAATAAAATTAACAAAAAATGATTTATTTCATTACAGTTTGTTTTTATTATTATACATTTTAAAATTAATATGTTTTTAAGTAATTTTTATTTTAATAAATATGTTATTAATAAAAAATAATTTTTAGTTTTATACGTGATATCTGAGTTTCAATGATTGTTTTTAGAAACGTTTGATAAAAAAGATAACTTATTCAAATTTAATCATGTGTAATAATTTCACAAGAAAACCGAAACAAAATCTCAGTGCTGAAAATTTCTAAAATCACTAAATGCTGAAAAACATGATTTTTATTTATTTATTTATTTTTTTTACTATTATTAATAAGAAATTTTTTGTTGGTGGGATTAGGAAGAAAAAAGACTTAAGTGTTTACAATAAACAGCTTTTTCGTTTTTAGGATAGTACAATACTTACATAACATAATGTAAAGTTTTTAAAAATATTTTATTTACATGATAATGTCCAATACACTACATTCATATAAATTCTTGAGTCGCCATGAGTAAAATTTGTTTTTTAATAGCCTCGTAAGAGTCTTCTTTTTAAATTGTTATTTTTACTCGACAATTAAGTTCTGAGAAAAATAAAAATATACCCTTGTAACCCGGTCGTATAACTTTAACTGTAATTTTAAACTAACTGCCAAAGCATTTACCAAATGACGACACTGCACGCAAGGCCGAAAAACTTGCACTATCCAGGAAAATTTGCAAAATTATATCATTGATTTAGAAAAATGGCTCATTAACTGGTAAAATTAAATGTAAACAGGACTAAAGCAGTTCTTTTCACTTGAAAAAAAAATCCTGTAACCCTCCAAATATTAAAATATATAATAATTATAACATCTGGTCTAAAGAAACTAAGTACTTAGGAATTATTCTTGATAGTAAAATTAACTACAGATCGCATGTCTACAACCTTAGAAATAAATTTAATACTCAATTTAGAATTATTTATCCTTTAATCAATAGAAATTCAGCTTTACCTCTTAATCTCAAAATACTAATATATCTCTCTTATCTTTGTCCAGTATTAGCTTATGCAAGCCCAGTTTGAGGTTCGGTTGCACGTACAAATTTTGAAATTATTCAAAGGCTTGAGAACAAACTCTCAGAATGTTAACGAATTCACCCTGGTACTTTCGTAATGACTATATTAGACGAGCTCTCTCGATTCCAAGTTTAAGACAATTTGTTCACAAAATTTCAATTAAATTCTATAATGATATGCAAAACATCAATTACTCTGTTTTAAATATCCTGCAAAATTACGATTATGATATTTTTCATAGCAAACATAGCAAAAGAAACTCACCCTGTTCTAAATATTTTAAATTAATTCCTCATCATGACGATTATCTCCTACTCTGACTGACTTATTACCCACAACTGTCTAGAAGAAGAAAAAAGTTCGCTTTTCTCCTAAGCTATTTTTACTCCTAAGCTACCTTTGCTCGTTATGTTTTATTTTATTTATTTATTTATTTTATTTTATTTATTTATTTTATTACATGCAACTGATTTCCTAAATATCTACACTTTTGAAATTTTTGTTATTTTTCATTTTTTTAATTTTATTAAATAAATAAATCTTTTTTTAAAAAAAGGTAATTTAATTATCAATTTTTCTTATTAACTCAAAGGGCATGAGACCACCGCTGTGCTGCAACATTTTACAATGAAGGAGCTAGTGGCCTCTACGTTACCAAGGATCTCCATATTAACCTACAATAAGAGATCTACAATCCCCTTCGAGGCAGCCATCAAAACTGCCAGAGTTCTGTTTTCCGTCCTCCATGTTGGTTGATTATGAAAATACTCCTATGTAAACACTTTTCTTTTATTTTAACTTTCCTTTTTGTGTTTGCATTATTGTAGGAAATTGAAATGGAAACGGACGTACCATTTACGGAGTTCCTTGGGGGGGGGGAGGGGGGGTAAAAATAAACCTGAAAATTCTCCACATCATTATCATCAATGTAATAAAATTAACAAAAATGTACTTTCATCCGATATAAAAGAAAAAGGAAAGATACAATTAAAAAAAAATTGCTAAAATTTAAAAAGACAAACAAAAAGTTAAAAAGATTTAAAGAAAAACTATTAAAAATAAAACCTAGTACAATTAGGTGCCCATTTCATGATTCCTTAATAAAACAAGGATAAAAATAAAAATAAAATAAAAGCAATTAAAAATAAAATTTTAGAAAATAGGAACAGGATAGTGAAACGATAGTTAAGCTTCTCGGAACTTTTTGAAGAGCACTTTTGATAATAAAGAACTTTACTAGATGACGCCACAATATAGTTTTTGAATTTAAAGCGATAAATAAATGAATAAAATATAACCAACATTAAAATATTTTAAGGTGCTGTAGCATTCCATTCTCAGGAAAGAGGAATGTATATTCTTCAATATGTATGAAATATATATGTACATATGTAGGAATGTATATGTACATAATAGCGACCTATCACTCAAATTTAACAGCAGATACGCAATGTTGACAATATCTTTGACGAAGTATGATCTGTTTTTAAAAATGTCACTCATTTCAATCGCATCATTTAAATCTGCCATAGTTTACCTATCAGAAACAATTACATTTATTTCTGAGGCAATGATCATTAAATCTCCTTTTTTTTCTCCTTTAATCCTTTAAATATGTTCAATGCACAAAAGGTTAAATATGACTCCGATCCACAGGTCTGAGCCTCAAATCCCCTGCTCGACAGGATAAAATGTCCCCGCACTAAAGTATTTCTCAGTGACTATATATTTGGGATTCCCTTTTCACAAATAATCACTCACGAGGCAAATAAAACAGACAAGTTTATTATTACACTGCTCTTAATAGGCCATAGCCACTCGCAGTCATACTATTTTACATCTAGAAATTTTGATTTATTTACCACGTGAACTCTTTATCGCTCCACTTAACTGTAACCGAACTTCGGTATACAAACTTTTTATCTCGGGAATTTAAAACTCTCTTGTTAGTAGTTATCTGTGTTAGATGCAGTTTTTTGTGCCGGTATGTCTATTATAAGCAATGTCTATTTTAATTTTTCTTTAATAAATAGCATTAGTAAATAAGAAAAATTATCTCGTAATAGAGATTTTTTGATACCTTAATTGAGAAATAATTTTGTTACTTAAGTAATGTTTTTTTTCTTTCAGATTAAGCAATCTTGTGGAATTCATTTGTTACAGTATCCATCAGCATAAACAGCAACCAATTCTATCAAGTGTATAAACTTCAAATGTGTAATGATTTTTTAAAAAATTTTACATTATTTTTAAGCCAATAAAGCTTTAACAGAGATTTGCTATTTTTATCATAAAAGATAAATTTTAATGCTAGTTGATTAAGAAGAAAATTGTTGCCCAATCAACAAAAGATATTTAAGTGAAACCATAAAAAAAAATGACTTTTTATTGGGTATTTCTTTTTTTGGATTGAAGTTGAAAATCCACTGACCGATATCTACGAATTTATTGAAATTTTTATAATTCTTTAGTACAGGAGGTTATCTGAAAATTCTCATTTAAGGATAGTTTGAAGTACTTTCATCTTATATAATTAAAACATTTTTCCTAAGTATATGAAAATACCAAGAAATATTCCTAGTGAAAATTGCTTTTAGAAAGGACTTTGTTACAAAGAAATAATTATGTAAGTGTGCAATGTTAGGGGCAAAATATTTTCAATAATGCATGCATGCGATATATGTGGTAAAGCTTTTGCACTCAGGCATGACTTAAAGGTACTCAGTCAAGTTCATATGACGGAAGAAGCTTATTTTTTGTGAAGTATGTAATAAAACTTTTTCACATAAAAGAATTTTGCAAATCCATTATCGTGTTCATACAAAAAAGATGCCTTACCTCTGTGAAATGTGTGGCAGAGGCTTTTCAGAGAAAGGTAGTTTAAAAATCCATTATCGCGTACATACGGAAGAAAAACCCTATATTTGTGAAATATGTGGTAGAGGCTTTTCAGAAAAAGGCAGTTTAAAAAGACATTATCGTGTTCATAGGAAAGAAAAACCCTACATTTGTGAAGTGTGCAATAGAGCTTTTTCAGAGAAAATTAATTTAAATCGACATAGTGGTATTCATAAAGAAGAAAAACCCTTCATTTGTGAAATGTGTGGAAAAGGTTTTACACTTAAATATAATTTAAAAATCCATTATCGTATTCATACAGAAGAAAAACCCTACATTTGTGAAATATGCAATAAAGGTTTTTCAGTGAAAGAACTTTTAAAACGACATACTGTTCGTATTCATATGAAAGAAAAACCCTGGATTTGTGAAATATGCGGTAGAGGCTTTTCAGAAAAAAATCAGTTAAAAATCCATTCTTCTATGCATACCGATAAAAAACCTTACATATGTGAAATGTGCAGTAAAGGTTTTACACGGAAATATGGTTTAGAACGACATTATCAACGTTTTCACACCTCCCAAGAGCTTTAGACTTCTTTGTTTAGATGAATGGGCTTTTATAATATGTTTTATTGAAGAAACATAATATTTTAAAATTAAGAGCATGCATAAATAAATAATCTTTTTTTGTATGCGTTTCATATTGTAAATTCTAGTTGCAATTAAAGTACATGTTGATTGTAAGTTTGTGTTTTCTTTTTTATTGTGCAATTATTAACAGTGATATGTGGTATTTAAAAGAATTTTTATGTTGTATGTTAAATAATTTAATCATGCTATATCCTGTAATTGAATTTAAAATTGCACTTATTCAAATTCCTGACATTATTTTATTATATCTATGACTCACAACCTTAGTGATCTGTGAATTTTTAAAATAAATCAATTGCACATTCTGAAATCTAAAAAAAAACATGCTTAGTACACATCCATTAATTATTCATTGATATTTTACAAAATTATTAGATGATAATTTATTTTATAATGAAATGTTGAGTGATAATTGGAAAGTTGAATTAGATCAATTTTAATGAAAAGTTTTGAAGATTTCATTCACTACCCTTAACATCTACATTTAGGAAAATTTTAAAATAGAAATAAATGCAATTTTATTGGAAACCATTTTGATTCTTAGCATTACTAATTGTTTTCTGTATTAATGATGTTAACAAATAAATGTAAATTCAAATGATAAAAATCATATGAATTATTGTTAATTTTCATGAAGTCATTACTGTTAAATTAAGCATTATGTAAGCAGCAAAGGATTATTCCTTAGGTATTCGCACATTTAAGAACCAGATACGCTATTCACATCATTTTAAAGATAATCGCAGGATCCATAAAACACATTTTGAAATTTGTATAGCTACAAGCAGGACAGTATAACAGAAAATGTAAGATATTAAGATTTATTTTTCAAATGTCACTTGTTATAGTTCCAATTTTATTGCAGTATTTGTACTTTGAAGAATCTCTGCTAATAATACAATAAGCATTAAAAAAAAAAAAAAAAACACATAACAAATATGCTTAAATTTTCTCCACATTAATAAGCTATGTTTTTTAATAATTTTTTTTCTATATTGTATTGGATGCTGGTTTGTTATCTATTGTAGAAAACAAGTAATATATAAAAAAAAAAAAAATTTTTTTAAACTTAATTTCTACTTAGGTTAATAAACAAAAATTTTATTTTAGTTACATTTTATTAAATAATTACAATTAATATAAATATGTATATACATATGACAGAATCACAATATTAAGTTGCAAATTAATTAAATTTAATTAATGAATTAATATTTAAAAATATTAACATCCACTACAAGTTTTAAAAAATGTAAACTTGAGTGGATGAATAAATAGTATTTTATTAACAATTGAAAATTTGAATAAGATATACAAATATATATAGGGAGAGTGTGAATTAATAGTAGGAATTGAATGAGGTATGAGTTCTGAAATTTTTTCTTAATGATTGAATGAATTTTCTAGTATGGTTTTCCTAACTGTATTACTATTAGAATTATTTTAGATGGTAATGATGAACAGATTTGTTTATAAATAAATAATAGGTTTTGTGGTAGATGATTGGTTTAAAGATGTTGTCTTTAAGCTGATATTGTTTACAGTTTACAAATGATACTTGGACTTTTGCAGTTCTAATGTTATAGCTGAAATTTCTTCATGTTTTGAAAGCCTACTGTAAGCTTCTTCTAAATAGACAGTTGGTTTGAGGAATTGATTTGCAAATTGATATTGTTTAGTAATTATATTTTTTTCGGTTTTTAGTTTTTCCACAATCAATTATTACAGTTTGAATTATTTCACTTGTATTGGTTTTTTGTGATGCAAGATGGTATAATCCTGAATATAGAAAGCCAAAATCATTGAACATATCAAAAAGTGAAAGGGTGATGAATATGTTCCTTGCAGAGTTCCATGTGTCTCAGGACCACAATGCCAAAATGTGTAGCCAATTTCATTTTTCACAGAAGACAAATTCACTATATTTATCATACTATTGTTTATTTTGAATGGAAAAAAAGAAATTAAAAATTAGACTATTATTAATAGAAATTTAAAATAGAATAATCCCATTTTGTATTCACAAATAAACATAAACTTTACCTGTTAGTGTGTTAAATTGTACATCAATATGTTATTTCATGGTAACAGTTGAATGAAAGCAAAATTCTAACTTGTAACTTTTTTCTCTGAAGAGTCATAACATAGCTCTTTCACATTTTTTAATCATCCATGCAGGTTCACCAAGTAATAAATTATTTAAGTGACAATTTTTTTATTTTCCTTTAAAATAATTGTTTCTCTCATAATTTAAAAGAAAAGGATATGCACTTGTGATTGACAAAAACATTAAAATTAAGTTTACAATCCTTTCTCAACTGGGTTTTTTTTTTCCCCATGTCAAATTTGTTCTCACTTATAATCATATGTTTGCTGAATTTTCATTCAAACCTACTTCTCTAAAAATTAAGCCATGTATATTTGCCTTTCAGTTGTATCTTGCAACTTTTTTGAGAACATTAAGAGTAAGATATGTTTTCATTTCTGTTGAAAAGATCAGCATTAATAACATTATTATGCATAAAACAAGAGAATGCATTGTATGTTCTACTGCATTAAACAACTTATGGCATGTTAACACATCAAAATGGTGCTCCCATTACAAAGTCGTTAAGAAACACAATGGTTAGCCTATTAAGGACTAAACTTTTTCTACTTAAATCAATGAAATTGAATTTTTGCTCTAATATGTTTATTAAAGAAAGTGAAAATGGAAAATTTTATTTATTTTATGTGAGCTATAAAATATTGTGGAAATGCAATATCAGCCTAAAAGATTCATTTTCCAATGCATGAAATTTTTTTTTAAACCTGTTATGTAATGGCAAGATACTATGTTTTCTACATGTAATGCCTTTGTATAGCATTATATACATTACATTTTCTAAATATTGTTTAGTAGAATAAAAACATACCTTTATTAAAAAAATGTTTAATTTGTATTGACATCTATGAGAATAACTCAAAAGTACAGAAAGAAATCGTCTAAAATGAATAAAAATTCAATCTGCACCACACAGTAAAAGAGATATAAAAAATTTACCACAGACAATAACGGAAATAAAAAAAAAATCTTATAATGATACGTTTCCACATCACATCTTAAATGGGTTAAGTCAGCAATTGCCAAACCAATTCACTGAGGATCTGCCACTAATAGATGCCAACTTCGATTTGTAGGGTGAGTTAGTTATCGGTCAGGCTAATGTAGCACAAATGGATGCAGGGTAATACACGAGTTTAGTGATCTGGTTCCATCAGTGAATACACAGATCAGTACCTGCTGTGCCAAAAAGTGTCATGTGAGCAAAGAGAGTACCAAATATTCTGCTCATTAATCTATTTATACCTTACATATCTCGCAAATGTTTTTGGCATCAATTTAATAAGTTATAATTTTGAGTTGCTTCTTTTACTGTTATAAAACGAAACATGTTTTTAGGTGCCACTTATTTGGCATGGCTTCGAAGAAAAACAATGAATTTAAAGTTGAATGGGCCGAATCATTTGTGTTTTTACAAAACTCAAATGGCTTTCCGATCTTCTTATTTGTCAAGAAAAATTGACATATAGCAAGATATAGTTTAGAGAGATAATTTACAAATAAAAAGGAAAGAATCTTTCAGATTGAATTGATATTTGATCTGAAAATTCTCTGGGTATCCATCTTATGTTGTTGCCAGTCGACAATTTTTACAATCAATGATTATTTTATTAGTAGTTTTTGTATGTTGTGAAGACCAAGTAATTGCATTTAATTTGATTGAGTTTAATTGCTTTATAAACTACTAATTCAAATGTCTTGATATTAATAAGTGACAATCCATGGTTGTGTTTTTCATATTAAATATTTTACATTCTATTGTTTATAATACTACAAAATTAATAAGTACTTACTATTAAAACATATTGATTTATTGTAAAACCAAAGCATATTTATCTATTTTAATTTCTTCTAAATAATCATTCTTTTAAAATGTGTGTGTCTATTGCTGCACTTGAATAGAAGAAATAGGAAAATTTACAACCGAGAAATTTATGAAATTTAATCTTGAGTAATATTTAAACATACGATTACGAAGTATTGCAAGCATAACGAGAATCAGATTGATAACAAAAGTAAACATAGGGAAATCATATTTCACGACATCTATAACAAATGTGTAAACATATTCTTTGACCTAGAAATAGACTGTCCACATTTATTGTATATATTCTCACTTTCTTAACTGAAGATATTGACATTAAATCTCTCACTTAACAGTTTAATGCTTTTTAACTAACATTTTTTTTTACTTGTTCTGTTGCAATTCTAGTTTGTAAATTCCTCATAAATGAATATCAACAAGAATTCTATTTGAGTTATAGAGTGTCATTAAATATTCTGACTGCTACAATCATAAAAATTTCCCCAGAAATATTTGTAAATGAAAAAAAAAAATTACGCAAGAGTATAAGGATAATGTTTTAACAACATTTTTCATAACGTAAAATAAGATATAAAATAAAAGTGTGATAAAAATTATGTAATTTTACATAGAAAATGAAAAAAATAAAACCCCACAGAGATTAAAACTCACAATGCTTTAAAGGTATAATAGCATTTAGGATTTTTAACTTGATTTTCTCAAAACTATCAAGAGGTACGTCCTGCCACTTTCTCCAGTGAAAGCTTTAGATATGACCCACATATAGTACAAATTTCAATGAAATGAATGTCATTTCCTTGTTAACACACCCAAGCCACTTCCATTTAATATCATTGATATGAAGGTAATAACAAAAGTCTTAAAGATACCCCCTTTTTGGGGCGATTGTACAATATATATACATATTTATGCTTAATCCAGTTTTTTTTTTTTTTTTTACTCATACACTTTGATATAATTATACAATGTATTGTACATAAAACTTTATTTTCGTAAATAAGCATTCAGTTAAGCTCCATGCATTAAATACAGCTGAAGTTGTCGAGGAATGTTCAAGTTAGGTAAAGACTTCAATCTGTTGTTGATAACAAGAGTTGCACGTATCTGTCGACGGCATAAATCCTTCAACGAAACTGGCTGAGCTGGTAAAGGAAACATTACAAATCAACAAATATACAAACGGAATCCAGAATTTAATACTAAAATTTTATAGATATTAATAAAATTAAAAATATTCACACATTACTATAAAATTGAATACAAATTCTGTTAAAAGTTAAGTTACTTCTGCATTTCTTATAATATCATAATGAAAATAGAAATTCATTTTGTTGTTTTTCTAAAATCATTGGAAAAATCAACTATTGAATTTGTAATCTTAACATTGTTTCCTCCTAGGAACCAACATACATACAATTGGTGGTATATATCTGCTAGTTTTATTAACATCATTGGTGCAGCAATTACTGATGTTCATATATAATGGAATTTTTTATTTCTTTAATACAAGAGCATTTGCATTATTTTAATATTGACTTTGAAAAAATCCATCTTATGTGCTAAAAAACGAATCTATAAACTACTTTGGTGTGTTATATTATAAAGGGAGTGAAAAATTCACAGGAAATTTACCACAGCTAATTGTTCCTTAATATCAATATATATAAACACCATCAGACTGATTATGCTAAAATAAATTTTCAATTTTCGTGTGATGTGTTCTTTTTTAAAACTGTATCAGCATCTCACTATCAAGAGAAACAAAATTTTATTTAAAAGCCTTATTATTGAATTACAAATTGAGCTCATGAAGATCCTGAATGATAATTTGACTTAGAACTTTACCAGTAAACTACTTTCTCTGGATTATAATACAAAATACATATTTCAGGGTATATTATGATTAATTTTACAAACAGTACTTTATGACTTAGTAAGAATTCGAAAAATTGATTTATAATATAAATTAAAGTAAAATTAAGCAGAAAGTATCAAATATAGATGTAAAAAGAGCAATTATAGAATAAAGCATCCAGTCATGAATAATATAGTAAACAAAATCAGCACTTAAAGATAATTTTTTTTATATGAATTACATTATGATAAAATCATAAATCAAATTAATATTTGTTGTAATGCATAATAAAATAGATATTGTTTTCAAGTTGCAAACAAGAATCATTCTAATTACCTGTAGACTCAACTAACAAATCAAACAATCCGCCTTCTTTTTGTGGAAGTAGATCAATAGGCAATTTATTTTGGTTATTCCTTGCATACACATTAGCAACCATACTCAATCAATACTTCTGCCATTTCTAAGTCATTTTGCATTGCTGCAATATGGAGAGCTGTCCCATGGAACTGAGTAGTAGTATTTATTAAGGCATCTGTTAAAAAAAGAAAAAAAAAATTTAATAACTTTTTTAATTAAACACAGTAAAATTCTTGTTTTCTATAGTAATTTGGAAATTAGTCACATTACATTATCTTTTATTTAAAAATACTACATTTGAAAGTAATAAGGAAAAATAATAAGTCTAAAATGAATGTTTTATTTCTATGGAATTGGTAGTTAATTTCTTAGTCATATTAAAAATGCTTGCAAATAAACTATGCGTGTGACAATCATGCCCATAAATATGAATGCAGTGTGGTTACTTCTTCCTAACATCACTGTCAGGTATAACTTATAAAAACAATTGTTCAATGCTTAACATATTTATCTTTGATGTACATTCGCATGTCATTCAATCAAATGCCTTGCATTCAATAAAATAAAACTTGAAAGCAAATCCGTTTTTAAAAATTATTTAATTAAAAAAGTTCATTCACCTATAATTTTTACAATTTGCCGATCATGAGGAAAATAGCAAAATATGATGTGCATAATGATAAACAAGATAGTGATATTCTTTTGATATGTTTACAAACATCCTACCACATTTTGACCAGTGTGCTGAAAAGTGGGGTGCCACGATGCAACACAACTTAAAAATAAATATATATTTTGATTAAAATAAAAAATTAATCTTTTAATTGAATGTTTTGTGTACACATATAATAATAAAGTTAAGAAGAAATAAATGTTAATAAAAAGAAAAAGTAACTTTAAAAAGTTGATGTTCCATTCATCAAAAGTCAAAAATGCAAATTATAAAACTTTTTAAAAATTTTAAATAATTTATTAATTATTTTGTACACCTTTTTTTATATTCTTCATTAAAAAATTTACTTAATGATTGATTTACTATGACTACACCTATTTATTTAAAAAATATAATAACCCTTCTTCCCTTCTACATATCACAAATCCTTTGTACACATTTTTTAATACTAAAAGCAAATATGGACATTTCAATTTAATAATTAATTCAGTGAATAAAATTTAGAATGCAACATAAATTTACTTTTTTTTTGTAACAATTTGAAGAAAATTTTATGAATACATATCTACATCAGCACCCATTTTTAAAAACAATTCTACACAAGCAACAGAACCATTTTCAAATGCATAATGCACTGGAGTTTTATCCCAAGAATCTACAGCATTTATCTGAAAATATTATACATATAAATCATAACTATATAAACTAACAACTTAAAAGTTTATGTAAATTGCAAGTTAAAAAGTCATGAAGTCATGTTTAAAAATAATGATGACAACAATACACCTAAAAATTAAAGACCTTAAAAATAAAAACAGTTTTGGAAAAAATAATTCAGAGTTTATCTTTTTAAGTAAATATTTTTTTTCATCCTCAGCTAATGTAAAAATCTAGAATTATATGAACCAAAAAAAAAAAGTTGTATTAGCAAATATTTCTCAACAAATATATATATATATATATATAATATATATATAAATGCTCATAAAACATGGGATTTCAAAAAAATGTGAAGGAATTCTTGCATGCCATTTTAAAACTCAAACATAAGGAATTGGATTTCCTTTATGGCATTTATTTTAAACTAATTTCAATATGAAAAATTTTGATTCTGAATCTATATTCTGATTTTCTCTGTCACATCGAGACATTTCAAACACCTCAGTTTTTAATAATATAATATTAAATACAAATAAAAGCAATTTCAATGCAATCACCAACTATTTGCTTCTCAGAATTAAAAGTTACTGGAGATGTTTCCCTTTTGTCAAAAAATCTTTCAATACTTTGCCACCATTGTGATATCTAATCCAAATAACATCAAAGTATAATTTTACAAAAAGTTCCAAGACTTTTATAAAAGATATCAAGACACACTTTAGAAAGTGGAATTTTAGATTCATAACATAACTAAGATGGATCCCATTTTTAAAACAAGGTATTTACAGCATTCACAAACTTTGGCATTAAAACACTTTTTTTTTTTATAAAATATTTCACAGTATTTGTTTTCCTTTTAATTAAGTTACACAGGTTTTTTTCCCCCTCTTAAATTCTTCATTGTTGATTAAAATTTCATTGAAAACATATTTTTGTTTTTTAAAGGAAATTGATTTAAAGTACTTATAAGCCTTCCTTAAAAGATGAATTGCTTGCCTAAAGATACTTATTTTTAAATAAACTATATGAACATTTTACTATATAAGTTATTGTATCTGATTTTCTTGGAAAATTCATATTTTTAAAGCCAGTTATTCAGAAAATAATATATTTTGAATCAACACAATTTTTAAAAAAATCATTTCAACACTATTTATTTTACTTTTATACTGGATAAATATATAAATAATGCCTGTGCAGTTTTAAAATGAAAACATTATACATTTTTTTATATATCAATAAGCATATATATTCAATATATGAAGAAGCATATTTATTAAACTCTACCCTCCTTTCCAAAATCATAACAGACTAGCAGTTCTTTTTGATAAAAAAAAAAAAAAGAAAAATGTAATAGGAATAATATATTTGTTTGAGCAGATTGACGAATAATATTGAATGTTGTTTTCTTGATCACAAAAAAATGCATTCAATTTCCAATATTACAAAAAAAAAAAAAAAAAAAAAAAAAAAAGGCGACATTTTTCTTCAAAGCAATCTCTTTTTTAATTGCTCATAAGGCTAGAAAAATAGTAAATAAAAAGTTGTATTTTAAAAAACTTCTTAGAAGTATATTGTTTTAGTTCAGTTATTAATTCTACATTTTTTTCCCCCTGCAATAAATACAAAGAGTCTCTAGCAGAAAGAATCTTCATTTTAAACCATAGTATTTCAACATAAAATTTTGTAATGACTACATAATACTTACATTTGCTCCATATTTTATTAGCATCTCCGCACATTCTACTTTATCCTCTTTGCATGCTACATGCAAAGGTGTTGTCAACCCTGGAGGACTATGAACAATAGCACCCATTTTTAAAAGCAAATCCATACAGGAAATGCTTCCATTGAAACACGCAAAAAGCAAAGGAGTAACTCCTCCATTCAAAGGATTTATCTGAAAATTACATACATAGAAATCAATATATAAATATATATATACATTTATAATTATAACTGATATCAGAACTTTTAGGGAATTTAACAAATATAAAAAAGTGTCAAATTAAATTTTAAAAAATATTCATCTTATTTTCAATTGTATAATTTCTTTTACATCATTCTCCTGAAAACTTAGGATTTTGATATCTTCAATGGAATTCTCACATAGCATTCCCATTATAAATATAAAATTATTACATAGGAGTCAAAACTTAGTATTTCTTTATTATTGTTCAGCAAATTTATTGTATATGAAAACTTGATTATTACACTAAATTATGCATATCAAAATAATTGAACAAAAAAATATAAAAAATTTTGAATAGCTACATTTAATATTTATCCCTTCGTTAAAAATATAATACAAAATCTAATTTTTCGTCATAAATTTTCAAAAAGCAATAGAAAACAAAATATAGAATTAAGATAATATTCAATTTTAACTTTATCACCATTAGCTCTTGGTTTTGGGAATTAAAAGTTCTACATGTATTATTCTTATGAAGGTAATCATAATATCTATTATTAATTTATCATCACTCTGAAATCCCACATATTTTCGAAAGTATTTCTAGTCTCATTAATGTCATAATGAAATGTTTCATAGTTATTCAAAAGATATTCCAAACTAAGAAGGTTGATTATTTTTTAAGCAAGTTATTCATAACATTTACATAGTTCAGCACTATGTTATATGGAAAAATCATTTAAACACTATTTCCTTTCTCTTTATTTAAATTATGCTTTGATGTTTTTAAAAGACTATTCGATACTAGACTACTAGTTGATTAAAAATTTCATTGTACATGTTTACGTCTTAATAAGAAATTTTTAGAAAACTCTTAAACCTTCCATAAAAGATTAATTGCCTATTCAATGATATCTGAAAATAACTGGAATGTTCAATTGGGAAGGAAGAACAAATATTTTCTTTTAAGAACTAAAAGAAAAAGAGAAATACATACTGGAAAAATATTTTGCACATTTCCATAATCAATATGCAATAAACACTCCAGAAAAGCATCAAGTGCTAGAACAAAAATGAATTATATCGTTTTACAATCACATATAATGCTAGTGAAATATTATTTAATTTGATATTACAAGAGAAATTGTTCTACATTAAAAAATGCTATAATAACCTAATATAGATATTAATATTTCTAAATAGGCTTTTGATGTTTAAGTCCGAGATGCAAATTTCAAATGAGATAAATCTTAAAAGCACTTAGTCAAGTCAAGTCAAATGTGACTACTCAGCAAAAATTTTGTTTAAGTTTAATAGCAGTAGAGCTTTGACCCAACTGGCAAACACACACATATCAGTACTTTTCAATCGAAATTGCTAATCTACATTATCAAATAATTCACATCAACAATTCTAACTTCAACTTATGGTATTGTCAAGAAATACAATTATTATTATTACTTTTTTTGCTTTTCAAAAAATGGAGGAGATATCTGGAGGTTAACATTAAAGCAGCATTAATTTATAAATTTGGAAGATTAAATTAATAATTCATCGTCATAATCGCCGCAACAGCCCATGGTGGGCCAAGGTCATCTGCCTACTGGCAGATTTCGAAACATGAGATGTCTTATTACGGGGTAAACCCTACCCCGTAGGGTCAAGGTAGGGTCCCCCCCGTCAGTCCAAGGTAGGGTTGTATGCCCAATGCCAGTCATGTTAGACTGGGACCTACAGTTTAGAGTGGACCACTACAAACAATCATGGCACTGCTGGGACTTGAACCCGAAATCTGTGGTACTGAGTGCTAGCCACTCAGCCACCCAGGTCCCAAATTTTGAATGCCAACAGCATGCGGTGTTCCCAAGCGGTCAACCCTCCCAAGTGCTGACCGCGCCCGATAACGCTCGACTTTGGTGATCGAACGAGAACCGGTATATTCAGGATGGTATGGCTGTTGCCAAAAATTAACAATTACACATGAGATTTATTAAATAATAAATGTATAAATAATAGCTGCACAGAACTTTAAAATGAAAATTTATTATTCATATATATATATATATATATTGAATTTTTAAAAATTTCCCATACAAGTACTTTTTTTTTGTGTAGTCCATAACTAATCCTATTATTATTATTATTATTATTTTTTATCTTTTGCAGTAATTATGAAGAATCCCTAACAGAAAGAATATTTTCACATAAAAAATTAACAAATCTCATCAAAGTACTTACATTTGCTCCATATTTAATTAAATTTTCTGCACATTTTACTTTATCCTGCTGACATGCTGTATCCAAAGGTGTAAATGGACATTGGGGAGTATGAACATCAGCACCCATCATAAGAAGAAATTCTATGCAAGCAGCATTTCCTTTATAACAAGCACCATGTAAAGGAGTTTCATTACTTTCATCTACAGCATTTATCTGAAAAATACAAATATAGAAATCCTCTATATAATTATATATTTGAATACCTCTTTAATCTAAAAAATAATGTACTTATTTATAATTGATATTAGAAATTTTATCAAATGTAATAAACATAAATAAGTATTAAATCAATTCTTTAAAATTGGCTACATTGAAAATACAACCACAGAAGAAAAAATAAAAATTTCCCTCCTATTTTCATTTCCCTCCATTTTTCAGTTTTGTTCACCGACGGATAAACACACACACACACAAAAAAAAAGAAGACTCAAAATGAGTATTTTTATATTTAAAAAAATATTTTAAGATTTAGGATTTTAATAGCTTTTAATGGAATTTTCATATCCCATATGAATCATAAATATATACTTAATCCTAATGCAGAAGTCAAATCTCAGTTATTCAAATTTATAGTTTTATAAATTCATTTTCATTGAAAATGATAAATATTACATTAAATTATGCTCAGATTTTTCTATGCCATATCATAATTGACAAAGAAACACAGTCTTAAATACCTTATTTTTATATTTATCCTATTATATTTAAAGGGTATAATGAAAATCTAAATTTTTTTATTATATATTTCCGAAGGAAAACAAAATACAATTAAGCTAAGTTATTTCCATTCATCATGAGCTCATTGCGCTGTGGAATCAAAAATACTTTTGAATGTATTCCTTCAATAAAGTATTCATAATATCTATCAATAATTTACCATATGCATGCTTTATTAACTATCAGATGAAATACAGGAAAAAAGATATTATTCAATATATAATGTGGCACAGAATTTAAAATAGAAATATAACACATATAAGAAGAAAGAAGAAAATTAAAATTAATAAAAATATATCAATATAAAATTGGTCTGATATATTAGAATATATCTTCTATTAAAGCCCCCACAGACAATCAGTTTTTGATAACATGAAAAAAAATGCAAGTGGCAATATTAGTGTTTGGCAGATTAATGAAAAGTACTAATGTTAATTATAAAAAAGAAGCTGTATAATTTTAAATTTCACATAAAAACTAGCACTATTTTATTTCAAATTGGTAGAAGTTTTTTTTAGTTCTTTAAATTAGAAAATTTTTTTATAAAAAACTCTCATTTAAAAATAATTTCATAATTTTTTTTTCTCTTCAGTCACACTTAATCTAAAATTTTTTTTTTACTTCCACAGTAATGACAAAGAATTTGTAATGAGTGGTATCTGTATTTTAAAAGCAAAATATCTTAATATAAAAAAATTAGTAAATCTCTTCACAGTACTTACATTTGCTTCATATTTCAGTAATATCTCTGCACATTCCACTTTATCTTGCAGGCACATTTCGTGTAAAAGTGTTCTCCCATTTTGAGAAATATGTACATCAGCACCCATTTTTAAAAGTAATTCTACTCTAGCAACATTTCCAGCATAACATGCATAATGCAATGGAGTTTGATTATCTTCATCCAAAGCATTTATCTAAAAATAATACGTATAAAATCATAATATATTTTAATTGCTTTAATCTATAAAATAATATCTATTTATAAGTGTCATTATAAATTTAAAAAAATATAATAAATATAAATATGTATAAATTATCACATAAGCTATCAAGAATTGCACTTTGAAATTCATCAGATAACTCAGGATATTGATTATTTTTTAAACAAGTTATTCAAAAACTTTTACTCTTCAGAACTATGCAATTTTAAAGAAATATTTTAAACAGAATTTTTTGTTTTCTTTTTAGTTATGCTTCATGTTTTTTAAGAATACTATTTTTAATTGATTAAAATGTTGTTGACTTTTTTTTATTTTAACACTAACTGTTCATAAGTCTTCCTAAAAATATTAATTTCTGAATTAAAAAAAATAATAAACTACAAAATTGTACAATATAAAGTTAGTAAAATATTACTATATAAATTTGTATTCTAAAAGAAAATATCCAAATTACAAAAATAATACATTTAATTAAAAAGTTAATAAATCTTTTACTGATATTTTCTATGTTAAAATTACTATTTTCAGAGATGGAAACCTCAAATGAGACTATTCAGTAATGTGTCGCACAATTTTCTATAGTCACAACAGATGTACATGGGGTTGCAGCTAATTAGCATATGCACACACAATTCTCTACTTTATCGAAGCTGCCAATCTAACATTATTGCATAATTCACATCCAAAGAAATGCAAAATAGTGCTGGACAATGTTGAAATTTCAAAAATCAATTATTGTCATTTAATATCCTGATATATCAATTTTATACCGATTTAAAACTTGGCAGAAACTTGATACAGAACTTGTTTTTGAATAACAACAAAATGGGAGTCTCCAAGCTCTATCAACAACCAAATTTTTTAAAATTAGTTTTTACTGATTACTTTCTAGTGTAACTTTTGTTCATTTAATTTAATTGACCTTCTCTTTTTCAGAACAAATTATTCTCTTTATTTTATTTGCTTACGCTTATATTATTGCAATATATCTTTATTATACTTTATTTAGTATTAAATAATTAATTGTTATCGTTTAGTTTTCCCTAAACAACTTCAAAATGGAATGCAACTTTTTTTCTTGAACAATAAATAAACGATATATATAAATATATTAAATGTAACTGCAGGAAGAGAAAACTTTGGGAATGGGTTGATAATTACAAGTCAGCTTATTAGAAAGGAAAAAGGAAGGTTAATGAAAGTTATCTATATTTAAAGCACATAATTTAAAATTTATGTCATAAAAACTATAAAGTATATTTCTATAATGAAAAAAAATACAAAAGAATGAATTACTATAAAGCATTAAGAAGTGTTTAATTGCATATAAATTAACACAATCATTTTCTCATAATCAGTAGAATATTTTTAATTGTGTAAAATTGGGGGGAAAAAGAGATAAAGCAAATGTATTTAAAAAAATTAAACAGAGAAGTATTTTTTTTTTTTAATAGACTGTAAGAAATACAGAACTTTTATGTTATTTTCCATTAATCAACAAAGAAACTGTAGCACGTGGAATCTCTATTTTCAAAACAAACATTTTAGTAAATCACTGCATAATACCAACATTGGCTCCATTTTTAAGTAGCATCGCTCCAGATTCCACTTTATCCTGTAAACATACTTGATGTAAAGAAGCAGCTGCACTTTGAAGAGTAAGAGAATAAAAGTTCATTTTTAAACACAATTCAAACTTGACTTGGCGCTTTGAGATGTATGCTCGCTGACGCTGCTTTATCTCAATTTATCCAAACGTTTTTATTCTCAACCAAAATTTTTTGCAGAAGTGTAAGTAAGACCTCCTTAAAATACAGTTCAAAAATTAAAATTCCAAAATCACTGAAAAATTCGAAATTCCAGGAGTTCAAATTTCCTTTTGAAATACCATAAACGTTGTCCATACTTTCTAACAATCAAAAGAATAACAATAAAAGAAGTCTATTTGGACATGAAAGGAATAGACGAATTACTGATCAAACGATCAAACATTTAAACGATGATTTAGAACGCATGAAGTACTACTAGTACTTGAAGCGAAAAGTGAAAATGAGATAACACAAGAAAAACAATATGGGGCACCCCATAGTTGACGGGGTTAAGAGACTTTTCGTAGGAATTGTAGAATAACTGTTGGTTTATAATAAGCATCTTCAGAAATATCGAATAACCATGAGAATGCGAGAACTTTATAACCAAAAGCACTTTGGAGTTTGTTTCGTGCAATTTCATATTTTTTGCATAGGAACAAACTGTGTTCCACCGTTTCCGGAGTTTTGCAGATCGAACATAATGGAGATGAAGTTAGGCCAAATCTGTGGAGTTTTGCGTTGCAAGAATATGTTTTTGTGCGGAACCTGGAATTGAGAATATTTTCCCTTCGATGATTAGGAAAAAGTCTGTGTGCAGGTTTAATATTATTCAAATGCATGAGTTCCTGAGCATATTTGCTATCCTTCCATTGTTCTGTTGCTTTTAGTTGTGCAATTTTTTTTTAGTTGAAAGATGAGATCTTCCGGTGATATCCAATGAAATATTATTGAATCTGCTGCGGATTTCGTGAGGGAGTCGGCTAGTTCATTTTCCGTGATACCAACATGTCCTGGGGACCAGATGAATTCAATGGATAAAATGCTATTGCAAAGATCTTGAAGTTTATAACCCAGAAACCGGATGATACGATTAGAATGAATGTTACAATTCTGTAACAACCTGAAGAACGGATAGACTATCTGTGAGAATAATATAATTATGAGCAGAAAAAGCATAAGTAGAAAAGCTTAAAAGGAATGCAACGGCTTCTCCTGTGAAAATACTATTATAATTTGAAATCTGTCCAGATAAAGACTCTTGTGGAAAAGAATTAATGATTGCAATTGAATACTTAAGTTCTGTCTTAGAGGCGTCGGAGGCTAGAAGGATTCTATCTTTCTAATAATTCTATCTTTCATTTTTGTATTGTTCAAAGAGGAGTTTGATGGTATGATGAGGTAACTGTTTGGTTTGAAAAGGTAAATCACCGAGATGAAAAGTGACTTTAGAGTTCACTCTAACTGGCGGAAAATTAGGAATTAAATTAGAAGGCTGGATGTCTAAATTATCTAAAAGATCTGAAAAAAAGCATTGTAAGGAAATGGGACGTTTCAACCTTGGAGTTTTTTATTTCTCTATCAAAGATAAATGGTGAGTGGAGAAGAGGAATCAAAAGAAATGTGTTTGATAAAAAAAACGCTCTGCGAGTATATGCAACCTCTGAAATAATGAAAGTTGACCAGTTTCTTTAAGTAAAACTGGAATCGGTGTCCACCTTGGAAGACCTGGTGCAATACGCAAAGCTAGATGATATAAAGGGTTAAGTATTTGGAAATCATTATGACTAGATGAGATAAAAATCGGAGCTCCATATTGCAGTAAACTACAAATTGTGGTATTTGTTATTTGAATTAAATGATAGGATCGACAACTCCAGGAATTAGCAGCAATTGCTTTAAGAGCATTTAATTTTTTAATAACTTTACTTTTAAGATACTGGAAATGTTGTTTGAAAGAGAGGTTATAAGAGAATATGATACCTAAAATACGTGTATGTTGTTTCCAAGGGATGCGGATATTATAAATATGCAGATGATGAGCTGGTTGTAGTTTTTTATTAGAAAAGTTAACCGCTTCGCACTTTTCAGGTTGAAGGGTAAAATTCCACGTTTCGCACCATGGAGTTATTTTATGAAGGGTTATTTGAAGGTTATTAAGAACTTTTTCCAGAGATTTATCGCTTCTAAAAAGAAAAATATCGTCAGCACACAATAAGCATTCCGTATGTTCAGGAATGATCTCGTAAATATCCCTCATGTAGATGGTAAAGAGAAAAGGAACACTCCCTTGCTGTACAAAACGAGTGGAAAACAATTTCATGGAATCAGAGTTTCTCCAATTGACATAAAAATTACTGTTATTAATGAAATTGTTTATCCATCTAGCAGCAGTTTCCTTTATGTCAACCTGTAAAATTTTATATATAAGACCATCTCTCCAAATTGAGTCATATGCAGCAGAAATATCCAACTTACGAAAAATACAAAATTTTTTGGCGTTTTTGGCCTCAATTATTTTATGATGAAGTAATGATAATGAATACATACAATCCTTGAAAGGAATAAATCCTGAATGGTTGGGATGGAATTTATCATGAACTGCAAAATGAATGATTATTTTGAGAACAATACGTTCAAAGATTTTGCTAATAATTGATGTCAATGCAATAGGACGATAAGAGGTAGGGGAAGTGCTATCTTTTCCAGGTTTAAGGACGGGAATAATTTTAGCTGTTAACCATTCCCGAGGAACATCACCAGTTAACCAAATATTATTGAAGATATTAAGCAGATGAAGAAGATAAGAGGAAGAATGTCACTGACACGTGAAGTATTAGGAGCAGCGCATCTTTTACCTCTTTAAACGTAATAGGTTTATTGTAATGTTGGCTGCAATTATCAGAAAGATCAAATGGAATAAACTGATGGTCAATGTATTTATTAAAATGAGTAGCTAATACATTAGCTTAAACGAGTAGTAAAGAAATTTGAAGAAGGATTATCTTGCTCTATCGACTTTTTACCCGTATAATCGAAGTCTTGCAAGGTTTCAAAATTCTGGTTTTTGGTTTTAATTTTTTCTGGAGGTAAAGAGAGTTTCTTTATCGCTTGATTTAAGGTATTGAGACTAGTTGTTATATTTTCTGTGAGCTATTTTAATGACTCCTGGAAACTGGAAGACTGTGCTTGACATATTCCTTTAACTAAGTTTTGAGTTTCCATGGCGCGCTGTTGGAATAATTTACTAATTTCTTCCTTAGTTATGTAATTAGCGGTAGAGGCTATTTTTACTTTAGCAGAAAATGAATCTTCTTTCGGAACGCGATATATTCTCCGCGCATCTACGAAAGAAAGCCTGTTGAGAGTTTTAAACCTCAAAAACCTTTCTTCAGCCTTACGACTAGGACAATTAATGTCTGTGGCTTTATGTGTTTCACTGCAATTTATACATTTAGGAGTTTGTTTGGTACACGTGTCAACACGATGATTGGAACTGCAGAATTCACAAGCAAGAGATTTTTTACAATTTTAAGTTGGATGAGAAAATGAGTGGTAATTACGACATTGACAAGTGTCTATCCACAAATAACGAAATTTTTTGATGGGTAAGCCACAGTATTATGTGTTCAGGTAATATCGTATCGAAAATAGTAACTGAAACCGGGGTGGGGAAAGTCGAAGTTGCTCGTTTACCTGCAAATCTTTTGAGCTCTATGACAGAGACCCTATTTTCTTCTTCCAATTCTAAAGCAAGTTCAGAAAGTGAAATGTCTGTCGAAATGTTGTGTAATAGGAAACGGGTGGAGTTCTTTTCCGGATAAAACGATGCTTTAACCGGAACTCCCAATATGGCCTTAATATTTACTAATTCTTTAGCTGTATCATAGTGAGAGGTGGAAAAAAAAAGTTTATTCTGACGAGTGATCCGTATGAAATCTACATGTTTTAAAGTGGTTATTTTAGAGGAAATGTTATCTTTTAAGACTCTGGGGTGTGCCCTTGGAATTGAGCCATTTGTCACCTCAAATACGATAATAAACGAGTGCGCTCCATTTTGGTGTGCCAAATACAATTTGGACATAATATCACTAGAAAAAATAAAATTGAGGTCCATTTCAGAGGAAAAATCCATGCTATTAGAATGACTATTTTTTTCTGTCATATCAAAATTCTAAGTACGCCCACTTAGAGAATTGGGCCCTCCCTCCTCACTTTAAAACATTAACAACAATCCTAAACAAATTGTGAAAAAACTAACTAAAAATTACCGGTAATTTACCCGGAAAGAAATCCAACTAAAATTTTATAAAAATTAAAAATTTTACCTTAAAATACTGTTTATTGCTCATTATCATTTTTCGTATTATTGTGTATTTTATTTTATATTATACAATGAGTTCATCGTGCAACAAATATTTGAGGATTCATAAATTCGAGAATTTTATAAGAAAAGAAAGAAAAAACATATTTATTAATGTAAAACAATTTTCATTTAGTAGACTAACATTTTTTTTTATTTGCTCATACAAAGAAGTCATTCATTTAAAAAACACATTAAAAAATTGTTAATTACTTTTTTTTTTCCTATCATGAATGAAAACTTTTTTTAATAATTTTAATATTCATTTTTATTTCTATTTTGGGATCTTTATTGATTGTGTAATCATATTTTCTATTCAGTCAAGATAGTTTTTCTGAATATGTTAAATTTGCATGACAATGTGGGATATGGATTTACAATTAGAGACCCTGCTGATGATGTTGAAATTTCAAAATTCTATTTTAAAAGATGTTTTGGGCCTCAAAAGTGTCAAATCTTGATTGGTACCGAAAACACTGAATGCGCCAGCTCACACTGCAATGATTCTTCGTGACTTTTCGCCAAAAATAAAACCCTTACCTTTCCAACAATCACCGTACTCACGTGATTTAGCATCTTGCTACTTCTGGCTATTCCTTAAATTCAAAAGACCACTCCGTTTTGAGTCGACTGAAGAGACATTTCAAAAATCGCCGGAATCAGTTTTAGCATATCAGAAAACCAAGCGTAATTAAAACACTAATGAATATTTTGACTTAAAATTTCACACAGATGTCAAGCACAGTGACAACAATCTAAAAAAGAAAAAAAAAAAAAATGAAATACCATAGGGATCGGAAATTTAAACTGAAAACTGGTCTTACTTTTTGGACACAGTAGTATTGTAATAATTTGCTTAATGATGTCGTTATATAAGTGTAGTTCCCTCCAGTTTGCTTTTTTATTTTTTTTTAAATGTTTCTAAAATGGAAAAATAGCAAAGTATTCAGAGACAAACGTAGGAAAATGGAATGATGGATATAAAATATAAATATAATAAATTATTTATACACTGAAGTGACAAAAGTCATGGGATACCTCTTAATATCGTGTCGGCCCTCCTTTCGCCCGGCGAAGTGCAGCAACTCGACGTGGCATGGACTCAACAAGTCGTTGGAAGTCTTCTGCAGGAATATTGAGCCATGCTGTCTCGATAGACCTCCATAATTGTGAAAGCGTTGATGGTGCAGGATTTTGGGCACGAACAGACCTCTCGATGATGTCCCATAAATGCTCGATGGGATTCATGTTGGGCGATCTAGGTGGCCAGATCATTCGTTGGAATTGACCAGAATGTTCTTCAAACCAATCGCGAACAGTTGTGGCCCGGTGACATGGCGCATTGTCATCCATAAAAATCCCATCGTTGTTTGGGTACATGAAGTCCATGAATGGCTGCAAGTGATCTCCAAGTAGCTGAACATAAGCATTTCCAGTCAATGTTCGGTCCAGTCGCACCAGAGGACCAAGTCCATGCCATGAAAAAACAGCCCACACCATTACGGAGCCACCACCAGCTTGAACAGTGCCTTGCTGACAGTTTGGGTCCATGCTTCGTGGGGTCTACGCCACACTCGAACCCTACCATCCGCTCTTACCAACTGAAATCGTGACTCAACGGACCAGGCCATGGTTTTCCATTCATCTAGGGACCAACCGATATGCTCAAGTGCCCACGAGAGTCGCTGCAAGCGATGTCGTTCTGTCAGTAAAGGCACTCGAGTCGGTCTTCTCCTGGAATAGCCCAAGAAAGCCAAATTTCTCCGCACAGTTCCAACAGACAAGTCCCTTGTACGTCCCACATTGATTTCTGCGGTTATTTGACGCAGTGTTGCTTGTCTGTTAGAATTTACGACTCTTTGCAGACGTCGCCGGTCTCGGTCGTTAAGTGCAGGCGGTCGACCACTGCGCTGTCCATGGTGGGATGTTATGCCTGAAATTTCATACTCTCGGCACACTCTTGACACAGTGGATCTGGGAATGTTGAATTTCCTGACGATTTCCGAAATGGCATGACCCATGCGTCTAGCTCCAACTAACATTCCGCGTTCAAAGTCTGTTAATTCCCGTCGTGCGGTCATCATCACGTCAAAACCTCTTCACATGAATAACTTGAACAGAAATGAAAGCTCTGCGAAAGCACTGCGCATTTATACCTGTTCTATGCGATGCTACTGCCATCTGAAAATTTGCATATTGCTATCCCATGACTTTTGTCACTTCAGTGCATTATAATAAATTTAATGTTATTATTATTAAATATAATAATAATAATTTCTCCTTGATATTTAGAAAATTTTGTATTCATATAAATTTAATAAAATTTTAAAGCACTTGATAATAAAAATAAAGCATAATTAAATAAAGTTTGAAGAATATTAATTAAATACATGCGTTTTAAGAGTATTAAAAGTTAAAAATTAAAACTAATTTGCGGAATCTTCTACTTTAAAATATGCATCAATAAATTTATTTATTTAAGGTTATTTTTTTTTTTTAAATGTAAAGCAATTAAGGCGATAAACAATAAAGTTTTAATCTAATTATTCTTTTCTTCAAAGTATATAATTATTTCCTTACACATTTTAAACAAGTTGAAGATAAAAAATTCAGATGACTTTGAAAAGCAGAATTTCTGTATCTGATTTTCAAAACGTTTAGATGACCCTGTTAAGAACACAATGGCAGATGACCATTAGATCTACAGACACTAGACTCCCTCAACTTAAGGCATCAATGAGATAAAATCACCTCCTCCGAGAAGCATCAATCATCATAGAAAAAAAATGCCAGAAACAGAAAAAAAGACCATCATAAAATCCCCAGCTTCGCCGGAAAGTCATATATTACCGAGTAGGGCAGGGATGGACAGAGCTTTTCGGTCGCCGCGGGCCGAAAGTCGAAAAAAAAAAAATGTTTGCGGGCCAAGATAAATTTTTATAATATTTTAAAAACAATATATAATTATTACAATTTAAATACGTATGTTAATGAGATGGCATAACTTTGGCATATTTAGAAACAACTGCTTGAGATGATTGTTAGATTGCAATTCAATTAATTCAACCTGCAAATCTGACCTCACAGCTTCACAATTTACGTTGAACGGTATGGTAAAAATATCCAAGTAGAGAAAGTAAAAGATCATCAGTCCTTTGAAAAAAAAGGAAGAAAAAAAATATTTAATCAAAGTAGAAAAGGAGATTGATATATAAATATATAGTTCTTTTAATTTGCCTCGGACCGGCAAATTAAATTCTATCCGCGGGCCGGATAGAATCTTCCAGCGGGCCGCAGTTTTCCCATCCCTGTAGTAGGGGGATCTTTCTTTACTCAGGGAATAAAGATGGTGTTAAAAGTTCCAGTTAATGTAACTTTTCGTAGACAGTGAGAAAGTAACGATCGTGTTGTTGTGATTAATCCTCAGTGTCCTGTAGTGCGGAAAGACATCCCGTCAGTAATCTACTCATGGTTGAAGGGAAAGGGGGCAGCTTCTGTTGTGATGCAGCACCCGTAGGTAGAAGTGTGACTAGGCTCCGTGGCGCTCTTACAGTCATATGAGACCGGTGACCTACGGCTTAAAGGGAATTCCGAACGACTACTACTACACCACACCACAACATCACTGTGCCTAGAGCTGAATTGCTCCTTTACAGTTTGGGAATGATGTGGGTGAGAAGACGTCTGATTGGTCTCTGTGACGCTCTACGGTCCTGTGAGACCTTGACCTACGGTTTAAAGTGGATTCCGAACCCCCAACAAACATCCATGGCACCGCCGGGAATTGAATCCGATACCTGTGATATTGAATGCCAGAGAGCTAGCTACTCATCCATCAGGCCCCAATTTCGAACCACTACAAACATCCATGGCCCCGCCGGAACTCGAACCCGAAAGCTGTGTGAAAACTGACTCGAACCCGAAACCGAGACCTAGACACTCGGCCATTCAGGCCCAAGTATCGGTCTCCAATCACTAAAGAAGATTCATGTTAGCAGGTTTGGTTTGTCGTGCTACGGTCATCTTGTGAACACGAAGGCTAAACAGACCGGGACCTACAGTTAAAAGTGAGTCCCGAACCACTCACAAACATCCATGACACCACCGGGATTCGAACCTGAAGTCTGTGATACCAAAGGTCAGAGAGCTAGCCACTTGGCCATCATGCCGCCATTGTTAGCAGGAGAAACAAGAAATCTTTTCCAGTCCAATTGCAAACTGTTCATATTATTTTTCAAGCATTGGAACATTTCATCTGCATTCTCCATATTAATTCTCAATAGCTAATTATACAATTCACTATACAAAATATCGTATTCAATTACTAAGTACACTTTGTAAATATTTTCTTTCTTTTTATTTATTTTAAAGCATTAATTTGAAGACAAAAAGATGAAGTTGGAAGTTTTATAGATGAATCTGGTTTTTGCAATTTGTTCACTCGTATTACTTTTCTTTTTAATTTTTTGATTTATTTATTCATTTATATATATTTTTTTATCATTTATAACAATTGCGCTAGATTTTCATCTATCGCAAGATAATTTTGAAGATACTCTGAAATCGTGATAATTAAAAAAAAAAAAAATTTAATTTAAAACTACAGTCAAATAAGAATGATTGTATTTAAAGACATAGCATATTTTATCTACACTCATGTCCATAAATTAAGGATAATGAAGTTCAGGCAAAGAAAGAGACAGAAGCAAAACAAATTTGACTTATTTGTAAAGTCTATTTATTAAACAAAAGGTAAAGAGCAAAAAAGATGCTATATGTTTGACATAATTAATAAAAATTGCGATTTTTACTCCCTGGAGTAAATTTCAAAAAAGAACCTATTTACAAAAAACAGTATAACATGGTTAGTATGAGGGTTAATATGGAGTATGTCTCCCGGACGATGCAATACAGGCCTTACAACGCCTAGGCATGCTGAGTATCAAATTATCAATCTGATCTTGGGGAATATTACACCACTCATCTAGCAATGCCCTCCGAAGTTCCGGTTGACAGGTGGGAGGGGGTTGACGGGCTGCAATTCGTCGGCCAAGCATATCCCACACATGCTCTATTGGATTCAAGTCCGGTGAGTATGCTGGCCAATCCATACGGGTGATATCCTCCAATTGAAGGCATTCGTCTACAATGTTTGCACGGTGAGAAGGGGCGTTGTCATCCATAAACAGAAATTCAGCACTCATGGCGCCCCGAAACAAACTTACATGTTCTTCCAGAATGACATCCCGATAGATGTGGCCTGTCACCGTTACACTCTGAACATGCAGGTCAGTTCTGGAAGCAAGAATAATTCCTCCTCAAACGAGCCATCCTGCACCACCGTAACGGTGTCGTTCAATGGTGTTCTCTTGGTGGTAACGGGTACCTGGCGCTCTCCATATGAAAGTCCGGCGAGAATCAGACTGCAAACAAAACCTGGACTCTTTGGAAAACATCACACCAAACCACTGTTGCGGTGTAAACAATGCATGCTCTCTACCACAGGTTAATCGTAGGCGACAGTGAGTTGCGGTGAGTGGAACACATCTGACAGGCCTACGAGCATATAGACCAAAGTGCCCTAAGCGACTGTACACGGTCTGGCTTGAAACTGTCGTACCGGTAGCTGAAGAGAGCTGACGAGACAGGTCTGATGCTGTGCTCCGTCTGTTTCTTTTGGCAGTAACTGCTGAATACCGGTCCTATTCGCGCCATCTGGTGGTTTCCTGTAATTTGCATATTCTTCTTCAAGATGTGTGTGATAATTCTACAGGTGAAATTTTTATTTTAGAGTTCAATTTCCGTGTGATTCTGAATTATCCTTAATTTATGGACATGAGTGTATTTCCGAAGCAACTATTATATCATGTGTAGCATTTACTTTTATGATATAAAGACCCATTACTTTTATTTCTATGACAATCTGGATGTTTATGCTCTCATGAATACCCAAAAATACAATTTTAAAACTCATTTCGACAAAAAAAAAATTTTATGGGTTGAATGTGTAACATGCTCATTGCTTCTTGTTGTTGCTAAACGTTCCTAATGTTTTTTTTTTTCCTAAATTTATTTATAATTTTATTTTATTTATTTATTTGTTATCGTTAAACATTACTTTTCGCAGATGAAATCACTTGCAAATTTTCCTAGGCGCCAAAGAAGTCAATGGCAATAAAATTATGGAACATGCAGTGCTTTTTCAATTCCTTCTATTAGCTCACACTCTCCCTATATATATCTTGTTAAAATTTTCAACCGTTCATAAAATACTTTTTATTCATCCACTCAAGTTCAAATACATTTTTTTTAACTTGCAGTGGATGACACGCGATGTTAATACAGTTTTTTCAAATATTAATTCAGTAATTAAATTTAATTAATTAATTTTAGTTTTTTTTAGATTTAAGTTGCATATATCTACCAATAGATGACGCCAGATATACTTTAAAAAATGAATGAAAATTATTTATAAAGGTCTTTCTGCAATAGAGTGAAGAAAAAGTAGGAATTGACATAAATTTTTTTTATTTTTTTATATTACTTGTTTTGGATTTAACAACATATTTTTGTTTCGAAAGCAGTTCAACAATTTCCTACTCATTGGTTATATAACATATATAACAAAGATATTATATATCAGACGTGAAAAAAATAAAATAAAAACTGACATTGGATAAATTTGCACATTACTACTGTCTTCAAAAAGTGAGATCATATGGTATTTCAATTTTTTTTTCGTTTTTAGGTTGCTGGCACTGCTCTTGACATCTGTGTGAAATTTTAAGTCAAAATATTCATTAGTGTTTGAGTTACTCTTGGCTTTGCGAGACGCTAAAAATGATTCCGGCAATTTTTGAAATGTCAGAATTAATTGAGCAAAATACTTTTGCATTAAATTTTATTTGCGGAAACGTATAGAATGTTGCAGAAGGCATTAGGTGAGCATTCCTATATCGGAAAGAAATGTTCAGAAATGGTATAAACAGTTCAAAGAAGGCAGAGAATGCGTTGAAGACGTAGAGCCCTCAACCGACGAAACTCACGTCAAAAAAAATTAAAGATTTGGTGCTTGCAAACCGTCGATTTATAATGAGAGACCTTGCTGATAATGTTGGAATTTCAAAATTCCATTTTAAAAGATATTTTGGGCTTTAAACGCGTCAAATCTATATTGGTACCGAAAACACTGAATGCGCCAGCTCACACTGCATTGATTCTTCGGGACTTTTTCGCTAAAAATGAAACCCGTATCGTTCCATAACCCCCGTATTCACCTGATTTATCATCGTGCTACTTCTGGCTATTCCCTAAACTGAAAAGACCACTTCGGGGACACCGTTTTGAGTCGATTAAAGAGACATTTCAAGAGACAATCAGTTTTGGAATCTCACAAAACCAAGTGCAACTCAAGCATTTTGACGTAAAATTTCACACAGATGTCAACGACAGTGCCAACAACCTGAAAAAGAAAAAAAAAAAAAAAAATTGAAATACCATATGCCCGGGAAATTTGAATTGAAAACTGGTCTTACTTTTAGGACACAGTAGTATGTCAAAATATATATAAAAAAAATGAAAGTGAATAAAAACCAAATAATGAATAAAAATAGTAAACCCACAGAAATAAATCAAACGAAAATGTTAAAAACTTGAGGTTAAAATTTTTACAATCACTAATTATGTATAGAAATAGCTTAAACAAACAAACAAACAAACAAAAAAGCTAAAATTAGGAAAGAAAACAAAACTTCAAAATGGAAAAAATAGAATTCTTCAGAGAATTATTTCTTTAAGCGGAAACACATCATCATTCGAATATTAGATAGTCAAACATCGTCATCGGGGCCTGAATGTGGCTAGCACTCTGGCGCTCGGTACCACAGGTTTTGGGGTTCGAGTCCCGGCAGTGCCATGGATGTTTGTAGGGGTTCGGAATCCACTTTAAACTGTATGTCCCGGTCTAATGGGAACGTAGAGCATTGTGGGGGTAATGTTACTCGTGTCCGTAGCATATCTTCAAGCTACACGTGTCCCCTGGGTAATGCTACTTCGGAGCAGCCCTTGCTCAGTAGAGCGACAAACCAAACCGTCATCTAAGGAACTTCTTTTTATGTGCGGAGGCATCTAGCCGAAGCACACATTAGAGAGTTTTTGCATAACGTTCATTGTACCTATTGTGCATGCATATCTGTAATACTGCACTACTGAGCTATTCC